>CM030835.1:22118933-22681275 GCA_018105865.1 Metaphire vulgaris | reverse complement strand
TTCAAATAGCAGGCCTCTTTACCCAGCATGCGAGAGGCGGTGGGAGCAGGCCGCCTGCGCATTTGCTCTAGGGCGGCATTTTCGATAAAACCCTTTTGCATGGATTTTTAGGAAGTAGCGATAAGTTTTTTTTTGCTGTCAAAATTTTAGCAAGTTGCGATAATGGTTTTGCCTGTAAAGGAATTTAACGAAAAGGCGGCAATTTCTTTTCGCCCAGGCAACACTTTGCCCTCGCTACGCCACTGTCTTTACCTTAAGATCAATGTTTCTTTGTCAGGTTTATTTGCTTAAGTTTTGCTTATAAATTAAATTTAAAACAAAAAACTTGATATATCTGAGAAAAAATTGTGAAAAGTTAAAAACCATTTGCATTATTTTCTTGCTGTCATTGTCATGGGCTGTCAAATTTTAGCACTATTATAATAATATTTTTATTATCATTATTATTGGCAGTTGTAGTAGCAGAAGTAGTAGTATTTATTATGCTGTATTTGTAGTAATAGACGTAGTAGTTGAAATGGTAGTGACAGTAATCGGAGAATAAAAATAGTAGTGACAATAGAATTAGTTGTAGCAGCCGTTAGTCATCCGCACATTGCAGGTTACTACTTTGAGACTATTACGATGAGACATTTAATCACGCGACAGTTAATCACCGACACTTAATCACGCGATACAATCACGTGGACAATTAATCACGCGACAGTTAATAACCTCGTTTTTGGGTCCGGGTCTTAAAACTACTCAATTTCTATTTAATTTAAAAAACAAATGCCTTAATAGAAAACAAAGTTATAACCATTATTATTATTATTATTATTATTATTATTATTAAAAATAAAATCAGTGCGTTTGATGACAGCTGGCAGTTCGCTGGACACGTCTTTGGCACGCAGGTTTGATGGGGCCAAGATTTCTTCCTTCGTGACGCAGTGTTCGCTGTGACCACAGGTGACGCATTGGATCTTGTTTCTTTGGTCACAAGCACAGTCGGTCTCGTCGGGTCCCAGATGCACTGGCATCAGTGGGAGGATTGTTCAAGGTCAATCTGTTCTTCGCTTTCTTGATTTCAGTTCGTTCACGGCTGTACGGCACGATCTGTCTTCTACGACAACTTCGTGAGAACATTCTCCTCATTATCGACATCTGTTTTCTTGCCTGTACAGTCTTCGTCGGTGTGTGAGACCTTTCGCTTCACTGTCGTCGTGAAATTCGCCATCGCTCGTTCCCTGGCGGCGTTTCTCGTTGAATTCAAGGCAGCCTTATCGCCGAACTCCAGACGCGCGACATTTTCTTCGCCGACAGTAACTCGTTGACAAAGTCCTGGTCGTCTGGGGTCAAGGGACTCGCTGCGCTGCCAGCGCCGTGCCTCCTTCAGCTCGTGCTTCAGCTCGCGCTTTCTCATCCGCCTGCGCTTGTTCTTCAGCGTCTGATGCATCTGACTCACCTCTGATTCGACGAACATCGCCTTGTCGATCTGCTCGCAGAAGGACACGGATTTCTTGGAGCACGGCCGGAAGCGGACCGGACCGTCTTCGCAACCCTCGGACTCCGTGTCGCTGCATGTCACGGCACTGACGAGACGATCAGGACGATCGTCGCTGGACTCAGACATCGATCACTGCTTCAGAATACCGTGCAGCTTTGGAGATCTCTCGTGTAAGACCAACGAATTCGCCAGGAACAACATCTACTAGTTCTTTCGCCCGACCTTTGAATCGCTTCGTAATCTTCTCATCTTCATAAGCACATCCCGGAGGTGAAGCAGAGACCATATCAAAGCATCAGGTGTCTTTTTACGCCGACTACGTTCGTAAAATCTTTCATCAAGATGCGAAAGCTGGATTTCAATAAAATATACGTGCCACGTTACTTGTGACTTTGCTGCCTTCGCAATCGTCAACACAACGTTCCTTTCGGAAACAACGATGTGACAACCGTTCTCCACAAACCGACATTTGTTGCCAAACTTCCAGGCAGCACTGATAAGGCAACAGGGGCAATTCATTTTCCACTGACGTTACCATCCTCAGTAGGATTTCTTGGAAGATCTGACAATCAGAGATGCATCTTTGCCATTCACTTTTCTAACATCAAATATGAAGATTACAGAAACCTTGTCTTCAGAAGCTTTCGTAGGCAGGAAGGGCATAACCTGAATCTTCAACCTTGGTGTAGGACAGATTGTCATTGTCTTCCACTGCCTTTAACAGATCAAGATCTGAAACATCAGCAGAGTTCTCCAAAATTCTCTCAGCGGAAGGCATATTTTTAGATTGAGATCAGGACCACTGTTTTCTTCTGCGTAATTAATGAATTTCTTATCTGAAAAGACATCCATTCATCAAAGACTTGTCAAATTCACTGACACCTATTTCATTATCCGTCATCTTTGCACATTTACCATCTCGAAGACAAGTAGTGTAACTGTTGTCAGTTTCTTCGTCGAAACAGACCATATCCTTACAAGACTCGTTGCTGAAGAAATTCATTCAGCTCAATTCCACAGTTTTCCTTAACGAGAGCGTCAACTTGATCGGTGGCGTCGAAGGCGGGGAATGGTTGTTCACTCACCGCGATTGGATGCAGCTCTGGCAGGTTTTTTGGTGTTCGACGAAAAGTACCTTTAAATGCGACGTTATTGAATCGCTGCGTGCGGGCAGATATACGCTGGAAACAAGTGAATGTCTCTCGCGGATCTCCTGTAACGCATGTGATTCGACGTCAATTTCGGCGATGAATTCGCTGCCTTCTGCGTTGAGTGGTCCCATAGTTTCAAATGCAATCAGGAAGGCCGGAGTATTTGTGATGCTTGCGTGTTGCTGCATTTTCCGCTGCGGCCCCGAGTGAGTTTGAGGTCAGATGCAGGTAAGTTTGGCGCAGGTGTGTACAGATGTGACGTCCATGCGACATATTTGCCACTGGCCCAAGGAATGAGTGGCTCCATCTGGTCTCTTTCCATCGGATCAGGAGACCCAGCAGTTCTTTCGTGCTCAGGACACCGGCTTTTTGAAGAGCCTGCCAAATGATGTCGTTCGGTGTGCAGTGTCTGATAGAACGGCCGGCGGACAGTTTTCTGCAGACAAAACCGTGTTGTCCGCGTGGATCGACGATTTATCCGCATTGACATTTATGTGGCGCACAGATATTAAGACCTGGTCGGAGACCAACCGCCACTCTAATAGCCTCGTTGTCAGAAATAGGCCGCAGGAAGCTAATGGTAAGGCGTGCAGCCAATCTCCCGCATGTGGGGCAGCGACTGCGGTAAGCCTGGCTCAGTTGAAAGGATCAGTGTAGCTGTCCCAGATTTGTTTGCGTGCTTGTTCTATTGCAGGGTCTTTCCCACGCTTTTTGTGATGTTGGTAGAGATTCTATAATTGAGGAGGTGTTTTAAATTGATGATCAGCTGCGATATGAGTGGATCCTGCGTGTCTAATGGCGAGGATGGCCGACTTCGTACGTTCAGTTGACGCGGCTGAAGCTAAATAAGCATAAGGGCCAGCGTCGACACCGCACGAAATCCAAGTCCACCCTCGCGGATTGGTAGAGTTGCCTGGAGCCACTGCGTATCATCATCAGTCTACATTCAAGATATTCTGAATACCGGTGCGCATGATTTTATCAATAACTTCCGAGAGCGGGTGTTCGCTGCACGGAGAGCATCTTAACAGATGGGTAAGTTTAGGTGCTCAAACGATGATCTGAGGAGAATAATCGCATGTTGTGTAGGAAGACAACAGAACTAGCTTAATTGCATCTTCGAGTGTAGCGCATTGTTTTCTGAGCGATTCATCAAATGCCGATCCTATGAAAAGTGGTGCACCGAGTAATTCCAAAGAGCAAACTCGACGCGTCTGAAATCGCTGAAAGCGTCGCTGACAACAGAAGATTCACCATAGATTTCGCACTTGCGTCGGTTGAGGCTGATCCCCAAGCTAGCCTCGAGTTCGATGATTTGCTAAGATCGTTCATTACTGCTTCCTGTGACCCTCCAAGCGTCAGGTCGTCTAGATATCAATCTTCAGCTGTGACTGGAGGAACGTAGGGAGTTGGCTGCAAGGAAGACAGAAAAAGTAGCGGTCTAATGGTCTCCTGCTGCGGGCCCCAATTCTGACCTTATTGTAAACGGACCAAAGTGGAGAATTGAAGAGGTAAGCGTAGCTTTGGTGTATGAAGGTAAAGCTCAGGAATATGTTCGTGGGCGACCTCAGCATCACGTCCCGTCTAACGCTGTTGAAGGCGTTAGCGAAGTCTGGTTTAACAAATAGCTGGTCGTGATGCATATTCGTAATGAAGGTGCGAGCGCGTGAACTGCAGCCTCGCATCCACCTGGGCATCCACTCCGATCTGAATTGGAATAAGGTCTGGAGCCAGCATTTCGCAACCAGACGACGCCAGATGTAACCGATAACAATAGGTCTTAATCCGCCAGTTTTCTTAGACAAGGCTATCAGGTTGTCTCCAAAAAAATAGGTATTACCTGTTGAGGCATTTTCCGGACAAGATGACGTTGGTGAAATCAGTTGGGCCCTCAACAGTTCCTGCTCGACTCTTTGTTTTTCACCAGATCGACCAGATGTTTGTGGTCGGAAGCCATCAGTCCACCTGCAGAGCCTTTAGGAAAAGAGTTGATTGCCTGTTCAACGTCATGAACAGTGACTTTTAGACAGGTGGTAATTGTGGTCCCGGAGTCGGCAAGAGTCTCATTTCTTCTTGGTATGTATATTCGAAGGGTGTTTTTTCCAGTAATGCGGCGAAAAAGAGTCTGCATTCAGTTCGATCAGGTGATCGTTGTCGCAGAAGAATGCGAGTGGCGGCGCGAATATTTCCAAATCCTCCAGTTTGGCAGTAACCGCAGCGATTAGCCTTTCATCAGGAGATTTCGGTTTAGGTTTAAAAGCAATGAGGCTTTTAGTAGGTTTCGCGGTGTTAATTTCCTCTGAAGAGAGATTGCTCAAACGATTTTAATGATCTGAGACAACACGGTTGCGTCCGCGCAGCTCGGCTGACGAAGGAAAGTTGTCGCGAATCCTAAAACCCGCCAAGTTCTTGATTTTCGGGATGTGCAGCAATTGATCCGAGAATATCAGTTATATCCGATATTTTAAAATTTTGCAAATCTCTTTATCTAGGTTCTCGATATTTTACGTTGTTCTGTAACAATATTTTCTCGCTACAATAAAAACTATGCGGTCAGTTGAGGCTGCCTGCCGACCTTCGAGATAAGCGCTCGGCACGCTGCAAATTTGACTGATTAGTGATGTGAACAAAGTCCAGAAATTAAAGTTTCTGTGTATATTTCCATCGAAGAGGTTAACTTTTAAGGATGGGTGAAAAACCTGATTATTTCCAGGTTATTATTTTACTGTTGAGCGTTATGAGCAAATAACGCTAATTTGATCAAATGTCCATGCGATTAACACCGCGTGATTAACTGTCGCGTGGTTAATTATAACGTGTTTAAATGTCACCAAACCATTAGAGTATCTTGTCGTAAGTTCAATGATTTCGTTGTCTATAATTGAGTAAATTTGATAACATCACTCATGTTCTGTATCTTAAATGCTCACTTTTGTAGCTCTCATGCCAATTCATATATCGCTGAAACCGACAAACTGGATGAAACAGAGGCAGATTGCCGAAAAAAGTGACAAACTTCCTTCTACAAAGGAATGTTTCAGAGGAACAGGCAAATCGTGTGTTAAGCGCAACACAGGTGAAAATTATTGCCGTCAGGCGAGGACAAAGCATTGTTCTCTTTAAATATGCCCAGAAAAGAAAACGATTTAATGATCTGTGCAAAATGATTGATAATTCAGAGATGAAGAATTTCCTCGAAAGAACTCTTCGTTGCATTAACTGACAACATAAACCTAAAAGTTCTTTCGGTGAAAATCTATGAAAGGACCTCAGCAAAGCCAGGCGAATGTTTAGAAGTTAGTCTCCTGTTAATACTTTAAGTTAAGAGTTTATTACTAATCAAAAACCTAATTAACTAATTAACTAAGCTATACTAAACCTTAACAGAAACCATCCACGGTATGTTTAATTGTATCGTCCTAGTACTACATGTTGCAAAACTGACCGCAAGAAGGACAAACCTCTATTCTCTTCATCATCGACTATAGAGTCATCTTCTGGCATTCAATATAATATATCGACCAATTACAGACCCTTTAGTACCATTATAGCAGTGCATTTATCTTCAGTCTGTGGTCATTTCGGAAATACTCAAAATAGTTCGAGGTTGAAATTCCATGGAGTCAGTTTGCAATATGTTAGTTCTGTAAAATATAAGCGTGCAGTAGCAACGAGATGAATCATGTCATACTCATGATGCCGTAGGTCGCTATACGACGGTTAGCTGCAACATTGAACAATATTCTCCTGTTTTCTTTCATTAGCAACCTCATCATCATCATCATCATCACACCATCGTAATAATTATAATCATCGTAATAATAATAATAATCGTTACTCCGCATCTGAAACGGTCGGGACTCGACCAGTCTGATGTCTTCTATTACAGACCCGTCTCAACCTGCTCTTTCTAGCCAAGCTACTAGAGGATTGTCAACAAGCGGATGGTCAGTTTTCTGAGTGCGAATGGACTTGTGCCGCAAGAACAATAAGCCTATCGTCGTGGACACTCCACTGAAACAGCCATTCTGAAAATATTCAGTGACCTGGTGGATGCGACTGCAAATGGGCGAAGTTGCACTTCTCTGCCTGTTCGATCTCTCGGCTGCATTTGACACAGTCGATCATCAGATTCTCATCCGTCGGCTCGAAACATCGTATGGACTGGCTTCAGTGGGTGAAGAGCTACCTCACCGGAAGAACACAAGCTGTATGGTGTAATGAACTAATGTCCCAGACGAGCCAGGTCCACCATGGAGTTCCGCAAAAGTTGAGTCTCCGGGAAGAAGAAAGCTGTTGAGTCGAGTCCCTTTCACCGTGGGTGATGCTACTATTGTTCCTGTGGCGATTGTGCGTCTCTTGGTGTGCTTTTGGACAAAACGCTGTCGTTTGGTGCACATCAACAGCATTATCCGACGCTGTCATTACCAGATACGGAGGTCAAGCTGATTCGGCGCTACCTAACGCTGAGTGCGGCCACCAGCTTGTACGGGACCTCGTCTTGTCAAGAATGGGCTACTGTAACAGTGTCTTGCTAGGCCTACCGGAAAACAAGCTAAATCGACTTCAGTCCGTACTGAATCTGGCTGCACGAATGGTCTTCGGTTGTCGCTGGAATGACCACATCACGCCACTGCTGAGAGATCGCCTCCACTGGTTAAGCGTTCAACAGCATATTGTTTACAAGCGTTGTTTGCTCACTTTCCGAGTCCTTTATGATCCACACTGCCCAGAATATCTGGAGCGCTGGTGCAGCGAACGACGTCAAATGAGTCGAGAATGAAGCTTCGGTCGAGTCGTCGAGTCTTACTGCTTGTCCCTCCTCCGTCAAAGAGAAAGTCATTCTCGAAAGAGAATCCGTTACTTTGAAACTCGTTACCTGACGTTGCGTCGGAAGCTCTGCGGAGTCCTTTCCTAAGAACCTAAAACATACCTATTTTGATATAGGATTTAAATAATATATGTCAAGGCGCTTTTTGTTGTTAGCCTTAGCCTTGTTTACTGCGCTCGAGAACTTGTCTAGAAATAATAATAATAATAATAATAATAATAATAATAATAATAATAATAATAATATTATTATTATTATTATTATTATTATTATTATTATTATGGCGAACGGGTGTTCGAGGTCCCTAGGCCTCTATAACTGAAGATGGCTCTGCCCTGTCTGCTACAGGTGAGACTCAACACTAAGGCACGTGTCCGATCGTCTGGGCTTTTTGGCTAAGAATGCTAGGCTCTCACTACGCACTCTATCTATCGCCCGTTTCCTTGGTGCACCGCACCCTTCCTATGACTCAATATATCTACGCACCGCACTTATATCGCAACGCACATATCTCAACGCACCGCTTCGCACCTGACTCAACGCAGCGCACACCAGCCCTAAGGGCACAGCACCGCACCTAGCTCTCACCAAACCTAAGGTGCTTCGCCTTAGTGCTCCGCTCTCAGAGTGCTTAATCCTTCAAGACTCGATCTCATGGTGCCTAACTTCAGGGTGCCTCCTTATCTCACGGTGCTTAAGCTGCATTCCCTATCTCCGGGTGCTTTCCACTTAAGGTGCTTCCCCTATCCAGGGTGCTTTCACTTAGGGTGCTCTTCCTTAAGGTGCTCAAGGTGCCCTATCCTTATATAAAAAATTTGCACCTTTCCTTCCTTCGGACACACACGCTGACCTCCGCTAATCGGTCCTGATCTGTTGCTGGGACCGCTATTTAAGGAGTTCCCAACCAGCCAAAGAAAAGGTGTGATAAACTCACTATCTTAATATTGTCCCTTTCCTAACGCCTTGCGCCATCTACCGAATACTTATTACTTAGCCTCTCTACACTATTTTGGCATTTATTTTTTGTGCATTGTTTCTATAAGACCTCAGGTCTATTTATTATTTATTATTAATTCTTTCTACTGCTATTTTCTTATTTCACCACAATAATAATAATAATAATAATAATAATAATAATAATAATAATAATAATAATGAATCAATAATAATAATGCAGTTTTAAACAACTCAGTGGGATCTGTCATGTGTGAGAACCTCTGTTTTTAATTTGTTCTTTCATTCAAATTAAACTTTCTTTTATTGTATTTTTCATTATGTCCGTTCTTGTCATTTAGTAGTTATGTTCATGCCTTCTCCTTTATTGTGTTCTTATTCTCGATTCTTGAAATAAAGCCAAATGAACAGCGTGCATTGTTCAGTTTCTGCTCTAATTAATACAACATTTCATACTGTGGCTAATCTAATAGGTACTGTATACACAAGACCAATCATTATCCTACATCTATGTCTTGATCTCTTAATTTAGTGCAGATGCCTAATTTGACTTTACTTCAGAACCAAAGGCAACACGTTTTCACATCTGTATCATTTATAATTTTTCAGAGATTCCCGTTCAAGTTGAAATTTTCCAAATGGAGAAGACAACTGTGAGTACCATTCATATTCTGACTCATATTCATGTCAAACAGACGAACATTTTATATTGGTATCAATATATTGCAAGGAACTTGAATCTGACGCTCAGAATAATCTTAATTCCAATGAAATCCACGGATAGCTTCATATATTACTTTCACATATTTTGTTAATTTCATTGACTTAAATGTGTTAACTTTCGAAATGTCTTTCAATCGTGCTTGGCGTAGGGCAGTGATACTGGAGGATGTGGTCGTTTTGATTTTGACTTGCTTGATTAGTTTTTACTTTAAATGATGGATACTATACTGGTAGCAGTATCTCTAAACGTCTTACGGTTATCTTAAGGTACAGCTGTCGTCGTCGCCATCACCCTAAGTGGCGGTTCCACGTGGGGATCAGTGTAACTGCATCTCCCACCGGACTTCCAGGCTTACTTTTTGCTTGTGAACCTATTTTTGGGTAAAAGTCTGAGTAAAACTACGGGAATAATGTGTAATAAGTAGAAATGTGTCTCATCGTTTTAAATGGGAGTTTAAATGGTTCAGGATTAGGGCAGATATAGCTATTATGGTTACATACAGTAATGAGAAATTAGTGTGTCATGATGTGCGTACTGTATGTGGGGAACATTGATGTGTGGCAAACGTAGAATTTTTTAAAAAAACGTCGAACTGCTCTGTGTGATTTAGATTACGCCTTGAAACATATCGCCGAAAGTTTCGGCCAAAACCGTTTATAAAGATCGTAGGCTGCAGTATATGAAGTTGAAATTCAATCATGCTTGTTACATTAAGGTTCCACAGAAATGTGTGACCAATTGAATTGTTGATGAAGATATGAATAAATTAGTTAATGATTGCAATTAAACAACCAATCTCTTAACGGTCGTTACTAGATAATGGCTAAACTAATCTATGAAGTGATAATAAATTAAAATTTTAATTTGTCAACCATTATTAATACTAAATTTAAAACGATTTTTAAATGTACGAATTACATTGATGATGTATTGTCGATTAGTCACGATAGTCACGATAGTCTACGATAAATCAGAACAACCGTGAAATCAGGACAATGTGCACATAATTACTGCGGGTTCTTTATTCCAGTTCTTTACAGCTGTTTAGTAAAGAACGAGAACATATATTTCCATGAGATTAAAGTTGCATAGACACTTCATTTTTCAGTTAACCCATTTAAAGCCAAAGTTGCGTTAACGCAACGCAAAGTTTAAAATTTTCCATTTTTTTTCCAGGAAAGGAATTTTCTCAAAATTCTTTCTGTATTCACTACTTATTTATCACTTATAATAAAAGGCTGCTCTTGAGTTAATATCATCTTTTACTTGCTGCTAATTTTATTGTTATTACCTAGCCCATTAGCGTGTCAAAATAGGGCAGTTGTAATCGCTTTACAGTTTCATCAAAAAAATTATTTTCCAGCCGGATGAAGTAATTTTTCGATAGCACGAAGATTAGTCTACAAATTGATATGAAATTTAAACAAATATTCCAGTTCGTTTTCATGTTATCCTTCGTTAAAGTTTAGTGTTGCGTTTTCGCAACTTTGCCTAATGTGTAGTAATTCCGGTGCAACACTAAGGTTACGGTGTCAACAATCTTTTAGGCTCAAGCCACTCCAATATTTGTGTGATAACTCCACAGTGAATAAAGATGACAAACTGTACAAAGTTCGCAACTACATCGATATCCTGAACAAAAATTTCTCCAAGTTTGGAGTCTTTTCACATAACCTTAGCATTGATTAGCAGGGGGAGGGAGATTGGGAGAGGGAAGGAAGTTTTGGGAGGACCAAAGTGGGTTGTACGGTTTTTCGAGCAGCGTTTGTGGGTTTGGGAAAGGGGTTTGGGGCCGGTGGGGTAGGGTGGGGGCAGGGGATGGGTTGGGGCCTGGGCCGGGATGGCTTGGACCTGGGCAGGATGTGTTGGGGCCTGGACGGTGATGGATTGGGCCGGGGTGGGGATGGGTTGGGGCCAGGGCGATTGGGAGATGGATGGGAAGAGGGAGGGAACGGGGTTTGGGCCCCTGGGGTAGGGCGGGCGAGGATGGGTTGGGGCCAGGGGCGGAGATGGGTTGGGCCAGGGGCGATTGGGAGAGGGATGGGGAGAGGGAAGGGGAACGGGGTTTGGGCCGGTGGGTAGGGTGGGGCTGGGTTGGGGAGGGGCGAATGGGAGGTACAACGTGCATGCAATCAGGATGATTAGTTAAGCTGTCATGAAAGATTGAATACGCTTCGTCAAACGCTCCGTCGATTAAACAATTTGGTTGTCAATGGCAACAACGTCCTCCAACATCTGCCATGTATCGTGACTGACAAACAGACATAGAGAATTATATATATAGATTGTTCTACTGTATAAGTGACATAGCCTGTATTGCAGCGCTATGAATAAATGGTCTTACAGTGTATAATCATATACATTATACAACAGTGCCATGTACTACTATATTAGGCCAAAGTTGCGTTTCGCAACGTTGGGTAGTCGATACCCAAATGACCCAGTGCTCCAAAACTTGACATAAGGTCATTGGATTAACTCTATATGTAATAGTTTTAGCAGATTTCTCAAATCTAGGACCTATTTCTACACTGTTAAAAATATCCGTAGATTTACGGAAGATTTTTTCCGTATATTTCCGTATTTCCGACGGAACTCGTTCCGTCATTTGTTTTTCCGTTCATTTACGGAACGCAATATATGCTGTTGGATCGCGCATGCGTACTCATCGAAATGATACTTCCTGTGTGTTACAACGGCGTTTTTTTGAATCAATAACTAAGCTTGTACAACATTAATCTGCGTATCGACAGTTGAAATATTGTTTCTCTTTGCCGTTCGACTCACTTCTCGCGGTCGTCGAACTGTCGAACTCCAGCTTACAACGTCGGAAATACGATAAAAGGTATACAAGCTTGGTCGTATCGGAACCTCGAGAGACCCGTAAGGTTAACTACATTTGTATAGCGCCTATTTAGAGTGGTGTGGCAACCAGTTGTATCTGTAAGTGTTGGCACTGATGGGATGAAAGCGTTTCTCAATGAGCAGAACTTGCTTGTCAGAAGCCAGCGTGATATGCTGAACATTTTTCAAACCATGGAGGAAACATACAGTTTACAGAGGCAGGACATCAATAATAATCTGCCAGTGGAAGAATTGCTGAAGACATGGCCAATGTTACAGGAACAGGAGTTCTTGATTAGACATTTTGAGAAATTAGCTGGTGTTCAAATGTCATTGCTACTCAGTTCAGTCGAAGAACTGAACAACAGAATCATCTTTTGGTGTTTTGATGTAAGTTGTGTGCATTATAATATGTGAATAATTAGTCATCCAAAAGTAACTGTAGACTGTTCATTTTAAGGTTTAATTTGTTGTTTTTAGGCAGCATTAGTTTGTGAATGACTCTCAAGTTAATAGTTCCAATGTTGACTGCTTCAGACAGTACAAGACTCTAAACACAACTGTCCTCTAGTACTGCACATTATTGTCAATAAAGACTAACACAGTACTTAATAAACTGGAACATGTGATACTTTTCTGGAACCTTGCCTACATGTGCAGCCATGTGTGTGTACAGCTGTCTTATATAATGCAGATTTTAATGGTTTGTGGCATATATATATATATATATATATATATATATATATATGTCAAAATGGGTATACAACAGGTAATTGTGTTTGTTATTGTTAGCTTGTTGTTTCAGGAGACAACTGCATTGTCTGAAGAAATGTTATCAAGTGTGCCCATGATACCAATCATAATAGGATTAGGTAAGTACAAGACCATACCAAACTTGTTCATTTCTTTGTCAAGTATGTGTGTTTATAGTTTTCCAAAATGCATGTCACTCCATAATATCTTGTTACAGGAAAGAATGTTAATCGGTGCAGCAGATACTATATACGTGAGTGTTGAACTTCAGCTCCTGAAAACAGAATTGAATTCGTTCCTGCCTGCCTTCCAAATCTTGTTTGGTGCGTACTTCGTCTTTAACCTGGAGTACAATTCAGCCCTGGCTGCAACACTGGAATATGTTCAGAGGTATGCCACAAGTACAGGACATTAGTTATAAAACATTTTAAATTGAAAGCATTGTGCATGTTAGGCGATATTAAATGTACCTAATAAAGAACTGTTAACATATTCTATCTCGTTGACATTGTTTACTGGCATATACAATTATACATAATGATAATGTTCATGCATGTTTACATTTTACAGTGATGCAGCATTATTCCTGTTTGGAATCTCGATTCTGATTTTCATTTTAAGTGTTAATTTCATTGCAACATGCTGTTGTGCATTATCGAATCTTGATTTAGGTTAATTAATTGTGCTGTATCTGTAGTATCTTAATGCAAACTGTTTGGCTCTCATACATTTCTGTCACTTTTGATGGTTACTGATAGAGATCTGCTGCATATCAACCCAGAAAGTGGTTCAAAGACTGGCAAAGAGCGGAAAAAAGGAGTCATTGTGCAAGAATCATCACATTCCTGAAGCGATTTGCTGCATTCCTGTTTGTTCCTCAGATATGAAGTTCTTCTCCTTCCTATTCAGTTTTTAGTGAGTTGACTTGACACAATTGTCAATTATGTTTGAAAGTCACAACTTTGTACCTGTGCTAACTAACTTGATAGTTATTGTATGCAGCCGGCCATGTGCGGTATCTTTTTAAACTATTGCATTTATCCTGAGCAGCGTTGATAACTTTTAAAAAATATTTCCAGCTTATTGTATTTTTCAGTGATTTGATTCATTTTACTGTGTCTGACTGCTGTTTTGTAAACATAAGATTTTGTTTTGCTTAACCTCAGTGGCATAACCAGGATTTCCGGAAGGGGGGTTTGTTTTGGTCATGACCAACTCCCAACAAATCTTGACAAGACAAAGGCTAGATCATAATTTCATTTCTATGTTGTAGGTATTTATGAAAGGAGAAACTCTATCTCAGCATTCTGGAGAAGCAATCGACAGTTCATTGAAGAGAACGTGTTTCAGATTAGAACTGGAGCAAACATATTAAAACACCACGATCTGTTGAGTGACATTCAGTGTGCACTTATTGCAAGAAAGTCTTCTACTCTGAAAAAAACTCAGGCTTCAATTAAAGCAACTGATCTCTCACTCATCCTGAATTACAAAGACGAGACCATTGCAAATCTATTCAGCGAATATTTGCGTTTATCAAAACGTCATTGGATTTCTATGGCAATGAGAAATTGTGGGAGTATGTGCTTCGTTTACAATGTCAACCCAAATTCATTTAATTAGAATTAATTAATTCTTCTCTTCATGTTCTATATTTGCCACTTCATCGACCATGGCTGTTCACTCTTCTGTTTCTGTTTATTCTTATCAATTCTACGTTGTTTTTGATTTGTCTATCATCTCTTAGACCAGAGGTCTCAAACATATTTTATGCGGCCCACGATGCATTTTGGGATTTTAAAAAATTGCCATCTGTAATTTGTATATATTTCTCTCGACGCCTTTTAACGTTCATGCCATCTTAGCTATAATAAATTCTTGCAATACTTGATTATTCGTAGTCTTTTTCGAATCTAGTGATTATACACGTATTTACGGTTCTCTAGTGGAAGCGGTCGCGTTGTTTAATGTAGAGTCAAAAGTGATTTAGTGAAATTTTTGTACTAAAAATAAAAGCCTGTATAAATGTCTCAAATATATACAATTTGTAAAACACTATGACTATGTTCATATTTCGTTGTTTTTTAATAGACTTTAGCATTGTAACAAAATTCGGGCGTTGCGGCCCTCGGGTTACTGCGGCCCGATCATGCGGCCCTCGGGGTAATTTGAGTTTGAGGCCCCTGTCTTAGACTATTTGTTTAGTTAGTTCACTTTGACCTGCAATTTTTCTTTCCACTACCAGACTTTTCAACGCGTCCTTGCCTATTTGAGGATTATTAGTGAAAATAAAATTTTATATAAACTAGCCAGACACTCATCGTCTTTAGTAGAATGCGTCTCTGAATATCTCCTATAGAAAAAGAGAGGCAGACAAAGAGGGAAATGGAAGAACAGAGAGCACACGTTGTTTAATTTATTCGAATTACTTTGTTATAAGAAGTCAGATAAAGTCTTCATGTCTTGCGACTGTGTCCATTGTCCTTGATCCTTGGCAATTGTTTAAACATTGACCGTTGTGGTCCGCTTGGTTTTCTATAATTGCTTACATCACCTCATATCTTCTCTTTTCTTGCCTTCGGCTTTTTATCTTCGTTTCCTCAATTCATTTACTTACTGTCGTGTTCGTTTTCTTCTTCTTTTCTTTATTTTATGTCGTTTGGAACTGATGTTCGTTATTCTTCTCAGCCAACTCTTTTTACAGTCATCCATTTATTATTAGATACAATGCTAAATAGGCCTACTAGGCTCACAATAACTACTTTTAATAGAAAGACATCGACGAAGAAGTCTCAATTAGATAGAATACACGAAGGATTCAACGGATATTCCGATCACATTGACCTCGTTCTTTTACGCTTCTGTCGTATTACACAGAATTAGAACAGAAGACCGCAGAACATGGATGAAGGTGGTCCACAATGCAGACAATCTTCGGAGCGAAGACGGTTATTAAAGACAAGACAGTCTTCACATGGACAAACACACACACACACACATACACACACACTGTAGGCCTATAGAAATCGTTGATTAAATAGACCGTAGAGTGTAGAAGGCGAAAAGAAACTTACCATGAAACTTGGCATGATTTAAAGCGGCTTACTAGTCATTACTGGCTGTGTAAAATCCACTAAGGGGCGCTGAACCCTTTTAGCTTGAACCCACTCCGTCAGTCTATCGCTCCAGCGTGTAACTCACTCTGTCACCTTCCGCCCCTCTCCCCAAATGATTCGCCATGATATTATCAGGGCCGTCGAGAGGGTGCAGGGGCAAATGCACAGGGGCCCGGCGGTCTTGAAGGGGCCCGAGCCGATGATTAATATGTATAATTCAGTGGCGGCCGGTGACCATGTCGCTGGGTTGCGCAACCCCCAACGCAGCCGCCAATTTTTCGCTACACAATGTCAATAACAATAATAATTTCACATGGGATGTTGTCTGGTACAGCAAGCCAATTCCCGATCAAAGAAATTAATTGAGTTGAGTGTTTGACTGCGCATTGCGTGGTGAACCACGTGTGTCGCTATTGTCAAGTGACATACGTACAATTTCCACGCTAGCGTATACTACATAGCCCTCTAATGCAGTAGGCCCCTATTACTGAAGACAACTTGCCTTGAGGAAGTGGGCGTGGCCGGTTGCAGAGATGGAGCGACACACACGTTTCAACCAAGACCTAGCCCCGTTTCAACTCGCATAGACTACGAATAACTGCGCGGGAGGGTGTTGGCGTGTTGCCAACATGCTTAAGGCTTAAGTCATATGTCATTCGCTGTATGAAGCTGAGGCGAGAGAACAGAGGGTAGACCGTAGATGAATATATAGACCTAATAGTTCTTCATTTTGTTTAAATAATTCATGTGGTTTTTTATTAATTAGGTCTATGCAGTATAGTTTCAACCGCTACCTAACCTAGCTTAAGTTAGCTAGATTAATTAGGAATAATTATATTCGTGCTGAGGCAATATGCTTCGGGAAAACAATCACTATCGACATAACAGGACCACATTGGAACCGAAGTATCCCAGCCTAATTTTAAGAGTGAAAATTTTCTCACTAACATTGCAACCCCCACTTCTTAGACCCACCGGCCGCCACTGGTCGCTAACGATGTTGCAGTAATTGAGCGTATATAACAGTCTGTCGGTTCGGCGTTTCGGTGAAAGCAATGACAAGCAAAAATAGGTCGTCGGCTATTTTTTAAGACTTGTCAGGGGCCCGCCGGCCATTCTGCACAGGGGCCCGGAATTTCTCTCGGCGGGCCTGATATTTATACCAAATATTGAAAATCTGAGTTTTCACAATATGTGTATTGTAAACGATCAGCAAGATAATTCGGTGAGATAAGCCCTTATTCCATAGTAGTTTAATTAAATTAATAGCAATTTGTGATAACTCACATGATCATCAAAGGCTTTAGCTAGATCAAGAAAAATACCAATGGACGGGCAATGGTGCATTTATTTACTTCAAAGGTTTTAGTTATAGCATCCGTTAAATTAAGCAGTGACATGAAGGTCGCATGATTAGGACTAAATCCAATTTTTTCATGTGATTCGTTTATTTATAGACGCATCCGTAACTAAGACGATGAGCGTCTGCTAAACTATGTACACTTCCGCAGGCATATTTCCAAATGCTTGCATGCTAGTACACCAAGGCAAATTCGACGCTTCTAATTGGCTCATTTGATCACGTGAAGCTTAACTAGGTCGCACCTACGAAAACTTATAGGAGTCTGGTGGCCGAACAAAATCAACAATGAAAACTTGTGGAAGAATGGAAGAAGACATCCCAAGAACTGAAGAAATTAGAAAAAGGAAATGAAGACGGCTTGGACATACTGTTAGAAACCCGATTGAAAACATCACAAGACAAATGATGACATGGAAATGCCAATGAAAAAGGAAAAAAGGAAGACCACGAAATACATGGAAAAGATCATTATAAAAAGAACACAAAGAACTTAAATACAACTGGAATAGAACAACTAGCGGAAGATCGAGAGAAATGGAAAGATCTTGTACGTGGCCTATACTCCGTGGGGATCGAAAATGGCTGAAGAAGAAAAAAAGTCCAGTGGTGAAGTGGTCCTGGTTGGAAGGCGACGGCGTCCCCTTACTTTTTTAGAGATTCTCCCATTTTCCTTTCACCATTATATACATAATTTATTATTGTTATTAATTAAATTTAATACAAATTAGTTTATTAATTAATTTATTATTGTTGCTAATTACATTTAATAAAAATTATATTTAGCCTACTTTACTTACTTACTTAACTTAATTAATGGTCAGTGAATCCATTAACTGCATCGGAAGTTATGGCGTTGCTTTTGGTGTCATTTTCTTTCCTCATTAGATCTACTTTTTAGAGAGGGTAATTTGATGGCAGTGTTGCGAAAACAACCAATCGCTTATAAATCTCCTCTCGACGCTTGAACTTTCTGAAACAAGATTTTGGGGATAAAATTGTAACTTCAAAAGAAATATAACGCTCATTGTATGGATGTAGACGGATATTGAATACTGCACACTGCATGCCTATAGATGAAGGCATGACGCTGGGCATGCAAGAGTGCTAAAGTTCAGATGACACGGCCTGTGCAGAGATACGACACGATGTAGTCGATGCGTGGGCTAGCAAGAATGCCAACGCTCAAATGACACGGCCTGTACAACAGTAGCGTGTAGAGGGGCGGTGGGCGGTGGGGCGGTGGCTCCAGGCATCCACCAGATAGGGCGTCCAATTTAACTCGGCGAGCAGGAATGCTGAAGCTCAAGTGACACGGACTTTATGCTTTCTTTCTAACAAAAGCGGCTGCTAGACATTCTGTGAGCTTTACCCGTCCTTTGTCACAGACTGTCACATGAATGAGTGAGCGAGTGAGAAAGTGAGAGACTGATTGAGTGAGTGATAGAATGAGTGGGCAAATTACAATGACAAATGCTTAGTAAGTGTGAGTTATTGTCAGGCATGTCAAACTGGCGGCCCAATGGCTGCATGCGACCCTTTACAAGCTGTTCCGTGGTCCGCATAAATATTTCTACAAATGTATAAGTTTTTTTAACAACACAATTTTCAAGTCGATCGCTTTAGTGCGATTTTTTGAAACAATTCTATGCACATTTTATATTTTTAAATTCAAGTAACAAAAAATTAAGCTCCAAATTTAATTAAATATTAAATAATTACAATTAGTTGCAATGTGCGCAATTAATGGTTGTATCTGGCTCCTATGACTACACTTGCTGATCGGCAGCGAAATAGAAGTTACCACGGCGGAGACACGTGTGCCGCCTCGTCACTAGCAGGCTAACAGTTCCGTGAGAAGAAAAGCACACGTTATTGCATTTCGATATGAACGAATCTGGCAAAAAGGGTGTGGCACGCCGTTCGTGTCGTCATTTATGGACGGCCCCTAATTACTAGTCACGTTCCACGGAGAATTTAAGAACATTTCTATAATAGTCCACCAACCCACTGTCAGATGTTCGTCTGCGCCATCTCTCTCTCTCTCTCTCTCTCTCTCTCTCTCTCTCTCTCTCTCTCTCTCTCTCTCTCTCTCTCTTTCTCTCTCTTTCTTTCTCTCTCTCACACACACACATACAAACACGCGCGCGCATTCAATCAGTCAGTATTTCAAGCGGTCATGCTGGCTTTAGTTTTCAAATTTCAGAACAATTCGATCAATCGCCAGTAGAAACTACATCTGCATATTCGTATCGTTTATACTTACATGGCTGTCCGTCGTGCAGAGGGAACCATTCGCACAATGCGACATCAGTTCGAGTGCGCTGTCCAGCACGCATCCAATACGCGGCATCTAGGGTATTCTCGTTGTCTTTATTGCAGGAAGTAGCTAATAATAGCAATCAGCAACATACAAGACACGAACATCCATAAATAAGCTCATGTCCTTTGAGCGTTAGCAGCATTCGAGTGCTTAACTTCAACATAATAATAACGATTGATTGAAATAAATAGTAATATTTCGATCTTTAAATCATTTCTAATGAAAATATGCTTTGGTTCATGTTAGCATCCGTATATTTTGTGCTTTTACAAGACACAGTTTCAGTTATTGGACAATGTATGATTTCCAGTGACACTGCTTCAGACTTAGAATCTGAAGAAAGTATTCAAAGAATTATTGAGGAACATGACCACAGTATGCGCTCAGCATTTGACAAGAAAATGCAAACGATGCAGGATCAATTGCAAACGATGAACGAGACGCTTTCGTCTGCAATCGATCAGATCAGTGAAAAGCTAAATGCTCTCTTCGATCGCGTGAACGAGAACCTTCCGAACGTAGGTAAGCGAATGAATCTATATATCCAGTGAACGAAAGCTTTCAGTGCATAGATTTCAAATAGGGCATCCTAAATTCACTGAATCTTGTCCATTCCACGCAATCCATTTCCTTTAAATTGCGTTCAGCTGATTTTAATTGGCACGAACTGTTATGGCCACAAGATTAAGTAAAAATAAAACAGTCGCCTGCTTTGTAGAGACCGTCAAATAATCCTTAAAAGTAATTCAATTTTATGTCTCAAACTTGTGAAAAGACTGTAAATATATCCATTTGTTCTAATTTATGAGACTTTTTTGTCTGATAACAAAGATCATTGATCTCATTTTCCAAAACGATTTGATTCCTCGTCTTGAGTCAAGAAATGAATTTTGGTTCATACTTTGCAAACAACATGAAATCATGTGTTTTTGCGGCGTCCAGCGATGGATTTCGAGAGTGTAATTAATTATTAGCAATTACTTACTATTTTATCAAGTGTTTAATTGCTTAACTGTATAACTTGCTAGTTATTGTTAATAATTAAATTTAACTAATTAGTGTTTAAGCATAATGCAAATTTGTACAAAGTTTTATTATTAACTAAATTTTATTTCCTCTGAACGGACAAAGACCTAGGCTTGTGATGGTTATAAACATGGTTAGGTGCTCGTGCACTGGAATTCCCGTTGTCCCACGAAAACCATAGATGTATAAAACGTTGGAAAAATAATTTTAAAAAACGTTAAAAAACGTAAAATGTTACAGAAATAAAAACGTTGCGACGTTTTTTCTGAGCGAGATTCATGAATACCATACCCACCCACAGGGAATCAACACTCAAGCCACACTATGCAAAACGACTATGAAATGAAATAAGCAGCAAAATACTTGCATAACTTTCAAAGCACAGGTTCACATTTACTTATATGATCTTGCTTTCTCTTAGAGTTAGATAATACTGCTTGGAATTTATAAGGTAGGTTTAACAGTTAAAAGCCAACAACTGTTCAGTTGTTGTAAGTAAGTAGAGCTGCATGATCTGCTAATAGGCAATCGACTATACTCTATAGCTACACAGCAGAAGACTATTTAATTAGACTAGCTCGTTGTATCTCGTTGTAGCTGGTTTCAGAAAACCTGTGTTTTTATTTTGCCGACGTTTTCTATAATAAAAACGTGGGAAAATTTAAAAAATATCGTTTATTACATCTATTATGTGAATGAAAGCATTAAACTTGAGACGAAAAGACACCGAGAAATTGGTCGCAAAATTAGCAAAATTACTTCCGGGAGCTATGTTTTAAACCAGTAACGATCCCGGGAGCCTTCGGTCGTGAGATTACATGTAGAGTCGCAGCGTCTGCCTGAGACCGGGGTGCTTGACTAGAAACCAGCAACTCAAATCAGGTCCCGCGGACGCGAAGCCTTCGGTAGCAATGTCAAAAATAGATGGCGGACCGGATTATAGGTGCCGTTGACTGACAGAGGTGAACGGGAATGCAGCGACGATGCGACGGCGGACGGGACCGAGTGATAGACAAATGCGGACGTCGATAGGGACGGACAGGGACAGCGATGGTTAGAGCGACGCGGCGACGGCTGTTCGAGCAGCGCTGCTAAGCGGTTAGGGCTATGAACGGGAGACGGACTGTGACGGTGACAGACAAGAGATAACGGGGGAGGGAAGGTGCTGTGGCGGCGGTGTGAAGCGCCTTCATAAGGAGCAGTGATTCCGCTGCCTAGTTCCGGGCCCATGGTAATTCCAATGTCGGCACAGAAGGCGACCGCCTGAAGACCCGGTAATTTGATTGAGTAACCAACAACTATAAATGGGTGCAGGAGACTGCCTGTCGAGGCTCGAATCGAAAACCCAGCCTGGGGTCCTAGGACAGGGCCCAGCATAGGCTGAAGCAGAGCTCGGTCGGCGGCAACGTTTACAGGAGGTGGATGATGGCTGCCGAGGTGTCGTCATCGAGCGCCTCGGACCGTTGGGGGCACACCCTGGACCCGGTAGCGACCGCGTGTTCACCGAGGGGTCTCTAGTTATTCCCACAGGGCGGATTCCGAGCGTTTGAGTCGCCGCGTCTGCATAGTTTTGAATTCTGGTTGTTGTTTATTCAGAAACCTTGCTTCCTTCAATCTATTTAACTGCATTCCATCTTCATATTTGTCAATTCCTGCTAGGTCATTATTATTAAACAGATGTCATATATCTCTCGATAAGCATAAACGCTCCAAATCCATAAGAAGATTTGCTAGTAAATCAAATCTTGCTGCTTTATTACTTCTTCTCTTAGTCCTTTCTGGGGATGTTGAATTAAATCTGGTCCTGCTTTTTCAAAACCCGGCCATCCAAGATCAGCTTTTCCAAAATATCTTAAATACCTCCACCTTAATATTTGCTCACTGAGAAACAAATCATCCTCACTTCATAATTTTCTATGCCAAAACCACATTGATATTGTTTCGTTAAATGAGACTTGGTTACAGCCATCAGATACTTGTTCTTTTATTGCAGACATTATACCACCTGGCTTCCAAATGATAAATGAACCTCGCCAAACTGGATTTGGTGGCAGAGTTGCATTTCTTTTTAAATCTGATTTGAAATTAATTAAGAAGCCCTTAGAAGAAGTCCAAAAAGCTTTGAAGCTGTAATGGCTGTACATGAATCGGGTAACAAACGTATAACATTTATAAATATATATCGACCTCCCTCACTGTCTCATTCTGAATTTTTTGTGAATTTCAGTCCCTATTGGAAATTATAATATCTTCATCCTCTGAATTAATTATATCTGGAGATTACAATTTTCATATGGATGTGAAAAATAATCTTTCGTCTAATTTGGATGATATTTTCACTTCCTTTGACCTTCATCGGCATGTTTCCTTTCCTACCCATGATAAGGGGCACCTTCTGGACCTCTTGATCACCAGGCCAAATTCAACAATTTTATCCAAAATCTCTCCCTGTGAAACTTATTTATCTGATCACATTGGCTTGTCTGCTAAGATCACTTTTCCTCATAAATATCCACCTTTATATAAAATTGTAAAATTTCGACCATGGTCTAAGCTTGATTTAATAGCTTTTAAGACTGCTATTTCTACCTTTGAATTATTTACTCATCCTGCAGAGACTGCTTCTGAATTTGCAACCCAATTTACCTCAGTTCTTCTTAATATTCTTGATACACTTATTTTTTTAAGTCTAAAAAGGTTGTAACCCGACCACCTCAACCTTGGTTCAATTCTGACATTGCTGAAGCTAGGCGATGTCGCAGCCAATTGGAACGACGATGGAAGTCTTCTCGCCTACCAAGTGATAGGCAGAAATTTAGAGACCAATGCAAAATTGTCCGTAAATTAATTTCTGTAACTAAATCCAACTATTTAACTAATCTTGTCACACAAAATTCTTCAAATCCTCGTCTACTCTGGAAATCTCTAAATAGCATTCTTCATAGGGAAAAGTCAAGTGTCACACCTGGTTCCTTCTCTTTATCATCACTCCCAGTTGTCTTCTGCCAATTTTTATCCAATAAAATATCTACCATTCGTCTAAAATTTCAGATCATTTCTTCAACTGGTTTCTCTTTTCCGAAATCCCCACCAACTCATCTTAATTCCTTTGAACCTACCACCCTTAATGAAGTTCACCAGATAATCTTTACATCACCAATTAGTCAATGTACTCTCGATGTCCTACCAACTCAAATCCTCAGAGATTGTTTTGATGTTTTAGGTCCAATAATAACAAACTTCATAAATCTCTCATTGCTTGAAGGGTATTTCCCCTCTGCATTCGCTCATGCAGTTGTTCACCCACTACTTAAAAAGCCATCTCTCTCTCCTGACGACTTGTCTAACTGTAGGCCTATATCTAATTTAATTTCTTATCAAAAATTCTTCAAATGATAGTTGCTAAGCAAATGCATGCTCATTTGTGTTCTAGTCCACATTACCTCCCTTTCCAGTCTGCTTACCGAAAATACCACTCTACTGAAACGGCTCTGTTGGAAGTTCATGATCTTATTGTTCGGTCTATTGATGCTGGAAAAGTTACTGCTCTTTTACTTCTTGACCTATCTGCCGCCTTTGATACTGTTGATCATTCTATTCTTCTTCATCGTCTTGAACATTGGTTTGGAATTTCTGACATTGCTTTACATTGGTTTTCTAACTTTTCTTCATATTTACATCCCCGCACTCAATCAGTGATAATAAATGAGAATCTCTCAACTCCCACTGATCTGTCTTGTGGTGTCCTTCAAGACTCGGTTCTTGGACCTCTGTTATTTACTCTCTATACAACCCCCTTGGGTTCACTTCTTGATGAACATCAAGTGGCGTATCATCTTTATGCTGATGATACTCAAATTCTTATCTCTTTTGATGAATCTTCTTCAATCTCATCCCTTAAGACTCTATCCACTGTCTTTACTAATATTCAGACATGGATGGATTCAAATAAGCTTCTTTTGAATTCATCAAAAACTGAGTTCTTGCTATTAGGTACTCCAGCTCAATTGACTAAATTTGAATCTCTGAAATCCGTAGTATTAGGAGATTCCACTGTTGTTCCTAAAAGTACTTCTGCTCGCAACCTTGGTGTGATATTTGACTCTTCCCTCTCTTTTACTAGTCACATAAATTCAGTCTACAAAATTTCTCATTATCATATTCGAGACATCTATCGCATCAGACATCTCCTCCCTAAGCCTGTTTTTATTCAGTTAGCCATTGGTATCTAGTCGCCTAGATTATTGTAACGCCTTGCTTTTTGGCATCACAAATTCAAATATGCAGAAACTCCAGAGAGTACAAAATTCCTTAGTTAGAGTCATATCAAAAACTCCAATATTCGAACATATAACTCCAACAAGACAGTTCCTACATCGGCTTCCTATCAAATTCCGAATTAATTATAAAATTTGTCTTTTGGTATTTAAAACCATATTATATAATGAACCCTATTACCTTAAGATGCGACTAATCCCTCGACCTACTACTCAATCCACTAGGTATTCGGCAGGACTTTCATTTGTTGTTCCTTATTCTCGCACCGTCATTGGCACTAGTTGTTTCTCAGTGTGTGGCCCTAAGCTTTGGAATTCATTACCAATATCACTTCGTAAAACTAAAAAATTAACATCTTTTAGATCTGGTCTTACAACTTACCTGTTTGACTTGGCTTATCCCCTTTAGATTGCCCCCCCGCTGTTCTGACTGATCTTCCGGATTGACCTGGCTCTAATTCTCTTTGGATTTGGTGCGCCATCGGCTGATGCTCTGGGCATTATGATAGTGGCGCCATAGAAGTTTATTGATTGATTGATTGATTGATTGATTGATTGATTGATTGATTGATTGATAAGAACCGCGCAGTTCATTTTATCACGCATTAAGAGGCGACAGCAGATAGCTGTTGAAATATTTGCATGGGAACCGGCGCGCGCCGACCAGCGGCGGTCGGCGATGCGCTGGGCCGTCGGCGAAGTCACTTGCCGGCGATAACGATGACGCCGCCACCTGGGTCCCTAGTTTACTCTCCATTCACGGCACCTAAGAGGCTGTTGCACAGCAGTTGGGAAATCCTCTTAAGTAGCCGTCATAAAAATTTTCACTCTCAATTTTTCTGGCATATGACATAGATGCGGTTTTCGCCCTGTCGTCGTTACTGTCGTAAAACGATAGTTGCAAAGCAATGCGAATTGAAATCAAATTTTTCTTTGGAGTTCGACAGAGGGCTGAGTATGCATCGTTTAACACATAGACGGATTAAGTAATTACTTTTCTTTCGACACGCTATTTATTGGCGATCGAGAAGAGTGTCGTCAGCCACCGTCTTCGTCCGAGGTTGTCCTTTGGTTGCCATTTTTGCCACTGTTGCCATTGTTGTCAGAGTCGATTACGTTGTGTCAATATTGTTTGGTTAATAAACCAACAAACCAAATAATAACAGAAGCTGCAGTTATGTCTTATAAAGTCGCTGTTGACGGTGCGCGGAGCGTCAGTTTGTCGAATAGACCAATGAGTAAAAGAGTGGTCCGCCGTCCATTCAGGCACGGTAGACACCAGCTTGCTGTGACGCTGCGGAGAGAGAGAGAGAGAGAGAGAGAGAGAGAGAGAGAGACCCGACTGTCTATACGCAAACGGCAATCAGGCTGAAATAGTTGAAGGAAGAAACAGGACCGCCGTCCAGTCAGGCAAGATGGACATTGGCGTGAGCGAAACCGCTGAGGAAACATAGACGCCGCTGCCCGTCCAAAGGTGATAGCAGGAAAATACCAAGCGTGTTAAGAAGCCACAACAGAGAAAAGACATCGCCGCCTGTCTTTAAGGGACCGGAAGTAACCGAGAATGAAGAGGCGTAATACCAAGTGGAAACCAGTGACAAAAACATATACAAAAATCGCTTATGGCGCCGAGACCAAGCGGTGGCCGGCGATAAGACGAATCAGTTAAAGTGCCTCTCGGAAGAGGCCGGAGCTAGGACGGACAGGTAGAAGTCAGACGAGAAAAATCGGAAACCTGTGTTGAGGAGCGGTCATCCTCAGTATGCGCATGCCCGGCAGCCGCGGACACCTCGTTTGATGACTATGAAGTTGTCGATCAGGCAGAGTCGGCGGCGGAAGGCGATCGGAAAACCAAGCAAGCGTTGTGGGTCGCCCGACCACCGGCCGCGCGACGAAACCGTGAACCGGTGTCGACACATTTTATTAATTATTTTCTCTAAGTTTATATTATATTATATTTGGCCACGATTACGAGTCGCAAATCATTTTAAATTGAATTTATTTGCAACTCTCTTAGATTATTGTCGAAATACATCTGTTGTGTGCGACTGTTCTGATATTAAAGCCAATGGCTACAGAACGAGTGGAGTCTATAGCATCTACGTCGACCATGAAGGAAAACGCCATTGCGCCAACACATACTGCGATATGACAACGACAAACGGAGGATGGACAGTTAGTCAATTAAGAACAATATCACCATGTAACATAATAGATTAGATTTGACCAATGGGTTCATTCATTAAATCTTCGAAAAAATTTATTAGTTTCAAAACATTCCACTCTTACAGTATTAGCAGTCAGCTCATGGAATATTGAGCCTACCTTTGCCCTTAACCTCAGTGATAAACTCAGTTACAATTGTTACCAAAGAGCTGCATTGCTTGAAACTAACAAAGCTTTTGTCATTGAATGAACATGCTCTCGATTAGGTTTTTCAAACACGAAAAGATGGAAGCGTAGATTTTTATCGAGAATGGAATGACTACGAACATGGATTCGGAAATCCAAATGGAGAATTCTGGTTAGGTAAATATAATCCATCGCTTCAATTACATTGTCCAGATAGGAAATTTAAATTGTGATACATACCTTAATGCTTGAACGTATGGCTGAGAAAGACTTACACTGTACTTAGTCAATCATAGATGAGGCAAAAGGGTGCCCATGGAATGAAACATCGCAAAATTGACAATGGTCTTCAACAGAACAGCGTAAACGTATTATATTCATAAATTCAGTATGCTCATAATAATTGAAGTAGACATTAAGTAAAACATAATATACCGACTCTTGATATTTAATGAAAATTATCAATATTTTGCTCCTGTTGGTCTTTATTTCCGTAAAACAATCCCGCAAGTATTTTATTATTATTACTATAATAACCCACTAATAGCCAGGCCCGTACGAAGTGGGAGTGCAGGGGTGCAGCTGCGCCCCCTGGAAAAATTAGGGGGTTCAGGGCTACCTCTGGAAAGAAGATGGTTTACACCCTGTCTGCACCCCCCTTT
The DNA here is from genome assembly GCA_018105865.1 of Metaphire vulgaris. Taxonomy (NCBI): domain Eukaryota; kingdom Metazoa; phylum Annelida; class Clitellata; order Crassiclitellata; family Megascolecidae; genus Metaphire; species Metaphire vulgaris. The sequence goes on along the minus strand of CM030835.1, from coordinate 22,653,413 downwards.
CAGCTAAAATTGGCCCAAAATGCCAAATTTGGCTAAAATTGGCCCCAAAATTGCCAAAATTTGCCAAAAATTTGCAAAAATCGCCAAGAATTTGCTAAAATTGGTCATAATTTGCTAAAATTGGCCCAGAAATTGCCAAAATTTGCCAAAAATCATCTTGCATCCAAGAAAAGTGTGAAGGAGGGGTGAGGGTATTGTAGGGAGAGTGAGGGACACACCAATCATTAGTCCAGAACCTCCAGAAAGAACCTGGGACCACTATTTGCCAAGTGGATTGCCCGATTCTTAAGTCCTAAATCTGTCCTAATCTAAACAAGTGTTTCTTAAAAATCCTTGTCGACCAACATATGACACGTTTTAAAAATGTGCTTTGCTTTCATTAATACATTAATGTTGCTGCCTTTCAATAGTCTCGAGGAACGGATACGAGTACAGGTCCTTGTACCCGTACCCGCGGGTACGGGCAGGGTGTGGGTACACATTTTACGGGTACGGCTCGGGTACGGGTATAGCGCTACGGGTACGGGTAGGGTAGGGAAATTTTTGCACGGGTACCGGTATGGTACCCGCAGATCTCTAATGTTCTCTCACACACAATGTGTGTGTGAGAATATAAGAGGAGAGGTAATTGGAGGTGAATGGGTGGGTAAGATGAGTAGAAATATATGTAATTTGCATTAGGCTATACAGAATAAGTCTATTAATACAATGAAACAACGAAGTAGTTGTCAGTCATCATGGATCATGAACCTCTCAGCAAACATTGCGCTGCCGTGGCTCGACTATTAACCCAACTTCAACAATTTTTTTTCTTAAAAAAACTCCCGCAATTTATATGTATTATATTGAACTGTCAGTTATAATTAAACGAGTTACATTAGCCACCCCCTGCCACCACTTTCCAAGTTTTAAATTGGGCAACGACCGTTGACCTGCAGTAGCCGACTTCAAAGATCTGCTAACCCCCTCCCCGCCCCAGCGCCTTACAGTAGCTCTCCTTTGAACTCTACTTCAAATATTTCCTAGCCCCTTGAACTTTATAGACTGTCTCGCCGAGTTGCTAGTTGTTCGTCGCCCAGTTGATAAGGCGCCGACTTGTTCGTCGTCGAGTCGTTCGTCGCCGAGTCGTTCTGTGCCAATTGAAAAGACGTAATTCTTCTGGAAATTACAACTAGAATAAGCTAATTGAAATTCTTGTGCAAATGCAAAATCCAATCGCCGTGACTACAAATCTGAAGGTCATTGATATTTTTACATGAGGAACAACTTTGTGTCGATTTTTCCAATTCAGCGCACCTAAATGAAATCGAAGAATTTTAATATTTTTGGCCAGGAAACAATTTGCTCCACCTTTTGGCATCGAAGAGAAGATACCGACTGAGAGTTGACCTGGAAGATTTCGAAGGAGTAAAGCGTTATGCAGAATATTCGACATTCAGCATCAGTTCATCTGCGGACAAATACAAACTCACAACAGGAAGTTATTCTGGAACTGCAGGTTATTACAACTTATGACATCTTTAACCGAAAGTTAGTCTGAAAATAGGATTTTCCGTTACAATCAATTAAAGTACGTCACAAATCTGTGGCCCCTTCAAAGCGTTTACTATTTGATAAAGTTTAGTCTCTCTTTCAATTTTTCAACAGTGAAACATACAGTAGAAATAATTAACTTCTGGCATTGATGACGAATTCAGTTGGGCTTCAAAATTCCAAAATTCCCCATTGACATCTTCTGTTAGAAAATATCAATCTGAATCATGTATTTCAGGTTTTACATATACGGAAAGCATGACGTCACGTGATCTTTATTCGCTCCTCGTTTCTTCCTCAGATTGTCACATTTTTCTTAGACCACCTAGCCTCGGAGCGTGACATACTTTATGAGCAACTCGAGTATAAAGACGGGGACGGGGTGGCGTTGCGACGGGTAGAAGAGGAATGTCGTTCAGGCGCTGAGATGGGGGCCCATGTTTATTAAATAAAAATTGATGATCTGAAGACAGGTCTTCATACCCCGGATTAAGAAATGATGTAACCTAACTAATCGAAGTTTTTGGTTCTTCAAACAATCCAGAACTCCAGTCTTATGCGTAGCACTTTATCAAAAGGCTTGCCAAAATCTATATGCATTATGCTTAGTGTCTACTGTCTTGCCGTCATCTAGGTTATCACCGCTTTCTAACACTCGACACGTGGTTTATTATGGTCGCGAACTTAATTATATTACCACACGTAATTTTCTTTCTATGCACAAAGTAACCTAAAATTCCCTCAAAGTTAGTCAACTGGGAAATTGTTGTCCATAAGAAATTGTATGCGCACTCGGACCCTCGAGAATTAGAGGGAACATCGGTCTCCGTCACGGCCACGGCGGCAGCAATCTGCAGCGCAGCTGACGCTGGCACATCGGTCGACGTCTGTCACGCTGGCACGTCGGTCGACTTTGGAAACGTCTAGCGACGTGTCCAGAGAGTCCTAGGCGACGTCGGCTGATCATGTCGTGCAGAAAACGCACGCCTAACAATGATAATTCTCTATGAGTGTACACTGTGCTTTAAATGTCTGCCAAGTGAGTCTTTGAAATGTTAGGAATGTTTCTGTCAATGGTGTATCTTGTCTCTTTCCATCTCTCACTTTTCCCTCTCACTGTCCCCTCCCCTTCCTCCCATTCTTCCTCCCCTCCCGCTTCCTCTCCACTCTATCCTTCCCTCTCTCTCTCTCTCTATCCTCTCCCCTCTTTCTTTCCCTAACTCTCTCCCTCCCCTCCTCTCCTCTCTCTCCCTCCACATCTCCCTAGCTCCTTCCTCTCCCTTCCCTCCCACCTCCGGCGGTGCAATGCGCTGTGGCGATTGATTTGCATTAGAGGGTACTGGGAGGATAGGATGAATGCTCCTCCCTCCTCCTCCGCCTGTCCTCTCAGTAGCCTCTAATGCAGGTCAATCGACACAGCGCATTGCACCGCCAATCAACAGATGGCGCTTTTTAAGAAACCGTAATTTCAAAATCCCATGTTTTATAAACATGCGCATATTCGAGTGGAAGGTTATGCAAACATTTAAAATCAATCGGTCAAGAACTTTCGGGATTTTAGATTTAGTACAAACATACAAAGGAACACACACAAAAATATATATATATATATATATATATATATATATATATATATATATATATCAATACTGAAGTCAAAAGCTTGCCTGGAGCCGACTGCGACAGTGACCATGCCCCGTTAATAGCAGATGTGAAAATAAAACTGAGAAAGCTACGGAAGAAAAAAACAATAGAAAGATACGACTGGAAAGAAATGGAAAAGAGCTATGAATTAAAACAAGAATATCAATTAAGGTTAAAAATAGATTCCAGGTGCTAAGTAGTAAGTGAAGAACAAGACATAGTTAAAATATGGGAAGACTTCAAGGAAGCGGTCACGGCAACAGCGAAAGAGATAACACCTAAGGAGAGAAGAAGAACACAACAATGGATGAAAACAGAAAATTGGATATGATGGAAGAATGAAGAAAACTAAAAGATAGATATGAGGCAAAATACAACATCTTAAACAGAAACATAAAGAAGAAATGCAGGGAGGCAAAAGAAGAATGGTTAAACAACAAATGTAAAGAAATAGAAGAGAGTAAAAACACAAGAGGATAAGGGAAGTAATAGGTAAAAGAAAGGGAGGGTTCAATTGCTCTGGCACTCCGTGCATAAATTCAACAGATGGGAAATTGCTAATGGAAGAAAGAGAGATACGCGAACGGTGGGAAGATTAGGCCTATATATAGAAGAGTTGCAGCACGACGACCGAGGACAAAAACCAATAATAAAGGAAATAGACGGACTATCTATGATCGCCAAAGTACTAAAGAAAATGAAGAGAAACAAAGCAGCTGGTATAGACAAAATAACAACAGAGATGATAATATATGCAGGAGAAATAGGAATTAAAAAACTAACGGAAATAACAAACACATTCTATGAAAAAGGAGTTCTACCAGAAGAATTATGCAGTTCAATCTTTGTAGCTATACCGAAAAAAGTAGGCACAAGGGAATGTAAAGAACACAGAACCATAAGCCTCATAAGTCATGTGACCAAAATAATTCTAAGAGTACTGCTACAGAGAGCAAGACAAAAAATAAAAGATCAAATAACTGAAGAACACTTTGGTTTCAAAGAAGATAGTGGTTGTAGGAATGCAATCTTTGTTCTAAGGATGCTGAGCGAAAGATGTATCGAAAAGTAGAGAGATCTTTACTTATGCTTCATTGACTATGAGAAGGCCTTCGACAACATCAAACATGAAGACCTATTTGAAAGCCTGAATAAAGCAGGAATCGACGGAAAAGACAAAAGATTAGTAGCGGATCTATACTGGAAACAGGAGGCAGCTATTAGACTAAATGGGGAAATAGGGAAGAGGATAAAGATCTTAAAGGGATTGAGACAGGGGTGCGGACTATCACCGGATTTTTTCAACTTGTGTGGGGAGGAGATATTCGATATGATCAAGGAGATGGAAGGTATAAGGATAGGAGGAAAAAATATCAATAACATAAGATTTGCGGATGATACAACACTGTTAGCGTACTCGGAAAAGAGCTACAGGAACTGGTGGACAAACTAGCAGAGAGAAAGTGAGAAAAAAGGACTAAAAATAAACATAAAGAAGACCTTCACTATGGTAATCACAAAACAAAAAGAAGTGCCGAAATGCAAGATTTTATTAAATGGAAGAGAAATAGAACAAGTAACTTATTTCAAATATTTGGGAAGCATTATTACAAGTGATGGAAGAAGTGATAAAGACATAATAACAAGAATAGGTATGGCAAAATCTGCCTTCATGGAAATGAAACAAGTATTAACGAACAAGAAAATATTAAAAGAAACAAGGCTCAGAGTGCTTAGATGCTACGTATGGTCAGTTTTGTTATATGGATCTGAGACGTGGAACATATCAAAAAAGATTAAAAAGAAACTGGAAGCGGCAGAAATGTGGTTTTATAGGAGGATGCTAAAGGTCCCATGGACAGACAAGAGAACTAACGAAGAAATACTACAGATGATGGAAGAGAGACGAACATTGATGACTACCATCAAGTTAAGACAGATGAAATTTTTCGGGCACGTGATGAGAAAAGAAGGATTAGAAAACTTGGCAGTGACAGGCATGGTGGAGGTAAAAGATCAAGAGGAAAACAAAGATCAAAATATACAGACAGAATGAGAGAGGAAATGGGGATAGGAAATAACATCGAACTCCTGAGGAACACTAGAGATCGAGAAAAGTGGAAGTCCATGGCCGCCGACGCAGCAATGCATGGCACCTGAAAGAAGAAGATGATTATAGTTTCAGTTTTTGACAATTCGAGTCTTGAAGTAATACCCAAATACTTTGAATTTTCTAGTGTATTTAAGTAACTTTCGAAGTTAATATGATGATAGTGTGTCAGAATCAAAGATGGGCGGGGCTATTTTTATAAAGGTTGGAAATAGGCATAACAGCATAGGGCCTAACTAAGAGAAGCTTAGAAGTTTACTGAGAAGTACATGAGTACATGTAGGTAAAGAAATTTAGATTCAAGTAAAAGTAGCGCTTGTTAGATATCCTCTCTTTCTTGAGTTGATTTTAGTTAGTCGCATTACAGTTGTTGCAGTAATCGACGTGTAACATTTGAGGTGAAATCATCGAACAGAATATTTGACATTGCTTGGTTAAGCCTACGACTTATGTTGTGTTGCGTTTTCGTTAACTCTTACACGGTATAGATTTTTCGTTCACAATTCTTGGTTGACGGGGGCGGGGAATTACTCCACAAAATTATTCAAGAAATGAGTCAATTAATTATAATAGATTTTGGTCTTTCTTTCTGTTTTCCACTCCTCTCGACCTTTTTGCATTATTTCCTGTAGCATTAACGAATTATTATCTAAAAATAATAAAGCATTTACGCGTGTAGACGTGGTAGAATTTCGTGCAGAATTTTAACTCTACTGAATTCCAAACGTTTGCATAGTTGCGAATAATAAGCCTACGTCGTATTTTCTTGCAGGAAAGTCAGAAACAGATGATAAAGATCGATTTTGTTTCTTCAGAATTCAAGACAAATGAAAAAAGTGAAACTTTACGGGACGTTCAAAATGGCTCCGATTTTGAAAACAGAAGAAGGTAATCTTAGCATAATTTTAAGTGGCTTCGGATGTATTACTGTCTTTGTGAAAGTCACTATGGGCGCTAACAGGGCTTGAACTCGCTTTGTCAGCCAGCCTGCCGCTCCAGCGTGTAATCCACTCTGCCATCTTCGGTCCTCAAGATTATTGGTATTAGTGGGGCAATAGTTCTTAATAAACCATTGCATAGACTCATAGGTGAAAGCCTCTATCAATTTGACTTAACCTATTCAGTAGTATGTTGTTATAATTATTTATAAGATTCATTCGACAGATAGCGATTAACGAAGACTAGTTTTGCCGTTTCGTTCGAATTTGCAGGTAGGTTAACGCATTCCAGCGTCAATTGCAAATGTATGCAAACCAAATGTTGATTCAACTCGAACAGTAGGCCTATACATATAAAAACAGCTAACGATCGATAATAAAAACGTTGGAATAAACGTAAAAGAAAATTGCGTTTGTTTTTATCTTTCACAAACTAAGCGAGTTACAGCTTTGGAGAACATTTCACACAACGAGAGCAAGGATCAGCCTCTATCCACCAAGCCTCTATTATTCAGAAAACTTATTCAAAACTTAGTAACTGCGTCCCAATTTATTTTACTGTACATTCTAAAAACCTTTACAGGAATATGTCCATAAAATCATACCACCGGAATATATATTAGGCCTACCTCATTGAGACATTATATGACATGTTGAATATCATTTCTATTCTTTTTTCGCCTGACCTGTTAAATGCTTCGTGAATAGAGCTCACCTGCGATTGGCTGTTTCAAAATTAGTCTGGTACATTCACCATCTGTTCCATGTAAGTAGATTTGATCCAAACGTTTACACCTCACGAGTAGTTCGTTCAATTAATTATTTGCGCCCTTTAACATATTTTCAACAACAACAACCCAGCTGATAAATTTTGTTCGGTATTATAGATAATACTGATTTTCAAGAGTACCGATATTTCTCTAAATTGCTCGACTGATGATGGGAATGATGAACACAATAGTGAGCCGAGATAAAGAGATAATTGTTTACCTGTACAGGACACTAGCGCGGTATCATTTCGAATATTGTGTTCAGTAATGAAATCTATTTGTAAAAATGAGTTAGAGCTTTCAGAATAGTTTCAAGGACGAGCGAAGAGATGGTTAATGGATACATAACCTAAGCTATGAAAAAAGACTTCAATATTTGTTGACAACATTATAAAGGAAAATGGAGAAGCATAAACAATAATGACAAGAGGCTACACGTGCAAATTGCTCAAGAAGATGGTGGAAAAACAAGGAAGAAAAACTTTCTTAGTACAAGGATTGTGGACAAATGGAAGAGATTGGACGAAAAGGCAGTAGTAGGCCTAGTTGAAACAATAAAAAATGAAATGAAAAATGGGTTCATAAGTTATCAGTAAGACTGGGTCACTGGGTTATTGCATTTTTGAGAGCAAATATTGTGGCTTTCATCCAGGCTAATTAAGTCTCTTAAACCACTTGAAAATTGTCTTATTATTTGAAGTGATAATTATAATATCAGAATGCGACTCTAGAGATTTTACTATTATGAACAAGCCCAGATCTCGATGTCTTGGCTTACGCTATTCGACACTGCTGTGATAAGTACCGGTAATGAAAGGATGAAAGGACGTAAGGTCTTTGGAGAATTCAAGGCTGAGCGTGGAATCGATTGCAGTGGTTGAATGGTTCAGGGTGCAGTCATAGTTGGAATTACCTTCCACAGTGTTGCTTCATGTGTTGACATTGTTCAGTATTTCTACCAAGAAGCTTTACTGGGCCTACCTGTTAGTTTTAATTCAGTGGCACTGTTAACCCCTTAACCGTGTATTTAACTGTAACTCAATGTAAAATGGATGGATATATCCAGGTTCTCCAGTTAAGGGGTTAACAACGTTTGAATAGATTTAGCATTGTTAAATACCTAAATTGTCTAGGGTGACAAATTTAAATTGTTTTTTGTATATAGATGTTGATATTCAGAAAATGGAAAACCAAAGAGAAGAACTCGTAGAGCTCATTGAATCTCAATTTGGACTGCTTGAAAAGCTCCTCAGAATGCAAGCAATAACACGCAATCAGTTGGAGCGAATAAAATGTTGACACGTAAGAGTCAACATTAACGAAATGATGCTGGATTATATCTTCCAAAATAAAAAACACAAGGATCTAATTACAGCACTCTCGGAATCTTCTCAATCTCATGTGGTAAACTGGATTAAGAGCGGAGGAGGTAAGACGCCCCTTATACCAAGAATGAATATAAATAGTAGTATCCTAGAAGTCATAGAGTAACCTTCGATTGCAGACGACGTCTTAGTGTTTGTTGATTAACATCTCATTTGTTGCAATTTTAGAGTACAGCGAAGAGTTTGGTATCGATTGGCCATTGACAGAAAGGCAACACCATATTTTGGATGCTAATCTGGAAGAATTGATTGATATTATTGATAATGGCGAACTTATATCCATGCTGTACTCTGAGCAAGTAATCAGCAACAGACAAAGACTTGTCTTACGCTCAAAAACAACTGACCACGAGAAAAACGAATCATTACTCGGGATGGTACGAAGATTAAGTCAAAGATCGTTTCAAACTCTGATAAATTGTCTCAGGAAATCAAGTCAAGGACACATAGCGGATATTTTGGAAAATGGAGGAGGTAAACAAACTCTGTGCATATAATCGGTATTTCATTACTGTAAATCTTTGTATTTTGATAACAGCTTTACCATATGTAGTCCGATTTTAATAATAATTATATCCCTATTTTCGCCAGAATATTTGCTTTTAGATCACGCGATTCTCATTTGCATATTTTATAAACGCTATCTAAATGCGGTTACTATATGAGGGAGACCTAATATAGGTACGTATTGCGTAATAAAGATCGTCTGTCCAACATTAGGCATTACTAAGCCTCGACATAAACCCAGGGGACTTCAAGATCTGGGGCACGCTGCAAGTAAATGGCTGCAAGACAAATATCAACAATGTCAGCGAGCTAATATGGCACATTGCTGAGGAGTCTTCTCCAGCCGGCACGATCACTGGCAACTTCTCATGCTTCGACTATCTCCAGCCACATAAGCTTCATGTCTTCTGCGAGAGTGTCTTGCAATGTTTTCCTCAGTCTTCCTCTGCCTCTTTTCCCATCTTCTGGTCTCCAGACCATTGCTTGGTCTTGACAGTAGCATTCACAAGACGTGGCCAATATATATATATATATATATATATATATATATATATATATATATATATATATATATATATATATATAGGTGCCACTCAAAAATAAAGTTTCCATTTGTCATCCTCCCACCCTCAAAAGTGTTAGTAATATCAAAAGAAACACTCTGATAAAGTTTGGATGTTTTCCTATCATATTTACTGGTAGCTCAAGTCTGACAAAGTTTTGCAATTCGCGACATTTCTCGATTTAAGCAATTAATATTAACTTTAGCATCACAAACTGAATTACTGCAAAAATTCTTTACAAGAAGATCAGCAATTGCTACCAGTTACATTAGAAGTTATTAATCAACAGTTCAACATGATCAGTTTATCATGGACACTTGAACACAGTGATCAAAAATGCCATAATGTTCATCATTTGTCCGTAGATGTTGTTGCTGCAACAGCTTCTGCAGTCAGTGCATTAAGGGTCGATTTTTTTCGGATTTGGAAAAGTCACGGCGGTGTATCTCCACGGTGTAGCATAGTATGCGCACCAGTAGTTTGCGCACCTGGGAGTTTGCGCACTAGGAATTTGCGCACCAGGGGCGTACCAGGGTTACGATTAGAGTTAGGGTTAAAGTTAACCCTCAACCTAACTCTAACCTTCACCCTAACCCTAAACCTAACCCTAAACCTAACCCTAACCCTTACCCTAACCCTGGTGCGCAAATTCCTAGTGCGCAAACTCCCAGGTGCGCAAACTACTGGTGCGCATACTAATGTAGACCATCTCCACGACTTGCAACAAGAACTGTTTCTGCTTCTCTTGCTATGTCAGGACTCCATTGAATGCCTGAATCAAGGCCACTCCTCGCTCGGCTGCATCGTTGACGACTTTCAAACTTTTCACTTCCGATGTACATCAGTCATTGTTACTGTTCCATGTATCTAGACTATTGCCAGTTGGTCAGGAAATGTTGTGGTATAGCCAGTGCTGGGAGCAGCTGTCTGGTGTGTTGTGAAACAAAGTCAGACAACTGCTTTTGAGATAGTGTGGGGCAGGAGGCAATGCGTCGAGGATGAACTGTTGTTTTGTTGTCTAGCGCCATAACCATGGCTGATTTCATATCAGCCGACACTTCTGAGTCAAAGAACGCTAAACCAACCAAGATTTCGCTTACGGACCATAAGTGTCCAGAGAATGACTTCAGCGGAGCTTTAGCAACAGCTTTGCGTATTTTCTTGTAGCTCTCCAAGTCACAGCCTAGAGTAGCTGCAGATCATTCTGTGGAGCAGATTGAGGCACATGCACATGCAAACCAGGCCTTCAAATAGACCTTCAGTACAAGTGTTGAAATGGCTCAGAGCTGACAGCTCACGTGCAGTTATTCGGAACTGGGTGCGAAACAGGAAAATCTTTAGACAGCAGATCAGTTTTGCCATCCACCGAGCCCAGTGGAATTCTTTGGGAGCCTGAACTTTTAGGTCCGTACTGCACTCTGCTCCGAGAAATAGAAGTGACAGCTGCAGAAGCTCACGATAGTCGTCTCTGGGCTGAAATTCTGTTAACTGCTGCTGAATGAAGCGAGTGAGGTCATCCAGAACTGTGCCGAGAATCGATGTGATGGAATCTACAGCCAGCCCATTTTCATACCTATAGACTGGTTAATCGAACTCCAATTTTGACCAAATCTCTGAAACAACTTGATGTTTGGTCCACTAGATTGTCCCATCAGTTCATGTAGCAAACACCTTTCCCACGATTAGTTCCATGATGTGATGCCTGCATGCCAAGCTGATCAGATCCGTGTCCAGCTTTTCTTCCAAAAGTACCGGTATGCAAGCGCCGGCTTGAAGGACTGTGTTGCTGGCTGTAGTGTCAAAACACATGAACTTAATGCGGTCGGCGAGGTTCCATTCCTGAATGAGATTAAACACTGCTGCTGCTGCTGCTGCTGCAATGTTGTAAGCTGTATTCCTGTTACTGAATTTAGTTCTGTCTAGTGCAGCTGCTAAACCTGGACTGATGACGTTGATAGGCCTGCTTTGCTTCGGCTGACTAGGAGTGTGTGGCATATTGGATTCACCATCCAAATCGCAGTCGTTAGGGGTTTCAGTCTCACAACAATATCAGTCTCATTAAACAAAATCAATCAATAGCAAGAAAACTTGCTAACAGAAGAAAAGAGTATCAATTTTCTTTGATGAAGAAAATTTTAATTGAAAATAAAAGTATATTATGGCGAAATATGTACAATTGTACATATGACAACATTTTTGTCCATTGAGCTACCAGAAGATATTAAAATATCAGAATGAAACTTGGCAGAGTTATCATGTATCATAAAAGGAACAAAATGAAGGGGTGGGGCATGGAAAATATTTCAAAATTTTTTGGGCCATTGCATTGAGTGGCACCCTAATATATATATATATATATATATATATATATATATATATATATATAATATATATATATATATATATATATATGCGTCTGCCCTCGTTTACTGTGCAGTGAAGCGAGACATGCCAGTTAGTCACATAACTTCCTCATTGCAGTGATGGGCAACTAACTAAAAACATTAGTTAAACTATAACTAAATTTAAACTAAAAATAAGTAGTTAAACTTTTAGTTGCAAATAACTTTCTAAAATAGTTAACTAAAGTAAAAAAATATAGTTAAACTTTTGCAACTAATTTTACAACTATTTCCTAGGTATCAGGTATGTTCATGTAAACATAGACGATGCTCGCAACATGAACATATCAGTCAATGAACCATTGAAATTATTAATTATTGTCTTTTTAATATTTAAATCTTAGTCTAGACTGCAGGAACACAAGTTTGTCAAGTTTGTTTGGACAAAAATGACCCAGAAAAGAATAGATTGAAGAGGGACTGTTATTGAGAATTCGGGACACCAACTAAAAAGTTTTAGTTAAACTATTTAGTTACTAACTAAACTTTTTTTCAGTTAAGCTATCATTTTAACTAAATTATTTATATTTAATTAAACTATGGAGATAACTAAAAAATAGTTAAAATTTAGTTAAATTTAGTTAAACTTTTAGTTAGCAACTAATTAGTTAACTAGTTGCCCATCACTGCCTCATTGGGCATATGATCTTTCCATGTCACTCCTAAGATCGAGAGGAGGCATCGTCGGTGAAAGACGTTTAATCTCTGACTGAGTCTTCTTCCTCTTCCATGTTTCTATTGCATACAGAGTGGTCGTCATTATAATGGTGGAGTACAGAAGCAGGTTGGTAATCCTGCTAATAGAGCTGAGCTTCCATATTTGGTTGAGACGATAGAATACGGTTGACGCCTTCCAAATTCTAACATTAGCATCAGGGACAACGTCACCATTTTTGGAAAGGTTGCTGCCAAGATAGATGAACGTCTGAACACATTCAATTTGGTTCCCATTTACAGTGAGGGGTGCTACTAACGGATCCCATGCGATGCTATTTCTTTCGTTTTTCACAGCTGGCTTTTAGACAAACTTTTGCTTCATTTTAATATGCTGTAGTCTGTAGGATAGTCTAACGTTCACTTATCAAGGCGATGCCGTCAGCAAAGTCTAGGCCTGGCAACATGCGTTGGACCCATTTTAAACCAAAGCATCATGATGTCCATAACAATGAGAAACAGAAATGGTGAGAGGATGCATCCCGGCCAAACGTCAGCCGACCATTTCTTAATCGTATGCAGCACGTTGACTTTCCGCTTATGTGTCTCCACGCCATCAAGAAACTAAAACGCAGACGCGCAGCGGAATCAGATGACGTCCCTCCAGGACTCCTGAAATATGGCATCGACCAATGAGTTCCGGCCTCCACTCAATGTTCACCGGAGTCTACAGAACAGGACCTGTACCTGCTGACTGGAGAGACGAAACCATACACACACTATACAAAGGATGATGGTCTTTTATCATAACCATCATCATGATCATCAATCATGATCATTATAATCATTATGATCATCATCATCATTATCATCACCATAATCATCATCATATCCATCATCATCATCAGCAGCAGCATCGTCACCATCATCATCATTCATTACTTCATTCTTCCATCAGATGTGCATGGCAAGCATATTGAGCTCTTAGTGCAGATGACTACTTTTAGACTTTTAGCTGCAATGGTAATGATAATACAGTAGCTTCTTGGTTTACGTTAGTTGTCGCAATTGAAGGCACAACGTGACTTCTGTTTTCAAATTGTTGGGGTTTTAGCTCTTGTCCGAGTTCATGCAATGCTGGAGACCGACAGGCTAGACGAAACAGAAACAGAGATTGTTGACGAAGTGACCAACTTACTTCTACAAAGGAATGTTTCATCGGAACAGGCAAATCGTGTGCTAAGCGCAACACAGCTGAAAATTATTGCCGTTAGGCGGGGCCAAAGCATTGTTGTCTATATATGCAGCAGAAAAGAAAACGAATTTAATGATCTGTGCAAAATGATTGATAATTCAGAGATGAAGAAATTCCTCAAAGAACTCTTCGTTGCATTAACTTACAACATCAAGTTAAAAGTTCTTTCGGTGAAAATCTATGAAAGCGACATCAACAAAGCAAGGGAAATGTTTAGAAGTTAGTTTCCTGCTAGCTATAATTTAAATTAAGACTTTATTGCTTACTAACTGACTAAACTAAATTGAACAAAACTAAGCCATAACAGGAACCACCCGCTTATGTTTATTTGTATCGTCTGTTGAAAATTAGACCACAAGAAGGACAAACGCGTTCTTCAATAATTATAACCCATTTGCATGTCCTACTCTGTTGGCAACATATTCAAATTTATCCGCAGAGGGTTGCCTAAAATCGGACATTTCGATGAATTTTGTTATATTATTTTGTAATAAACGTTCAAATTACAGCAATGTATACATAAAGCCAGCACATGCGAAAGAAAATGATGTATTATCAGTAGTGAATTCAAAATTAGATCACGTGGAACGTTGAGATATGGATTTTTGGCGCTTTTTGCCTTATATAAAACTTCTGGTTCCTGTTGGGGGCAGAAGATGTCAATATTTAAGACTGCAATTTTTAATGTGGAATACCTATGGTAAGTGACAACTTTTGAGAGGTATTAGATTTCGTAATTCGAACATTTATATTTTCACTCCACTCTAGTGTGCAGCCCCTGTGGTGGGTGGGGGAAAGACCACCCAGTGAGCACATATGAAAAATTTCAAATGCTAATCTACGCATTGACTTTGCATTTTCAGATTTTAAAAAATTGTTTTATGTAATAATATGAACTTTTGCAATAAATCGGAGAAAAGATAGCCACTCTCCCGTCATTTTTGGCGGGTTAATAATAATAATAATAATAATAATAATAATAATAATAATAATAATAATAATATTATTATTATTATTATTATTATTATTATTATGCCCTATTATTTTAACGATCCACCTATCGGAGACAAATACAAGTAGTAAAGCGTCGTAGCAGAGCGCAGGTCAAATTCGAAGGTTGTTGTTGGTATTGCCCTACAGTTTCAATGCGCAAAGAAAGATCTCGGTTCTAAAAATCCGCTGAAACAGTACGAAGGATTTCGTTGTTGTGACGAAATCCTGTGGTGAATCTGAAGGTAATTATTTCACCATATACAATTGTCAGCGAAGCGCCAAAGAAAAACGCTGAGCGTTCTGCTGACGAATGGCAGTTTGAGATTCTCCGCGTGCAAAATGAGAGAAAAGGACGGTCTTCTGCGAGAGAATAATCCGTGCAGTGGCGGTTCCAAGAACTCTTGGTGGAGGAGGCAATGAATTTCTAGGAAGATCCCGCCAATTGTCATAATAATTAGACCTATATGCAAACAGTTTAGAAGAAATCTGTAGATTTGATTTATAAAATATAATGTTCAGAATTGACAATATATAAAAACTATTTTAGTCTGTTTGTACAAAGTCATAGTGCAAAATCGAGTTTTCTATTGCTGGAAACAAATTTGTCGATGACATTGTCTATCGATATGTTCATATCTTTATGGATATAAATCAAGGCTAATCCGTTTAGACGATCATCTTCCATTGAAGACGCATTTTGGTGGGCCGAAGGGGGATGCATGCCCAGTCATTCATAAGGTTAAACCACCCCTGTATCCGTGCCTAAATACTTACCAGTTCATCATAATTCTGGAGTGCATATTTATACTGGCATTAAAGAATATAAAAACAGGAGTGAAATGCAGTGGGGAAGACCTAAACAACTTGAAGTTTGCAGACGATGTCAGCCTGATGAATGAAAATATTCAGGACCTACAAACTATCACTAATGAAGTAAATGATACAAGCAACAAATTTGGCCTGAAAATTAACAATGAAAAACCAAAAGTTACGACTGTTTCGAGGGATGGTAACGATGAAGTAGAAACTAAATGGACAAATATTGGAAAATGTCGAAACATTCAAGTACTCAAGAGCAACGGAAAACACACAGAGGACGTGAAAATAAAAATAAATAGCGGATTACAAACAATGGGAAGAATGAGAACACTATGGAGGAACAAAAGCTTAACAATGAATACAAAGCTGAAATTGTACAATAGGCTACATTAGTAAGACCTCAAATTTTATATGGATCGGAAACTTGGGTAATAAAAAATTCAGACGAAAACGTTTAATGGTTGCAGAGATGACCTGTCTAATAAAAATAATGGAAGACAGCAAATATCAAAAAGTGAGAAATGAAGACATCAGGCAACAGACAGGAGCCACATAAACACTTATCGATAAAGTACGCAAAAGGAGATTAAATTGGTTTGGGCATGTTAAAAGAAAGAACAATAGATGGGCCTACAAAGCACTGCATACACAGAAAGTAGAAGGAGACAGAGGGAGAGGAAGACCGAGAAAAAGATGGATGGATAACATCAAGGAATATCTGGAAGCAAAGAGCATGTCGATTGTTGAAGGATGCAGATTAGCGCAAGATCGAGAGAAGTGGAAATGTTTCGTATCTAGCTATTGCCACCATGCGGGCAGAAAGTGAAGATGATGATGACGACGACGATGATGATGATAGAAATATACGCGAGGCTGAATAGACTAAATCGGCGTAGTGGAAAGAAAGGCAAAATAGTGGACCAACTTTGTCGACGCAAAACTTCCGATCAGAGCAGAGACGCGCCGACTCAAAAATACTCGGAAATGACGACATGACGACAATATGAACGATTTGGGGAAAATCAAGCACAAGACGTCGGTGAAACGACATGTTCAGATAATGCGAGGCATGCAAAAACAGGTGGTAATAATGATGATAATGATGATATTAATAATAGCGATAATAATGCTAAAATGTAGCCCAATACACTAATTTATTATTATTATTATTATTATTATTATTATTATTATTATTATTATTATTATTATTATTATTGTCATCATTGCACAAGCTCATTGTATATATATTTTTAATTTATCAGACTTGATAAATGTTATAATGTCTCTCATTTGATATTTCAAATGTCTGTAAAATTGTAACCTACTCTGAACAGATAAGTTCAAATGAACCTTACATAGAATTCGTCTTACTCCACAAGTCAGGAACAAATGTCAAATATATAGAAACGAATCTGTAGCATACCGTTATTGTAAAAAAGGGCCTCTTAACAAAGAAAGGCGAAAATAGTACAGACAGTTTTTTGGCTTAAAATGAATACTGACATTTTGAAAATGATGATTCTACTCATGCCTATGAATAAAAACATACACAACATATACCAAATAAGACGAATGGTTGCTTCGCATAATATATTGAATGCAAATGTTTGACTGCAGGAATGAAAGAATTGAAAAACAAAGAGACAGAAGGCGATTCTAGCTTTACTTCGAAAGAAGATTCGACATCTTCATCCTCATTTGGAAGTTAGTAGCAAAGCCTTAGTGTCATAATAGCTACCCCTGACCCTGGGCCCCAGGATCGGAAAAATGAAGACTTTTGAATGTTTGCCAAGAAATTCCGTTTAATGAATAAATTTGAAAACTTCATTTATTTTAAAGTCAAGTGCCTAAAACATTGGATTCACTCTTTTTACACGATAATTTTACACTATTGTGAAATGTACACAGATATGAACAACTTTCGACTAGCTCCATGCTCTGACATGCAACCATATGCCATTTTGGAAAAATTATTGTCGTATTGGTACTGTAGATTTTCTGAGTATGAATAAAATGATTGTCTGCGATAATTGCGGTTCAATAAATGAATATAACACTAAATGTTATCTTCCTTACTTATGAAGTTAAGGGGCTGTCCATAAATACCGTCACACACTTAGGGGCGAGGGTTCCAATAGTTGTGACGATGTGTGACGACGGGGGTGGGGTTTCCAGAAATGTGACGTCACATAATACTGAATATCATTATTAATACTGCACTGCTATGTTACCGCAAAGTCGAACGTATTTTACACTTATAATTATTATACTTCATTTTAAAAAAATTATCTGAAAGTTTCTGAATAACGTTTCAACTATAAAAATTACTTAGATAATAATTCTCTATCTAAGGTAAAATAAGTGAAAGTGCGTCAGTCACGATACACGATAGATTTTGGAGGACATCGTTGCCATTGACAACCAAACTGTATAATCGACGGAGCGTTTGATGCAGCGTCTTCATTGCAGCTTGACGAATCGTCCTGATTGCCTGCACGGTTGTACGGCACTGCTGGGGCTCAGCACCCCGTGTGGTGCCGTAGGCCCTACTGGGGACGCAATCGCCCGTGTTAGGCCGTGGCCTGTGGGCCCTACTGGAAGAGGGACGCATTCCCCCGTCGTAAACCAAGCCCCAACCGACGTGGGACCGTAGGCTCTACTAGGGCGCAGCCTCCCGTCGGAGACCAAGCCCAAGCCCCCGAGAGAGGCAGTAGGCCCCACTGAGGGACGCAGACCCCACGTGTGGGGCCGCAGGACGTACTGGGGCGCAGCTCATGTTAGGCTGTAGGCCTCACTGGGGCGCAGGCTCCCGTGGGAGATCTAGCCCTCAACCCCCCCCCCGTGAGGTTGTATCCCCCACTATGGGCACAGCCCCGGGAAGAAAAAGTCCCATCCCTTTGTGGGAGGCAAAGCCCCTTTGGGTCCGTAAACCGAAAAAAGCCGTATGCCCAAAGGGGCCGTAGGAAGGCGTATATCCCGCGGCTGGTGTGGAATGCGTTCATGCGTGACCAGCGTGAACACCGCTAGATTATTTTCAAGACTCAATCACGTTAGACGCCTGTAAAGGAAAATATTTTGAAGCAGATGCGTTTAGAAGCCATCTGTTACTAGTATCATGTTCTCTTTACTCAGATATGCGCCAATTCATAGGAAAAATGCCGGTGCCCTGTAAGGTGACGGAACAATAGTTAGCTCAACAATGGCGAGTGGAGAAATTACTGCCATAAAATGGATACAACTTCAATTAAAATTCCAGCCTTTCTTATCTGGTCCAAATGCCTTCCTTACCCCCTCCCTTCCAGCCAAAAATTGTCCGCTTCACTGGATGGAAGACTTGACAATGCAATCCACGTAATTACATCGTAGCAGGAATTCTCCGGGTGTATGTTTATACGACGCGTCAGGGAGGATTATAATTACGAGGCTGTGGTTGAGTATATTGTGGTTTTTTGAACAAATGTTCATAGAACAAATAATCATACATCTTTCATAGAATACGCCTTTTTGATTGGTCACTAATTCTAGTAGCTAAAGGAAGCAGAAGAATGATTCCAAGATCCGCATAAGCTAAAATAGTTTGCATTGAACTAAGGACGTCATCTGACGTCCCTAGCGCCCTGAGAAACCAAAATAAGGACGTCAGTTGACGTCCCTAGCGCTCAACGTGTTAAACCTAACTGGTAACACGGACAATCGGCTCAATTCAACATTGAAAAACATATTGTGAATAAAAAGTTTTCAAGCTGACAATGCAGTCCGGTAGACTAACATAGACTAAAGCAAAGTATGTTCTCAGGTTGACGTCAATCTTTAGAAAGCTCAGGTTTTTATCTATTACCTATTTTTTAAGTCTACAAATAGCAGAATAGTCTAATTCTGCTTACACTGTAGTTTGATTATCTAAATACTCTGGAAGTGGCAGATTCCTAGATTAATAGGCCTACGGGGCAAATATGTTCTGAATAGAAAAGCGTTTATTTGGTGTTTTTGAGTATTGTCTAAACCTGTTTGCCATTTACTTATCTGGTCGATTATTTCAGGATGGTTTAAAAATACCTTTAGCTTTGGAAGAAGTAATGACTCAAAACGCAAAATTGATAATATCCAATATGCCGGTGAGATGAATTTTTTTACATTTCCTAAATGCTTTAATGTATGTTTGAAGATCTTATCCCACTACTACTGCTGATACTGCTGCTGCCACTACTACTATAGCAACTACTACCGCTACTTCATGTAGGCCTATTGCAACGATTACCGGGTACTTCATATTATAACCAAGCGGCCAAGTAGAAGTGGTGGTACTAATTAGGCGCATGCAATGGTTATAAAACTTAAGGTAAATTACTCACTGGAAGAGCTAAAAGGCAATTCCTTAAGGCAATTCTTTTGCCTTATTCCGCGATCAATTTGTAAAATTCGCGTCCAATTTATTGAATAAATTGAAATGTCACTCTTGAAACTATAGGAAAAGTTGCAGAAAACAATCTTCGGTGTCCGAAAATGAGTTAGTGCTAAACTATTTATGCCTGCCATCGCCTAATAATATTTTTACTACTGGTAGATATCTGTCTGTAAGTAAGTAAGCAAGCAAGTGAAATCTTGTGAATTAGCAAAGCGCTTTCGAAGGTAATACAGTTTAGGCCTAATCTATCTTTGAAATTGTTCTAGCCGGGATGCAACGGTAGTTCACCGACATTTGCGCGCCGACATTAGCGCGTATTTCGAGCGAAGCACGAATTGCGCTATAGATTAAAAGTAATCACTAATCTGTTCTTTAGTAACAATAGTCCTAATCATAACCAAAAATCAACCCTAACTCTAACACAAACCGTAATCCCAACTATATCAACTAATATCGCGCATATGTCGGCGCGTAAATGTCGTTCGCGCATTTGACGGGTCACCGCTGCAACGGTGATCCATTTCAAGCCCACAACTTTCATAACTTAGCAAAATCATCAATGAACTGGACATAATGCTCTAGCAGGATCATTTAAGTGTGTTAAATTTCCATTTTGACATTTTCATTCGGATTTCTGCCTATTCTATCGGTTGTTCTCACGGCGTATATAGAAAATTTGTGATAAACCTTTAAAAGTTTAATGATGGGGCTGATTATGTTTATGCAAAACAGAAACACCAACGGAGAAAATCGAGAATTTAAATAGGAACTTGGGATGTACGTAGTCTAGACCAGCCTGTCTAACTAGAAAATGCAAAAGGCTACTTGAGGTAGAATATCTGGTGATACAGAAGGATTTTGAAAATCAGCTGGATGGGCAAAATAACAAACGACAGAGTCATAGAAATAAGCAAAACAACAGCAACGTGGAAACGGAAAATAATACGGATAAAATGTCCTATGCCGGCCACATCATGAGAGGTTCGTCCGGATACATGTCATAGATAATAATTAACTCCGTCGACCCGTAAAGCCTCAAAAGAGGCTTTTGCTAGCGATACCTGTCCCCGTAAAGCCTCGTTTGAGTCTTCATTGTTTCTGCAGGACATAGCCACCTGTCAAACCACCCATTGTTCGTCAACAATAGGCATGCCATCACCTTGCATACCTTGCGCGCCCGCCCACCTGTCAGACCATTGTTCGCGGAAGTGCCAGAAGCATTCATTGGACAATTGAATGTGTCAATAATAAAGCGTCTGCATACCTCGCCTGCTGGAGAACAACCAGTAATATCCACCAGGGCTCCCGGGGAACAGGGAATGGTGGTACAGGGGGAAAGGGGTGAGAGGGTTAAAGGAAGAATACAAGGAACAAGATGATGGGGCGACCAAGAAGAGGTTGGATGGACGAATTCTTTGACTGGACAAACACAAACTATGGAGAAATGGGCGACAGAAGTTAGAGAGAATTGAGAAAAATGACTGTCAATCATCTGAGAGAGTGAAGATAAAGAAAGAAGGTTTCGTTTATAAACAACTTAATTAGATTTACAACTAAGTGTTTTTTTTACAGAAAATGCCACTGCCTGGCGCAGATTGCTGATTGCCTCATTTACACATCAGCAATTAATACGTCTGTCAACCAGAGAACAGCTGCTAAACGACGCAAAATCAAAATCAATAAATCAACAATTTTAATAATTGTGGTTGACGTCAATCTTTAGGAAGCAAGCGGGGTTTTTGACATCTCCAAATAGCAGAAGAGTCTAATTCCATTTAGTTTCATTATCTAAAACTTTGGAATCGACAGATTACCAAATGAATACGCGGCGAATATGTTCTTAAGATAAAAGCGTCTCTTTTGTGTTTTAGAATATTGTCTAAACCTGTTTGCCAATTGTTTATCTGGTCGAATGTTTTCAGGGAGGTTTAGAAAGACTTTTAGCTTTAGAAGAAGCAATGTCTCAAAACGCAAAATCGATAATGTCGAATATGCCGGTAATGTGCAAGTTTTATACCTTTTTATGCTTTAATATATGTGTGAGGATCTTATACCACTACTGCTGCTGCCACTGCTACTATAACAACTTCAACTACTACAGACCAGGGACCACAATTTTCTAAGGCAATTTTGTTCCAAAAGATTCACGGGTCGCTTGCAGTTGCCCAATTCCGTGGAAATTTGTGTAATTCTCGTGCAATTTATTGAGTAAATTGAGAACAATAGCACATGAAATTATAGACACGGCTGCAGAAAACAACCTTCGGTGTTCTAAAACGAGTTAGCGATAAACTATTTATGCATGTTATCGCCTAATTATATTTTTATCCCCTACGGATAACTAAGTCAGTAAAAAAGTAAGCAAGCAACTAAGCGAGGTTTTGTGGCATAGCAAAGAGACTTTATAAATTTGACTGTGACTTACGAAAGACTTGTGAATTCTGACTTATGAATTTGCAAAGAGACTTTGATAGCTTCTTATTCTTAAGCGCTAAATCCATCGTCGAAAATCCTATAGCTGGGATGCAACGGTGAGCCATTATAGGACTATAACTTTTACGATTCAACAAAGGCATCAATGCCAATGGACATTATGACTTAGCTGTATCATTTCAGTGTGTTGATATTTCCATTTTGATATCTGCCTATTCTTTCGGTCACTCTCACGGCGTATATAGACAATGTGCGATAAAATTTTAAAATCTGTAATGATATACAGTAAGCTAATTTTGCTTATGCAAAAACAGATATACAAACAACTGATAAAATCAGGAAGATAAGAACTTGGAATGCACGAATTTACGAATGTACGAATGTACGAAACAGTAAAACAAGAAAATGCAGTACAGGAGATGAAATATCTGATGTTACAGAAGGATCTTGAAAATCATCTGGATGGGCAAGATAACAAACGACAAAGTCCTAGAAAAACTAAAAACATCAGCAACGTGAAAACGGGAAATAATACGAAGAAAACTGCCCTAGGCCGGCCACATCACGAGGGGTTCGGCCGGTGACCTGTCATTGATAATAATTAAAGGGAGAATTGAATAGGGGCGAAAAGTTAGCAGAATGGTAGGCCTAACAACGTTGGACGATGGAGCAGAAGGTCGCAGGTTCAACTCCCGCAGGAGCCCTAAGGTCGACTCAACCTTCTTTCGTCAGATGGCTATGGCAAATGAGTAGCGGATTAATCCGCGAAGTAAACAGGCGCGTTGCATAAGAACACTGCCCAGGTATAATGTAACTTGCACCAGTCGCCTGGCTGAGGGCCTTGGTAACGGAGATCAGCGCCGCCCTATGAACCTTGAGGTTAGTTCTGCGAGCTCGGAAAGCACTTTACTTTTTACTTTAATGGAAGAATGGAAGGAACAAGGGGAAGATGGCGATCAATAGGACGCTAAATGGACGAATTATTTGACTCGACAAACACAAATAACTACGGAGCAATGAGCGACAGGAGATGGAGAGAATTGGAGAAAAATGATTGTCAATCTTCTGAGAGAGGAAGACATAAAGGAGGAAGAATGCTTTATTTATGAACGACTTAACATTCACAACTAAGTTGTTATTTTGCAGAAGATTGCACTGCCTGACGCAGGTTGCCTAGTTTACAAATCAGCAATTATTAGGCCTACGTCTGTCAACCAGAGATCAGGTGCTAAACGACGCAAAATCATCGAATAGATCAACAATTTTAATCAATAAACGATTCTCATTGCACAGAAATTAGTTTTTCTGTTGCTTAATCATATTCGGTGTTTCAATTACAGATAACGATTCTTCTATCAGTCAAGAGCCTCCAAGTCAACCTCACAAAGTGAAAGACTTAATCGATCGACATTATGAATTCCTCGTCGATCGGATGTTTCCTGATTTTGTTCTTTACAAAAAGCTGAATGAGGACCTTTGCATTACAAGCACACAGATATATGCAATCGAAAAGAAAGAGACTGCTCGAAAGAAAAATGAATTGATTATCAAATACTTAATTAAGAACCAGCGAGAGGAAAAGCTGTTTGAAGCTCTTGCCAAATCGGATCAGAAACATTTGGTGAAATATTTGGAAAATGATGGAAGTAAGATATTGAAATGTTGCAATTAGTTTTTTAAAGTTTATGTGCCAATATCATTCTGTCGGATGCGTGACCAGTATATCGCTCAGCAACCTGTTTGACTAGCTCAGTGTTATCATTGCTACAAAATGTGTCACTGCAATCTAGCGAGCGAAGGCTGCGTCAAACCTAAGGTCCCTCGCATAGAACCCGCGTTTTTGGCTCTTCACGTCAATGTTGTTGTCATTCTGCTAACCTAACGTTTTTTTCATAAGAAAATCGCACCAAATACATGTAACATAGGAATAGCATAATTTAGGGCAATTCTCAATTTAATTATGCCCTCATTTGTTATCAGAAAGTTTCCCTGGAAAAACTGTTGTTGAGTATTGTAATGCAAAATATCATGCATGATAGACGAAACTGGGTCGATATCAAAGGCGCTTTGACAGCGTTGACTTATCGATAAGAAAGACAATAGGTTTTGAAGGTTCGCTGAGGAAGTGATAAGATGCGTTGAATCCTACACTTTGTACTGATTATGGGCATTTGAAGATCGGATCGATTGTTGACGATCTTATGTAGTATTCAGAAACGTTACATCGACACAGCTTTAAAATTTAGCAAAAATCGTAATGGTACGGTATTTAGATTTGTTTATTTGAGTGATAAGAGAGAAAGATCAAAGACATCGCTCTTCATAACATCAAAGCTTTGTTTATGTCCGTTTTTTATTTAAGTCAAATTATAAGGTATTCCTAGTCATTTGAATAGCAGTAACATTTATTAAATGGTGGTCGTAATTAGCAAATATTGTTTTAAATTTCAGAATATATGGAAATATTTGGTGGAGATTGGCCAATAACGAATAAGGAGACTTTGATTATTCAAAGCAATCATGAAGCATTTGTTGATCTGATCGAAATTGATGACTTAATTGGTCTTCTGTATCAGACAGGAGTCATAAATAAACAACGGCGAGATTTTGTCTTATCACAATTTAAACCCTTCGAGAAAAATGAAGCTCTTTTGGAGATATTTAAAAGATGCAGCCTAAACTCCTACTGGCAGATAATCCGTTGTTTACGCGCTTCAAAGCAATGCCGTATTGCAGATATATTGGAAAAAGGAGGAGGTATGCAGACTTTCTTTTACAAATAGATGCCTACAAACGCTGCATATTAAAATAGGTATGGCCATATTTTGGTACTGTATTGTAATGTATACTGGACTATTTATATAGCGCCGTAACAGAGCATAACCAAAAACAAGGGCGCTTTCATGGGCGTCCGCAGAAATTTTTCCAGGGGGGTGCAAACAGAGTTTCGATGTGATAAAGTTTGCGAAAAAGTTGATAACTTTTTTGCTTGTTAGTCATTTTGTGCGGTTGGTTACTTCAGATTACATTTACTCTACATCAAACCTCCTTTGGAGTTGATGACCCTTTTTGCTTTTCGTTTCTTTTATCAAATATTTCGCCGGCCAGTTTACATTTAAAAACTAAATAATGAAATTTTTTCCAGGGGTGTGCAAAACAAGGTTTTGTGACGAAAGAAACAAGTACTTTTACTTTTTTCCATAACTTCACAAGTTTTCCAGGTGGTGCATACAGTGGCGTAACTAGGGGATGCGGGGGGCACTTTGTCGACTGCCTCCGGGTCCCGGGACGGGGCCCCCAAAGAGGGGTTGCAAGTTTGCAAATTTGCTGGCGACGACCTTTTTTGCTCGTCAGCAGTTGTTAGATCAGGTCTTCGTCCTCCAGCTGTGTCCAGCTATTGACTTCTCCATGACATCTCTCCAAAGTTCTCTGTCCTTTGCTATTTCTTCCAAAGTCATTCGATGTCTTCCATCAGTTTTTCCATTGAGGTTCATCCCTGCCATGTGCAGATCCTCTTCCAAACCGTCCACCCATCGCCTTTTAGGTCTTCCTTTAGATCTTCTCCCCTCTGGTTTGTAGTTGAAAATTCGTTTTGGGTTTTTTATTTCTTCCATTCTGAGTATGTGTCCAGTCCATTTCATTCTTCTTTTCCTGATAACTTCCACGATGCTCGGTTGCAGTGTTCTCTCTCTAACTTCTTCATTTGTTATATGTTCTTTGTATCCAATTCTTAGTATTCTTCTAAGCCATTTATTTTCTGTTGCTACTAGTTTTTTCTCAAATTCTTTTTTTATGGTCCAAGATTCACATCCATAAATTAGTATTGGTATTACACAAGTGTTGAGAATTCTTAGTTTTGTTTTCATCCCAATGTCATGTCTTTTGAAAATATTGGTATGTAGCCTGTTGAAGGTTGATCCTGCAAATGCTATTTTTCATTTAATCTCAAAGTCCGAGCCTCCTTTTGCTTCCAATTCACTTCCCAAGTAAACGAAATTCTTCACTATTTCAATTTCTTTTCCGTTGTGTGATACTATTGACCATTCCCCAACTGTTTTTGTAATTGGCATGATTTTTGTTTTATTAGTGTTTATTTTTAGTCCAAATTTTCCACTCTCCGTTATTAAGGCCAGTGTTAACTCTACAATCCTTGAGAGGCATTACGCTATTAGACATGTACCATCAGCATATTCTGCATCATCTATGTTTCCTGGCTTTAGAGATGTTCCCAACCCATTCGTGTTTTCAATCCGTCTCATGATGTAATCTAATATAATGTTGACGAGTAATGGTGATAGAATACATCATTGTCTAAATCCTTTTTTAATTTTGAACCACTCAGTTTCTTCTCCATCAATTCTGATACATGCTAAAACTGTGCTATATAAATTTTCAATTAGCCTTATTTTGGCATGAATGCCATATTTCCCCAAGAGTTTCCATGCTCCTTCTCTCCAGATTGAGTCATAAGCTTGGGCAAAATCAATGAAGCACATAACCAAATCTTCAATAAATTCTAGTTTTTTTCAATGAGTTGTCGAAGGATGAAGATTTGGTCAGCGCATCCTCTTCCTTTCCTGAATCCACACTGGTTTTCCCTGAGAGTTTGATCCACTGTGTCATTTATTCTGTTTAACATGACTCTGGTGAAAACTTTCCCTGGTACACTTAAAAGACTGATTCCTCTGGCATTGTTGCATTCCTTTCTGTCTCCTTTCTTGTGTATTGGTATTATAATTGCTTTTCTCCAGTCTAATGGTGTTTTCTCGGTTTTCCATACTGCTGTTATGACCCGATGTAACCATCTGATTGTATATACACCAGTGGTGTTTTGGAGCATTTCTGCTGTGATATTGCAGAGTCCTGGGGCTTTGTTTTTTCTCATCTGTTTCACTGCCCTTTCTATCTCTTCCATTGTGATATTGTCTTCTTCCCCTAGCTCATCCTTTAATTTGCATCTGTTCTGTGTTTGATCAATTTCATTAAATGTTTCTTCTGTGTTGTTAGGGTCTTTGCGGTTTAGTATCTCATCAAAATGTTGTTTCCATCTGGCCATGATCCTTTCCTTCTCTGTTAATATTTCTCCATTTCTATCCTTAACTGGTTCAATGCTTATTATCTTTGTGATTGTGCTTCCACTTAGTTTTTTCACATTTGCAAAGAGTTTTTTGCTATCTCCTCTTTTGTAAGCATCTTCCATCTCATTTGCCATCTCTTCCAACATTTTATTTTTATCCCTGATTAAGCGTTTCTTTAGCTGTAGTCTTAATTCATTTAATTCAGTAGTCTTTTCGGTTCCACCCTTACCAGGATTCATGGCTGCTTCTTTAGATTTTCTTATTTCTGCATGCAGTTCTTCTGTTTCTTTTGATATCCAGCTCCTTTTCTCAATCTTTCTGTATCCAAGTTCTTCCTCTGCCACTTTGTTAATTTCAGTCTTGAAATTTTCCCATTCTGTCTCTGGATCTTTGTCATCTGTCAGGTTTGTTAGCACCTCAAATCTGTTTTGGATTTTGATCTGAAATTTATTTTGTACATCCATTTCATTTAATTTTTCCGTGTCGAAACGTTTTTTCCTTGGCACTTTTTTCCCACTTAATTTAACTTTTATCTCTGACACAATAAGATGGTGATCAGAATTAATTTCTGCAGATCTATATACTCTTGTCTTTCTCACTGATGTCAACCACTCTTCTCTAGTGGTGATATAATCTATCAGGTTTTCAGTTTTGCTGTCTGGAGAGGTCCATGTGAGTTTCCTACACATTTTTTGCATAAATTGAGTGTTGGTTATGCACAAATTATTGTTGCTGCATAATTCAAGTAATCTGTTGCTATTGTCATTTTCATTCCCTTGAACTCCATGTTTTCCTGAAATTTCCCCCATACTCCAAAATTACTCCCAACTTTTGCATTAAAATCTCCTAGCAGCAAAATAAGGTCATGTCTTGGTGTTTTCTTTATCAGTTGTTGCAAATTGTTGTAGAATTTTTCTTTCTCCTCATCCGAATCTCCTTCTGTGGGTGCATATGCTTCGATTATGGTGATGTCAACATTCTTGCATCTCATTCGAATTTTAATTAGTCGGTCACTAAGGAAAATCACATCTGTAACTGACTTCGTGAAACATGACTCCAAGGCAATTGCCACTCCATGTTCATGAATCCCTGTCTCTGTTCCACTGTACCAAATTGTGTATCCATTTATTGTCATTCTGCCACATCCTACCCAATGAGTCTCGCTTATGCCACATATTTGATGTTCAGTCTCCTGAGTTCCTTCGTCAGACAAAATGACTTCCCGGTGCTATACAGTGTTCGTACGTTCCAATGCCCTACTCTTTCTTTCTTTTTGGCTGAGATTACATTGCTTCTTGCCACTTTATCTTTATCTAGGATTCTGTATTGGATTTTGCTTCTTCTCTCACTTAACACTGTCGCCAGAGTGCATCGACGATCAGCGCGGACCTTTTTATCCTGGGCGACGTCCGGGCCAGTATGGTAATCTTTGGTTTGTAATGTCATGTTGATTTGTAATCTTTTGACTCGCCAGGCGGTGACCAATCCTTTCCTGGTGTATCAGGTTGGCCGTAGTGTGTCCTATCTGGTTCACGCCCGCCCTCTAAGCATACCTGCATGCTCTGCCTATTTCCGCCTTTGATGCCTGCCTTCTTTATAATTAGAGGATGCCATCATCGCCGTTGAGGACTTCACCCATACCCTGGGCTGGGGGTGTTTTCTGTGGTCGGCATTTCCTCCGACTGTCAGGTGCACCAAACCTTGCCCATATGGGCTCTGCTTATACCGGCAGATACTCGGTGTGCGGTTGTTAAGGGGCCTCCATATCAAGGATGCCTCCGGGCCTCCAAAAGTCACGCTACGCCACTGGGTGCAATTGCACCCCCTTCACCCCCTCCGGACGCCCATGGGCGCTTTACAGATAGTATCACTCCCTAAAAAGATGGCTTTTTAATCTGCTTTTGAAGATGGGCCGAGCTTTAATCCTCCTTATTTCAGGTGGGATGGTATTCCACTTGAGTGGTGCTCCTCGGAAGAAGGCACGATCACCGGGGGTTGGAATCTTAAACGGTTTTGGGACAGCGAGGTCAAGAGAGGACGCTGATCTCAGTGTCGATCGTCTAAGAGCGTCGCTAGCGGGTGTCAGGAGTCGCTCCAAGTACGTCGAGCTAGCTTGGCCAGTGATAATGCCGTGAATTATTAGGCATCTTTTGAAGATGATCCTCTCCCGAACTCGGATCCAGTGGAGTATGTCTCTCATAAGAGGTGTTATGTTCGCCCGGCGATCCTGACGGTAGATTAGCCTGGCGGCGACGTTTAAGATGGTCTGGATTTTTGATATTAGGTAGTCTGGAACACCATAGACGAGACTGCTGCAATAGCCAACAGTAGGGACCACCGTAGCGAGAACACACTGTAAGGTGGCAGAGGTGGAAAGTGTTTTCCTGACTTTCCGGAGCCTACGGAGTTTGTACTTGCAGCTCTTTGTTAGGCCTGCGATGTGATCAGGGAAGGAAAGTGAAGTGTCAAGTGTGACGCCAAGGAGTCGTATCTTACCAACCGGCTCAATCGCTTCTCCCGCGAACTGGAATGAAGACCAGTGAATCAGATGTAGCCTGCTGGGGGCAGCAAACCATATAAATTTTGTCTTGCTAGGATTTAAGAGTAGTCTGTTTTCTAGCATCGATTTTCGTATGTCCTCGATGCATCATACGACTCTCTTTCGCCGCTGATAATAATAATAATAATGTGATTTTAAGTGGTTTAGGAGGCTAAGTAAGCCTGTGTGAAAATCATTGGGCGTCGTCGCCAGGTAGACCTGGCAATCGTCGGCATATGTGTGGTGGAGTACACCGTGTGCCTCGATCAGCTTTCCGACATCCGCAATGTAGAGTGTGAAAAGCAGCGGTCCGAGAACCGAGCCTTGTGGGACCCCGCTGATCAACGTCGTGTGAATGTATATGTGGCCCGATTTATGGCCACTAACTGGCGGCGGTCGCTAAGATAGCTGCGAAACCAGACTAGGGCAGGGCCTACAATGCCGTAGGTTGTTTCCAGTCTAGTCAGAAGGATGGTGTGGTCGACCGAATCAAACGCAGCCGTGAGATCCAAACTAGCAAGGGTAACCAGTTTATGGTCGGCAACACACTCAATTAGCAATTAGAAGTGTAATGATAAAAATTGCGATGCATTTTAATGTAATGGCGAAAATTAATTTCATCCTCCGTAGTCTAGATTATATCAGAATTGCATTTTGCAAGTAAAAGTGACTCAAACAAAGTATCATCTAATCGATTTCTCCTATCATTAAGAATAAATCCACTGCACTAAATGATCTTTAAATAGCAGCAGATGTGGCCGGTACAATATGATGCTGCAAAAGTAGCTGGTATAAACAGGGAAAGTTCAATTTACGGTCCTCCCAAAAAGAAATACAATTAGTGTTCATATTGGTTGGAGTATATAAGTAACTTTGGAGCTCTTCAGTTTATGTTGACGTCAGCAAAGTTTCTTCCATATATCCAAATAGATCGTTGTGGGACTTAATTTGAGGTGTGACTGATTTGTCATTGTCCATAGCCGGTGTCAAAGGTGCATTATCTGCTTTGAGACTGAATTTACTTGATGTTTAATTTGTCCTTGAACAAAATATCTTTCCTCAGCACTCTCTATCCACTTGAGTTTGAATCGTGGTTCCAAAGCACTTGACACAAGCAAGTGTGCTAATTAGGCAACTAATTGTTCTTTTCAATTACAATTAGCAAGCTATTCATTAGAATTAGAATTAGAATTAGGATTAGCAATATTTTGAAAGTAATTGATTAGAATTAGAATTAGACAGATAGCTAATTCATTAGCTAATTAATTAGAATTAGAAATTGAATTACCCATCACTGTTTAGCAGTGCGGTCTTGGTCGAGTAGTGACTCCTATAGGCCGACTGTAGCTCAGGCAGGAGATTATTTTCGGTCTGGTAATAATAATAATAATAATAATAATAATAATAATAATAATAATAATAATAATAATAATAATAATAATAATAATAATAGTTATGCACTTCTATCGCACCATTTCTAATACTCAAGGGTATCAATCGATGGTACTTCAAATCCATCTGCAAAAGACCAGGTCATTCCAGAGATCAGTCAGAGGAAAACAGCAAGACAGACTATGGAGGAAATGCTAGTTGGAAGAGATGTGTTTTAAGCCTAGATCTGAAAATGCTCAGTTTATTGGAAGATCTGACAACCAGAGGGAGAGAGTTCCAGATTTTTGGCCCAGAAATAGAAAAAGCTCTCTTACCAATTTCAGTGTTTGTTCTAGGTACATTTAACAATGAATCAGCAAATCTTCTTGAATGATAATGTTTCGGATGGTTTATCATGGATTTTAAATATTGAAGTTGGCCAGACTGCAGAATTTTAAAAACAAGGACACCAGTCTTAAAAACAATTCTCTGTTCTACTGGCAGCCAGTGTAACTTTTGAAGGACAGGTCTAATGTGATCATGTTTGCAAGTTTTTGTAATGGCCCGAGCCACAGAATTCTGAATCCTTTGAAGTTTTTGTATGTTAGATTTGGTCATACCATTGTAAAGAGAATTTCAATAATCAAGCCTACTGCTGACAAGAGCATTGGCAAGAGGAATCAGAGCAGGTTTCGGCACAAGATCACAAATTCGTCGAATGTCTCTTATTTGAAAATGAGCAGCTCTGCTAACCTTATTTAGGTGATCCATAAAAGACAGGTTTTTTGTCAAATATTACACCTAGGTTGCGGACAGACTGACTTTGATTAACTTAAATGTTGTCAAATTTAAAGGAATGCATGTCCTCAAATTTACTTAAATTAAAAGATGTACCAAGATGTAAAAACTCGGTTTTTGAAGGGTTTAATGCAAGCTTATTACTAAACATCCATGACTGAACATTTTTCAGACAAATGGATAAATTTTCTAGTGACCCAAAAGAGGTTTTATCATCAAAGGCAATGAATAACTGTGTATCGTCAGCATAGAAATGGTAGTCAGCAGAGAATTGTGAAAGAAGCGATCCAAGGGACATTGTATATAAGGTGAAAAGGAGAGGGCCTAAAACAGATCCCTGGGGAACACCAAAATCTAATTTAACTGAGTTTGATTGAGCACCATTACAATAAACAGATTGACAGCGATGTTGAAGGTAGGATGTGAACTACTCTAATGCAGTACCTGATATGCCAAACCAATGTTCGAGTCTATGGAGAAGGATTGCATGATCTATGGTGTCAAAAGCCGCAGACAAGTCTAGTAAAATAAGCGCAGTTACCTTGCCATTATCCATAGCAGACAAAATATAATCATGAACAGCCAGGAGAGCAGTTTCAGTTGAATGAAATTTTCGATATGCAGATTGCTTAGGCAATAAAAGATTATGCAATGAAAGATATACATTTATTCGACTAAGCACAATGCGTTCAACAAGTTTAGATATAAAATTTAAATTTGAGATAGGCCTATATAGATAGAAAAATCATTTGGGTCGAGTGTTGGCTTTTTCAGTAATGGGTGGACGAGAGCACAAGCATAGGTTGATGGAAAGGTACCTGAAGACAGAGATAGGTTAACCAAACGGGTAATTACTGGTCCAAGCACATCAAAACACTGCTCAAGGATATGGGTTGGAATAACGTTCAGTAAACACTGTTTATTCGGCAAAGAGAAAATAATTTGGCGTATTTCAGACAGATTGGTGGGGCGGAATGCTGTGAATAGTGGGGGAGGGGTTTTTGGCAGTGAGCAGTTGTCTTCTGTGGGGTATGCTGGAAATTTGAGCCTGATGCTAGATATTTTATCTGAAAAAATTGTAGAAATTTGTCTGCTAGCTGTTGAGGTGAATTTGACTGAGGTAGTGTACTTTTTCTTTCTCGATGCAGAAGTTTATTTAAGGAATTCCATAAAGATTTTGGTGAATTTAGATTATCATTTATAAGATTGGA
This sequence comes from Metaphire vulgaris, assembly GCA_018105865.1. Classification (NCBI taxonomy): domain Eukaryota; kingdom Metazoa; phylum Annelida; class Clitellata; order Crassiclitellata; family Megascolecidae; genus Metaphire; species Metaphire vulgaris. The sequence continues at coordinate 22,620,005 of CM030835.1, read as the reverse complement.
AAAGAACTGGGCTTTGGCAATATTGACTAGCTTACGAACATAGCGACACTGCTTCCTAAACCGTTTAAGGTCTGATGGCAGTTTAGAATGACGCCAAGCTCGTTCCAATCTACTTCTACGCTGACGTGCATCAGAAATATCTTTGTTGAACCAGGGTTGTGAAGGCCTATCAGTAACAATTTTGGCTTTCTCGGGGATAAGATCATCAAAATACTACACAAAACATTTTGAAAAAGATTTGCATACTCTGTTACAGATTCTGTTGTGGAAGTAAATAATGGTGAAGAAAGAATTTTCAACTGAAACTGCTCCATGTCTAGCAACCTCCAGGGTCTAAGTTTGATCGACTTTCTAGAGGAGGGAGCCTTAAATTGAAAGTTCACAGAGCATGATACAGTAAGATGATCAGAGAGATAGGAATCATTATTTGAGACAAAAGAAGCAACTGTGCTATCAGCTCTTGTGATAAGAAGATCAAGTGTATGACCTAGATGGTGAGTTGGGCCAGTGACATGCTGCATAAGGTCAAAATTATTTAAAAGATTTTTGAACTGCACTGCATGAATGTCTATTAAATCATCAGTATGAATATTAAAATCACCAGAAATTATAAGATCACCAGGAGAGGAAATGAATGTTTCCAGAATTGATTAAAATTCTGTCATAAAAAGTGCAAAAGATGATGATGGCGGTCTGTAAAAGTTTAGAAAGGAAATTCTTTTGTTACCAGAATTAAGTGCTCCTGCAATGACCTCAAGAGATTGAAAAGGTGCACCAGGAACTGACAGTTGGGTAAAATTTAGATTTTTTGTATAGAAAAGCAACTCCGTCACCATTGCCATGCTGCCTAGGATTGCTAAGAAGGGAAAATCAGGAGGATGTAAATCAGATAAAAATGATGGAGTATCATTTTGGCGCAGACATGTCTCATTCAATGCCAGAATATGAAGAGGAAACTCAATTAAGTAATTATGCAATGAAGAAGCCTTGTTTCTAATTGAAGCAATATTAAGATGTCCAAACTTCAAAGATGTTGCAAAAGGGCCGGGGTTTAGCTCAATATCACCTGAGAGTAGCAGAATTAAAAACACATGGACACACCGAGCATTTGACTTATTAACAATGATTCTTGCGCGTTTGAAGCGTCTACTTTTATTCAGCAGCATATCACATCTGCCAAATAGCAACAACCTAGTGGAAACCAAGAATTTTGATGATGGGGTCAGGTTGAATGAATTAAAACAGGCAATATTTTTAAAGAAACAGCATTCAGAATTCAGAATTCTAATGTCTCCATAGTCAAACTCGCATCTTAGACTGGGCCAAGTGAGATTCAAGTTCGCACGAAAGAGAAAAATTGAGCATAGTAACACTACTATTGATTTCAAAGTGTCAATCACAATAGGCAAATAATGATTTAATCAGATTTAAATGAAAGTAAAGGTATAATTCAGCTCAAGCTCAGCATGAGATGAATAGTGCCAGCCGATGTTAGTTGGAAATAAATTTATGTTTCTAAAAAATAAAAGCCTGCAGTGAGTGACAACACTGTCCACAAAGACCATGAAGTGATCGATAATGGAGGTCAACTAAATTCACTAATTATACAGTGAAATAGAAATAATAGTCAAAACAAAATACACCGTCGCAAACCACGCAAAACCAATTTCAAAATTAAAAGTATATTTAAAAAATTCGCAAACACTGTATCGAATAATTTGCAAATAAAATAGATAAAAACGGATAAACATGGTAAACATGGTAGGCTACTAGTTGACCAGAGACTATTCTTTCAAGCACTTTGAAAGAAACGACAAGTTCGATATAGGTCTATAACTGGCCGGTTCGGATGGATCCAGCATAGAGGCCTTCAGGCGAGGTCTGACTACGGCACACTTTCAGAGTGTCGGGAAGTGGCCAGACTCAAGTGAGACGTTTAGCAGATCAGTCATGAAGGGAGCGAGTGGAGTAATACACTTTTGTAGCAGCCAGGTCGGGAGTGGGTCGAGGAGACACCTCTTCAGAGGTACCTGGCGGACTAATCGAGTGACATCGAGTGACATATTTTGATATATTATGAATTGTTCACTGAGCCAATTTCTCAAACTGGAAGAACACAGCATATTCAAGTACCAGATTTGCTATCAGATACGATATATTCGGATGGACTCTTCTCTAGATATTTTAGGCGTCACCTTAAAACATATTTGTTTCATCCTTAAGTCCTGGTGTTGCCCTGACTGATTTTTTTGGTTTTTGACTTGGACCGAATCGACCCTCCTCGGCTACAGTCTGCTCTGTCGATAGGCACTGCGGTTTGTGGTCTGAGGCGTCCCCAATGAACACCTATGTGTTTGAAATGGACGATAAATTAATTTTTGAATTGAATTTTTTGAATTTTTTGATTTTTTTTTTAAATTTTGAAGAACAAGAAGTGTAAGAAGATAGGGAATGTCTAATACTTTAATAAGTGTGTGCTAGTACTCTGATAATACAAATCCATGGTCCTTTAAACCGTAATTACTACATGTATTTCGATTCCCTCGTATTTGTATTAGAACGCACAGTAACTGCTAGACATTATTCATATGCTATTACAATTGATGATTCGGGTTAAATCATAAATTATTGCAGTTATTGTTCGTGTTGATTCCAATTTGAAATATACAAAGCCCTTGAAAACAGAAGATATTCCAGCTCATATTGTCACTCGTATCAACAATATTAACGATGAAATACATGGAGTTAAATATGAACGCCCATTGAATGAGATGCTTCAACTGAAGTTAATTGGAGCCAAAGAACGTCAGGACGTTTCACTCTATTTCCTCTGTAATCAGTCGGAAGAAGTCGATCGTCTCGAGAAAATGGCTAAAGACGGGCGATTGAAGGAATTTGCTGAATCCTTCTTTAATCAATTAAAAATAATTCAAGAGGTGATCAAAGTAACGCTTAAATGGACGCCAGATATTTTTACCAGAAGTCGTGCATTGATCCAAGGTATTATATTGACTATCTGTACATACTTTATAATCACAGGTAATAGCTGCGATGTAATGTGATGCAATTATACAAGATATTATTTAAGCGCCTCATCTCGATCAAAACTCAAAAAGGTTCCAACTAAGATTACTTTGAACGGAAAGTGGGCAGATGTTCAAGCACTTGAGCTTTCTAGTTGTTATCATTCGTATTTAATAGCTGTTATGTAATGCATTAGAATGTACTCTAACTCGTCATTTATAAAATGCCTCTTCTGGAGGAACACTCAGATAGGCTCCAAATATGGCTACTTTTAACGGAAAAGCCAAAGGTTTTCAAGCGTTTGTGAAAGAGTATAGGCCTACTAGCACTATATATTATACTCTAGCCTTGTATGCATTATAATATTGACTACTGCTATTCATAAGTACACATTTTCTTTGCAACCTGCATCACAATTTTATGCTTATCTTCATTGAAGATACACTGTATATAATACAATTTATCATTAACAATTAATACAGCACCATTGTTATTTTACTATTTTCAAATATTTTGTCGCTGCACACTTCTACCATTGCTGCGGCACAGTTATTATTATTCATGCCAAACCTCAACCAAATACAAATGTGATCAAGTACGATGCGCTGTATGCCACGAGTAGACATTTTATCAAGGAATGGATTTATTCAGTGGAAGTCATTTGGACAATGACATGAATCAGTTTCACCGGTCGTTGAAGAGAGTTCTATGTGACGACCATGAATTGTCACCAGAACTCTTGATTTGCAGAAGACACATAGGCCTATTGAATTGGGCTCTATTATAATAATAATGTGATTTTAAGTGGTTTAGAAGGCTAAGTAAGCCTGTGGGGAAACCACTGAAACCTCTTCTCATAATAGTCTTCGGCATTTGATGTTTCCTGGTGATTATACTTCTACTCCAGCGGTTCTCAAACATTTATAGTGCTGCAACCCTTTTAATTCAATCCCCAAAGATTTGGCGACCCCAACAGTAAAATTATTTCCATTTATAGGTTGTTACTGTTAAAATTTTATAAGCATTTTCATTTTTAGGAATTGAACATAATTATAACTAGGTGTTTACCCGTCAAAAATGACGGGGCAGATTGGCTGTTTTACCACCCGATTTTGCGCAAATGCAATAACATTTTGCACAATTAATTGTCCTTAACTCGCCGTCTTTTCCTTCAACCGATTTAACGTCCATTCACAGCCGAGTCGAATGGGAGTGCTTGGTACAGAAGCAGTAGAGTTTTGATTAAGAAGTTGTCAACTATATTTCGAAAACTGTGATAAAATAACACGAATTCTGTGAAGAGACAATAAGTTTCTATATAGAATATTATTTAAACCATTCACGGGGTTCTAATGAGAGATGTGGGACATGTAAAGTCACGGTCGTCAAATGATTAGTTCAATAATTCATTAATAACAACATTTTTGGTGAATATGCGATTGTCGTTAAAAATTTTTCCTTGATCGCCATAGGTGTTGATGAGGACCTTTAAATTAGTATGGTTGCGACATCTGGTGAGGGCAACGTACAATTGTCCATGAGCAAATACTGGTTCTGGCAAATAAACTCCCACACGATCAAACGATTGTCCCTGCGCCTTATTAATTTTTAATGCAAAGTTCAATAATTTCAGTGACGGTACCACGTGGAACAATGTTGGAAGTTTGACGAAAATCGCCTCCCAAGATCAATAATTTACCACCAAAAGGACGGTCATCATTCATTATCTCTCTTAGCAGCATATCAATAACACGAAGGGAGTGTGTTGAAAGCATGGACGCCTCATCAATAATTAAAGCTGCGGCTTCCTTAATTCTGTTTGCTTCAAGCGATGGAACTGTCATGTTTGAAACCGATGTTTCATTTGGCGAAAGAGGAATTTTAAATCCACTGTGCACTGTTCGTCCACCAACCAAGAGATCTGCCGAAATTCCTGTTGTTGAAAAAGCCAAAACAGATTTATGTTCTCCTCTGAAGAAGCACATAAGAGCGTTGTAAAGGTACGTCTTTCCGGAACCACCAGGACCGTCGAGAAAGAAGAAGCGAGAAGGAGCCAACGAATCGTGTGCTATTTTGACAATCTCGTTAAAAATGTCGCGTTGCATTGGATTAAGAGTTGAAATTAGATCAAATGCTTGTTCTGCTTGATCAGATGCATCGAAGACTTGTTCAACATGTTGAATTGGACCTGGATTTGGAAGTTTAAAATCACGACACCTCATTCCGTGCATTCTAAGAACTACTTTGATGTCTTGTAAAGCTTTTTTTACAGCAGTAAAAGCATTCATGTGTCTCATGTAATCATCAGTTAAGTGCTCCTGAAACTTTTCGAACAGCATTGATGGATCTCTAGGCGAGTTAAAGACACATATCAATGCAAAAGTGAAGCGTAATTGAGAAGGAATGCAAACTTGGCTTGCCTCATCCAAACATTTTTCCCATTCACTGTCATCTTCTAGGATGTTTAATTTGATTGCAGCTTCTTTAAACGTTTCTGCAATTACTGAATTGACTGTTTTGATTTCATTGAAGCTTTGTGCACCACGAATATGTTGCAGTAGCAGACGAAGATAAAATCGCTGTGTTGATCTTTAGGGCTGACAGCGTACATGCGTACAATGACTTTTGTTCCCCTTTTGTCGAGTTTTCCATTTGCATAGACGTCTGTCGAAGACATAATGTATAGGTATTTCACAATAAAGATATTGTCTCGCATTCAAATCGCTTTCGTTGAGCTTAAACCAAGCCGTCAAGTGGGTATCTCGTTGCTGAGCTCGTTCAGCAGCAGCCTCTTCTTGACCATGTTGAAAATATACCATCTGTTCATTAGGCAGATGAATAGCGAGACGGTAAACGGCATGCGACCGATCATGCATGGGATTCTCAAGAAGACGCCACATTGCTTCAGGTGCACAGACATATCGGGCATCGAGAAACTGTTTGACCTCATCATGTACAATAGTTTCATTTGTAGCGTTGATAACCACTGAAGCACAATCGTATCCTTTATATATATATTTAAAAATATATTTGATGGCGGTCACTGACTGGCACGACTCAACGTTGATGTGACAGTTGAATTTTTTGGTGAGATACTTGTTGTAAGGCACTACCCATCGGTTGTCAATAGTACGCTGTCCACGTTGAATTTGGATTCCTTGACGACGGCGATAAATCGGATAACCATTAAGTTCAGTGACTGTTGCTGGTGTGAAAGATTTCGGAAAGTTCTTTGTGCACTTTCCGTCTTCCATGCAAGGCGCTATTGGATTCTCTGTTCCACACGGTCCATGAATCATTGTTTTGAGAACAATGTCGTAAAGCGCTGGGGCACTTTGCTTTTCAGGAATTTCAGCACAAATGAAACCGTCAATTTTCTCCACTGAATCTAGTTTGAAGCCATTTGCTAAAATGAAGAGCATGTGAGCATGAGGTAAACCACGTTTCTGAAATTCAATTGTGTATACATAAGCTTCAACACGGCCGAAGACTTCATTATTTACAACATCGTCTAGAAGAGCCTTAAGTTTTATGCTAAAGACTCTCGCAACCAAATCAGGTCGATCACATGGCTGTTGACCTTCAAACAAATTGTCGCGGATTTCCTTCCAGTTGGGGTTGCATGTAATCGTTAAGAAGATGTCAGGCATGCCTTTATTTGCGACAATCGCCATTGCGTCATGATATTTCTCTCGCATATTTCGTGACGATCCTTGAAATGAAGAGGGCAAAATTACAGACCGACCAACGCGTATTCCTTGCTGGATGCCAACGTCATTCAGGTGATCCATTAGGCCTCGATATTGTTCAACGCGTAATCTTCCTTGTTGATTTCGTACGAAGTTGAGGTTGTTTGCTTCCACCATTAAATAAGAATCAACTGCCTTTTGCTGAGTCAATTTGCCTCCATAAAGAATGGGATTGAATCTGTTGGCTCGAACAGCGAATTGTGCTATCATCCATTGCAACATTGTTACTTGAGTACGCTTTCTATTGGGACAGGCAGTAAGATCGATTTGTAATTTAGGCTGCCAGCCTGGGTCCCCATATAGATAGAAGATCGGGTACACCATTGGATCAAGATTAGGGCTTAAGATATTCAAGTTAATGAGAGGATGTGTATCATTACGTGGATAAACTCTGAAATCACGTTCGAATGGAGGCTGTCCGTCAGCTGAGCGAAAAATCATAGCAACTTCATCGACAGTCGGAAGGTTGTAACGGCGCCTGTCTTCATGTCGATCGCGGCGAAAAGTCATGTGTACCGTTTGCGGAATAGTATGTGGAACCTGATTAACTTCCTGTTCCACTTCTCCTAGCATTCGAAAGGCGTGAGCGAATACATTGCACTCACGGATCAAACTGTCCAAATTGGCAATAATGGCTGGATCGAGTCTGGAATTTGAAGGTTGATTCATTCTCTCATTATTTGCCATTGCAGAGTCGATGACATATAATTGAGCATACCGTCGTTGACCACCTTCTTCTGGGTGCATATGACTTGTTGCATGATAAATTTGTCCGTGAACTCTGAAGACAGGTGGACCACGGACAGGTAAGTTATCAACTTGAGCACCCATTGATGCAAAGGCAAGTGCTGAGTTGTAGCTTCGGATGTTTTCCTTGAAGTGGTGATAATGAGGGTGTTTTGGATTGCTAAGTAGCTGTTGAATATAATCTGGAAACGGACGATTATTGATTTCCAGTAAGACGGTGCCTTTGTGGCAGCAATATTTAAATGTTCCATCCACTGACCTTTCACTTTGAAAGTTCATTGAATCGCAAAATTGGCATTTGAAAGCCATTGGACCGCATGAATGCTCCGAGACTTCATAGTCGACGTAAGTGTCATGATTTGTCAGTGTCGAACGACGTGCAGTGCGTGATTTTCGTTTTTGATTTGCTTCTTTTGCACGCCGAACAACAGCCTGCTCCCCCGTCTCCATTGCCTGTCGGAAGGCTTTTGATTTTCGTTTTTGCTTTGCTTCTTTTGCACGCCGAACAACAGCCTGCTCCTCTGTGTGCATTGCCTGTCGGACGGCTCGTGATACTCTTTGTTGATGTGCTGCTTTTGCACGTCGAGCAACAGCCTGCTCCTCATTCTCACTTGATTGTCGGAAAGCTCGTGAATGCCGGACTTCTTGTGTACTTTGAGAGCGCCGAGCAGCTAGAGTCTCCGGACTTTGTTTTCTTCGAGAATTTTGCTTTCGCTCTCGCGCCATTCGCTGTCTTCGTTCTTCTGAAGTTTCGACATTCATTCGCACTTCATCCATTGTATGTTATTTAAAGATAGTAATCATAGTATCCAGACTTCTTTGTTCGACCGGAGTCTACATATAGCCTACGAATAAGTTTATTGCGATCGAGGAATTACGCGTACGCATCAGCCGGTTCAATGCTAATCTAAAAGAATAACGCTATATTTCAATATTGTACATATGTATATATAGAGAGGCCTATTATATATGCACAGTTGCATTTGTATATAGGGCCTACGTAAAAATCACGCCACCTGGCCACGTAATAATTATGTATGTAAAAATCACGCCACTGCGACAATTTATGACGCTGTACACGTAATAATTATGTACGCTAAAATCACGCCACTTCCTCAAGCTCCGCCCACCCAATCATTGTGACGCTGTGCACATGTGCATATTTATATGATTATTAAATTTCAAAAAATAGGTATTGAGGTTAGGAAGGAGTAAATATATATAATAACGGGGGGGCGGGGCAATGGGAGAGGGAAGGGAGGTTTGGTAGGAGGAAAGTGGGTTGCACGGGTTTTCGGAGTAGCGTTGTGTAGGTTTGGGAACGGGGTTTGGTTCCGGTAAGGTAGGGCGGAGCGGTGATGTGTTGGGGCCGGGGCGATTGGGAGAGGGATAGGGAGGGAAAAGGAGTTGGAAGAGGGATGGGGAGAGGGGAAGAGGAACGGGGGTTTGGGGCCTGTGGGGTAGGGCAGGGTGCGTATGGGTTTGGGGCCTGAGGGGATGTGTTGGGACTGGGGCGATTGGGAGAGGGATGTGGAGAGGAAGGGGTTGGAAGAGGGATGGGGAGAGGGGAGAGGAAGGAGAACGGGGGTTTTGGGGCTTGTGGGGTAGGGCAGGGTGCGTATGGGTTGGGGCCTGAGGGAGATGTGTTGGGACTGGGGCGATTGGGAGAGGGATGAGGAGAGGGGAAGGGGAGGGGTTGGAAGAGAGAGATGGAGAGGGCAGGGGAATGGGGTTTGGGGCCTGTGGGGTAGGGCGGGCATGGATGGGTTGGGGCCGGGGCGGAGATGGGTTGGGGCCGGGGCTATTGGGAGAGGGATGGGAAGAGGGAAGGGGGAACGGGGTTTTGAGCTGCAATTAAGACGCTTCGTTAAACTTAAACGCTGCGTTTTTTAGACAGTTTTGATTAAACAATTTCGTTGTTATGGCAACAGCGTCTTGCAAAATCTGCCGTGTATCGTGACCGACAGACAGATTCGCCGGACATCGAGAATTATATAATAAGATGAAAGCGTTACGTTATTTTGTGCTAAATGCATTTCTAAATACAATGAAACTACAAATAAATGAAATTGTGTCTTTATTACTTACGTAACTCCATATTACCGATGGTCTCAGGCGACCCCTGGAAAATCCTCATTCGTCTACCCCCGTCGGAGTCGCGACCCACAAGTTGAGAACCGCTGCTCTAAGCTGTCAATCAAGATTCTCTCATACTTGAAAAGTATGAGCGTGTCAAACATTTAATCAAGCATTATTTTACTCATTTAGTGTTTATTTTAAATTATCTGTCAGCAATAAATACAAGTTCTTCAAAATTGTGCTTCAATCAACAACCACAACAACAATAATTATTGCATTTCAGCCATTCGTATGGAAGATCATATCTCACAATGGACACCTACATCTGTGAGTACTTTTCATATTCAATCTTATATTCAACTAAAAATGACGCGTGACTGTCAGTGGAATCTAACTTCGAGGATTTTTATCAACTGCGACAAAAACTATAAATGCAATCAAATTTGACGTTCACAATTTGTGTTATTCCGTCGGATTAAAATTTATGAACTTTTGACAATGGCCATGGATTCGGTTACAGGTCGCAGTCATGACCGCCCCGGTTATGACCGCCCCAGTCATGACCGTCCCGGTTTCGACCGCCACGGTTAGGATCGCCCCAGCCATGACCGTCCCAGCTATGACATCCCCAGCTGTGACCGCCCCAGCTGTGACCTCCCCAGTTATAACCGCCACCTTTATGAAGCCCATAAACGCCACTCCTTCTTTACCCTTTTCAGTTCTAAATATTTGTAAATGATTAGCCATGCTGACAAATCTCCGCTAACCGCTAACCGAAGATTTTTCAAATGTCTTGGCGCAAGAATTTGGTGCTGTTGTCCATAGTCTTTCATGGGATATTATGTCAAAAGCCTTTTTTGTAATCTACAAAGGATAAAAATACAATGGTCTTTGGTGTTCTCTTGCTTTTTGCATTAAATTAGATACTACAGATAGTTAGAGCTATCATCGCCAGCTGCGTTATATCATTCACGCAGTAATTAGTTTATGTCACTTTCCAGTTGTTGTTTCTGTTGAAAACATCTCAATCACATTTCGATTTCAATGAAATGCCGCACTAAACAGTTTCTCAAATAACTTGCAGTGTGGTTCAAATCTTGATTTGCAACTTATCTTATTACAACTACTGAATTAGATACTGCAGTTGTTATCATGAGACTCAAATACCAAGAGGCCACTGAGTATAAAATAATAGGCGTAATATACAAGTGATACGCTGCATTACAGTACATCTTGGTCCAATGCCTACGCTTGACAACAATGCTCATGAAATCCGCATGGTCATTGGTACTGCAACAAATACTGTGCTTCGGATGAACCGTAAGCTGGAACAATTCCGCTGTAGGCATTCAAATTAAAATCCGCATCTACCTTTGCTGTAAACTACCTGACCTGCGAGACGGTTATGAGACCTGGACTCTTACATATGTCGATTAAATAAAATATAATCATTCCATACTCGCAACTTACGCAGGATCCTGGGTGGAAAATGTTACAATTTCATTCGAAACGAGGGAACGAATAAGCGCACCGATCAAACCAAACACAGCCTATCTGTAAGTTCATGTTAGACTCAGACTGTTCGGTCATGTAGAGGCTGTAAGAAAACACTCCAGGAAATGAAATTGCGTAAAGTTCACTATTAAATACTTGGTTTTGATCGTCACAAACAAAGTTTTTAATATTGTATTTGACAATCCACAAGGAGATCTATGATAAATGAGACTAAATATTGTTGTAATTAGCTTGATTTAGCTTTTATAAAGAGAGTTAGAACTCACAGGAAAATCCTTATGACAATAGTGCACATTGTCACTGTGCGGTTCAGTATTTCATTTCGTTTCTAGTAAATAACGAAACAATATCGTTTAATGTCAGATTGAAGTACTAAGACTCTTCAATTTGATCTTGCTCTTGCTCAAAATGGTCAACGATGTTTAGGGACTGTCCATTAATGGGTTTAGGATCCTCCCCAGAAATCCCCCCGCAAATTTTCCCCCGACAATTTCCCTTGGACGTTTTTCCTCTTAGACTTCCCCCCTGAAAATTTCCCCTAAAGAACCTAAAGAAAACAAGAAACCGTTAAAAAAACATTCTTGTCTTGTCTAATAAACCACTCTCATAGAAAATAAGTTGTGCAAATCAAATAGTTCATGGCTATCTTATACATAATATGAAGTCATAAGAAGTAACGCAAATCCATAATAAACGTTCTGTGTTTTTCGAATAAAAGTCAATATATATATTGCCATTAAAATGAACATCAACTTTTATAAGATGACTTCTAGAACTGCAGATTGGAGGCTATCCGCGCAAAAACCTGTCACTAGAGTGCTCTTGAAATTCCCTCACAATGCTTAAGATTCGAGCATTGCAGTCTTTATATTTATTTTGGTTGGCTGAACCGCGTGTCCTCCCATTTGCTGATTTAGTACTGCTTTGCACACACTTTGTTCGCGCTTGAGGACTTTAAGGAACCGCCAGAAGTTTGGATGATGTCCAGCAATGGCTGTCTGGATTTTTCTATTCCACCCTTCTACGCTGTTGTTTGTTCGTGGCAGTTCCTGCTCGACGCGGCTGTGCATGAACATTCCACACTTTGACATCGAAGAGTTGAGGAGCCCTGCAACGGCGCCGTTTTCGACCGCTGTACGTGTCTTCGAAGCAATCCAGCACCAGTTGTACGTCGTCATCTGTAATAGAGTCTCGCAAGTCGTCGAAAACTTCCATAACGGACTCGAGTGCGACGAATGCCAGCGCTGGTATCATTCTCACGGCCACAAAAATTCATTGTTGGAACTGCATTTTGCCTGTAAGCCAAGACTTTGTACTCTGCGGTAAATAATTTGAGCCAAATGATAGAAACAGCCATGAAGTCTAGTATGAGGAAAAACAGTGCAAAAATGCATTCATTGCTGCCTTCTCGTAGTCCATCATGGTCGTCGTCGGCTGCACACCTTCAACTAAGGTTTGAATCTCACGACAACAGTCTGAGGTAGGTGTCTTATTAGGCAATAGACAGCAAAATGCTGGCTGAACGAGACCGGCTACTAAGAAATGCACTGTACATAATTGAAAGAACAATTCAGGCACAACTGCAAAAGTGCCATCCATAAACCAATGCGCCGATTCACTTAGTAGTGAACAAGTGCGCGTAGTTCCAAATACAATTATTCGTAAGTCGTCGGCAAGTCCGCTATCAAACATTAGAAAGTTCTCACCGCTGCATAGAGTTTTGAATTCATCCGCTATTTCAATACGAGCTCGATCCATTGCAAGGGATTCGGATATCGAGTGGTGTTTCTTTCGCGTACTTTTCTGATAGTACGTCGAATGTGTCGTACATCTGTACTGATGCGGCTTGACTGAGTTGCTCCATTTCCTGACCGAGTATCTGTTGCGGCGTTTCCTCCGTTACCAACGCTCTTTTCTTAATGTTATTTCGAACACGGAGAACTTCAGATCTTGTTGCATCAGGTGCGTGCGTATGTTCATTCATCGATCTGAACACGACCCCTTCCTTCACTTTAATTGTTGCCTTACACTCGGTGTTACCTGTAGCCTACCTTTGCCTCGGCGTTTTTCGCATTCGTAACTGACGATTTCATCTTCTAACAACTTTTGTTTTACATATGTATATCCATTGTAAGTAATTTTAGTTTTTCCTCTGATACTCTCTATCATTTCCATTTCTTTAAATACAAGACCACACGTTAGATTTACTTAGTTCTGATATCTTCGTATGCAAGAAACAAAGTAAACCCGTCTAGAGTTAATGAGTTTAAATGATCCCCGGTCTTGGTCGAACATTGGTCCGCAATAATCCTGGCCCTGAACATTGTGACCATTGTCCAGTGACCATTGTAACGGTCAACTGTCAGCGGTCAGCGGTTGTCAACGGGCGAACACTGTTATTGGTCGGCAATAAGCCAGGCCCGGCAGAATTATTTAAATTAATCGGTTATAGGCGGTCAAGTGTGGCGATCTGTAGACCATTGTCACGGTCAACTGTTATCGGGGGGAATTTTCCGGGGGGAAGCCCTAGGGGAAAAGTCCGGGGGGAATTGTCCGAATCCCCCATCAATTACGTCAACAATTTACGGGGAGTGGTTTGAAAAAGTTTGATAGTTGTTGACAAGGGGAGGGCGGTCAAGAGAAGTTGACGTCAACAATTTCACTTTTTACAAAGAATGAAAAAATAGGAAATAAATTTCATGGAATACTACTTATTACAATGGGAAAAAGCATGGGGGAAAAGGTCATTACCTCAACATTTTGACATTCGATCAGCAAAGCAGGTGAAAATGGTCATCACCGCAAAAAATAATAACCTCGATTTTACCTGTTACTACCAGACTTTTTCAATACGTTTGAGAATAATTAATAAAAACAGAATTTTGTATGAACTAGTCAGACATTCATCGTCTTTTGTCGAATGCGTCTCTTTTTTGACGTAATTATAGGGGGTGTAACTGAAAGTTGACAGTTGTTGACAAAGGGAGGGGTCAAAAATTGCTCAAAAGTTGTTGACGTAATCAATGGACAGCCCCTTATGAGAACACATTGATCTAAAGAAAAAGCTAATTCGTATAAAGGACGACCAAGAAACTCACAACAAATAGCCTAAATAATAGCAAATGCACGCTCAGGATCATCATTCTATTAATTTTCTATACTGAATGTGAGTGCAATGATATTTTCAGATACATGTAAACAGCATTCCATTGGAATTAATAGACGTCATAATTCAGAAATCATTTGCTATTTCCATTCAAATGAAAAGCCAAACTCATGATAGTAACGATCAAGAGAGTTTCGAACAACTAGCAGAAGTCAATGTCTGTTGGTTCAAACGAATGACAAAACGAAGATTTAAGAACGATCGTTGGTCTTACCTGTCAGGTAAAACAGCTAGATTCTTTTGATTCGATCGCTTATCAGTGGTGCCTTCCTACTGTCAGCAGGACAATCTTTCACAACAATAAACAGAAAAAGCCAATTTTATAATTTGGCCTAATCTACAGTATATTAGCAATGGAAATAGATTTTGTTTCTGGAATGAAAACATGCGTTAATTTCTATTGTCAATATCTTAAGTAATAGACCTAGGTAAACTATATGACGAAAACTTTTGTTATTTTGTAGAATGCCAAAATACCGCAGATCAACTATAACGCGTCACATGTAAGCAAAATGGGACAAAGGCTAGATCATAATTTCATTTGTACCATTATATATGTTGCAGGTATTTACGAAAGGAGAAACTCTGTTTCAACATTTTCGAAAAACAATCGACAGTTCATCGAAGAGAATGTGTTTCAGATTATAACTGGAACAAACAGATTAAAAAATCAAGACCTGCTGAGTGACATCGAATGTGCACTTATTGCAAGAAAGTCTTCTATTGTGAAGAAGGCTTCAAATAAAGCAACTGACATTGCACTCGTTCTGAATTACAAAAATGAGACCAATTTAAATCTTTTCAGAGAATATTTTGGCGTTCGTCATTGGATTTTTGAAGCAATGAGAAATTGTGGAAGTAAGTGCTTCGGTTTCAATGTCAACGCAAATTCATTTAATTAAAATTGATTAATTCTTTTCATCATGTACTACGTATTGCCGCGTCAAAGATCATGGATGTCTACTTTTCTCTTTCTTTTTATTCTTATTAGTTCAATGTTGTCTTTGATTCCTCAATCTTCTTTTAGTCTATCTTTGGTTCACTGTCAATTGCGCTTTGCAATGTTGCGCTTTGATCCTCGATTTTCCCTGTTATTACCAGACTTTTCAATACGTTTGAGGATAATTAATAAAAACAGAATTTTGTATGAACTAGTCAGACACTCATCGTCTTCTGGCGAATGCGTCTCTGAATATACCGATCTCTTATAAAAATGGAGAGGCCAACCATGAGAGAAATGGAAGAACAGAGAGTAATGCTTAATTTATTTGAATTACTTTTTTATAAGAAGCCAGATATGGTCTTCATATCTTACGGTTGTATCCATTGCCATTGATCATTGACAATTTTTTAAGCGTTGACCGTTTTGGTCCGTTTGGTTTTCCATAATTGCTTACATCGCCTCAGATCTTCTATATTTTCTTGCCTTCCGCTTTTTATCATCCTTCCCTCCCTTCTTTCACTAACTGTTGTCTTCGTTTTCTTTTTTCCATATATATTTATGTTAGTTGGAACTGATTTTCGTTATTATTCGCAGTCATTCGATGTCATAAAACGAACGCCGAACGATCATAAGATTTTCGATATGTAATAACAACACTTTCAACTAAACGTCAGCTACATAAACATAATCTTCTAGTATTTAAATCGGCCTTAAACGTTTCGAAATCAGTTCACCTCGAGTCCGGCCAAAACGGCTAACATCCCGTGTAACCAGCCTCCCAGAATCAAAACCCAACGAGAACAAGGAAGAAGATGGCCGCGTGCCCCTTTTTATACCCCCGCGACGCCATCTAGCGACTGCGGGCAAAACGATGGGACCCTGCCCTCTGGTGGTCATGGGGGAACGAGGTTTGTTCCACAGCTACCCCCTCAAGCGCCGCGTTCCCGCGCGCAAAGAAATCTCTACAAACGCGTGCTATCTACATCCAACATCAATGCATAAACTGTCCCTTATTGCATAACATTAGATGGTCTGTTAAAACATACGGTCTAACACTCTGTACTGACGATCAAAAGTGAATGGAATCTAAACAAAATATAAACATAAACAGAAGTTTCAATCGTTACAACATACAATGGGACCAGCAGCAATAATTGAGTTCCTTTCAGGCCGCACAAAGGAGACGTCTGTCTCTGTTTGGAACAACAGAGTCCACAGGGATAAAGTGCCTGAGTCTTTTGTGCCAGCGCCGGTCGGCGCCGGGGGATTGATTACGACCCAAGTGGAATCGAGTGAGCAGACGTAGACCGTTGATGGCGACTGCGTCGACAGCCGAAGACGTAACGGTGGGCGGAGTGGTTGGCGGGGTGATTGACCCGACCGCTCCTTCAGTGTACTTCTGGGACGTCCAGTTAAAGTTTCAGTCTCCTCCACAGTGTGACGTCAGGAATCGCTGGGCGCCCGTTGTAGAGCGCCCTCAAGCGGCCAAAGTGCCGCCCGGAAGTTCAAGTCGTTCATGTGGGGTCATATATCGTCAGCCGTCATGTTTCTCAGGCGGTTTCAGCGGCTCAAACGCCGCTCCTGATTCGCGCGACCCAAGTGACGTCAGTGGTCGACATTTCTCCAGTGGCCAACAGTTTAAAGGGTTGCCTCTAATTGTGCCCAGTGTCATATATAGTAAACATTGATCATAATAACGACATAATATAACAACATAATATAAGAGGGAACTTACTCACTTAATTATAAATCTATAATAATAAAAGAGTATAAACTCAGATGAGTAATGTATTAGGACTAACCAAGATTCTTCACAATATCAATAATTATTTCTACGCACTAGCTGTTTCCTGAGAATGACGATCTTCCGGCCAAGAGGATAGTTTCCTTAGGTATTTAAAGAAAACTCAGGGCTGGGATGGCTGCCCCTATCTTAGGTTAGGTATAGCTAAATCTGCTAGCCACCAATCGGTCAGTCCGGCTGATCGCCAGTGCTCAGTCAGATTTGCCTACCCATATTAGGTAAGGAATTTGGTTCTAAGAAAAGATTCCTTGGCTATTTTTAATACATTGACCGCTCACTCCAAACCACATCCATGCTTTCTCTCTCTCTCTCTCTCTCTCTCTCTCTCTCTCTCTCATGGCTGAGGTCCAGTTCTAAGCAGTCAATGATACAGAAACTTGTGCTATATAATTTAATCAATTGTTACTATTTCCCAATTTCCAATATTTCCATATGGGAGAAATCCTCAACCTTATAATAATATAAACGACAAACACTGTTGTAGACACAACAGTTTAAACGCATCACTGATAATAAGTACACTAATAGGCCTAAAAACAGTGATAATAATAATAATAATAATTATAATAATTGCCAACATGATAATAATAATTGTAATAATAATAATGACGACAATCACGATAATATTAGACATTATAACTAAAAATAGAACTCAATAATCTCAATGGCAATCACAACCATAATAGCAAATGCAATACTAGGCATGATAATGACGATAATGTTCGTGGCAATGATGTCACGATTATAATAATAATAATCATAATAATAAACATGATAATACTAATGGTAATAATAATTATCGTAGTAACTGCGATTATAATAAACATCATAACCATCGCGGCGATGATGATAGTCATAATAATAAACATAATAATAATAATAATAATCATAAATGAAAATCGTATTCTAAGCTACGAGCTACAAGCTAACATATAGATATCAGTTCTAAACGAATCCAACTATGTCCCAAACCCGGGTCAAATTGGTCGGTGTGTATAATTTTTCCATTTAAAATGTCTGTCCGGCCATTTACAAAATGTATTATCTCCCGCGAATTTGCAATGTTTAAATGGGCCTACAGGACGTTTTAAATTCCAAAATTCGGACTCAGAAGGAGTTTGAATGCGTAAATCGACTGAGTGCCTTCTGCAAGCAATCCTGTTTCTTACTGCCATCTGCCGGTGTCGGCGGCGTCGGGATTTAATGGCGCTCTCCTCCCGCAGATCGCGCTCGAATGAAATGTCAGAGGGCGGGTCATCCCTGGCTCTCTCTCCCACATCTGGAAAGACGCTCAAAACTTGTTTCGGCCGAGGCGTGGGATTTCCCCCTTTCTCTGATGGTCTACCTATAGTCACTTCACCTGCACTCGACCCGAACAGCCCAGAGAGTGCCTCTGACCCAACGGATCCGCTGTTCAAATCTACAGCCTCACTGGCTTCCCCGGGGCCAATTTGTTTATTGTCCGAACTGCGGTCAGTGTACTGCCAGCCGGCCGAGTTTTCCACTGACATATTAGAATCCATAAACGCCGGTGTGAAGGGTTCGTTTGGTTGAATCTGTCTCACATAACTTCTATTTCTTTCAACCAGATTAACCCGAAATCGGCCCCATTGTAAAACGCTTTTGCCGCAATCTATTTTACATTTCTCCAGGAAATTTAAACCAAGTGTAGCTTCATTTATGTTGTCAGAAACCAGAAATTTGAGATTCGTTTCGAACTTGTTACCAAACCGAACGGTTATAAAACATTCGCCCAAGACATTAATTTGCGTCCGGTTCGCTGTATAAAAAATTTCATTACAACGGCGAATTTCCAAACCGCCAGCATACTGAGCTGGTAAAATATTATTTCCAAAACCGGAGGCGACGGCACAAAGAAGATGGTGATTATTAATCAGAGTTTCGGCGTACAACGACGTTACATGACCGGCATTTTCATGAGGAACAATTGTATGGTTCATTTTGATCTCAAAATTCCTGTTTTTACGGCCGTCTGGGCCGCAATTATTTCGTGCCGCAAAATTTCTACTATTAGGCCTACGTGTGTCGGCCATGCACGTTTTGATAGTATGGAATGACGAAAAACAGCGAAAACAGCGCCGGCTGCTCGGTTCGTAACCGAAACCCGACCGCCACGATTTTATACAGCCAATCCTGTAAGGTACTGCATGGCTGACGTCACGACGCGTTTCCGGCTCACTGACATTGAACGACGGTCGCCGCGCAGAAAACGGTCGGCTTTCAAAAGTCGCTTGGCCGCCAGAGGGCGCTGCTTTGTCGCGAGGCAAAGATGTTACTGCCGCTGTTAAACTTTCAACGCGACCTTCCATACATCGTTGACGGGCATCTTGATTTTTCAACTTTTTAAAAATTTCCGCGAACCTATCATATATCATCAGAAGGACAGATGGGTCGTCGAAGCAAACGTCGTCCGCCTCAGTTTTGACCGGCGAAAAACTGCTTCCTACGTCCGGCCGCTCGGTATCGGCTTGATGCGTAAAACTTCTATAGCGCATCCCAACGGTGTCAGTATCGTCTAACTGATCATAGCTCTGCCGCATTCTTGGGCTGTATAAATCACGATTGTTTGTCTGACTCTGATGTTGTTGCATTGTATTGTCCAAGGGTAGACTTCGTCTGTCCCTGTCTGGACCGTGGTGTGCCAACGTCTTATCATAATACAAATCCGCCGTATCAATTTCCGGCCGATACGGTACCTCTCTAGGCCTACCGACGCCCGTCTCCCATTCACTTACTCTGTCCCGCTGAAAATACTCGACCGAAGACGCCATTTTCCAAGCGTCCTTCAATATTCAGCGCCGCACAACAGATCTAAAATTTCGCGCGCTTTTCGTTCAACAACTGCGCCCGTTGGCCTGGTGCCCGCTCAACGGCAAAAGAAAAATGGCGCTCGCACGGCGGTTCGAGTACTCAAGTAACACAAAGCAAAACGGCCGGCACGCGCGCGCGTTCGTATAACCCACGAACCAAAATGGCGGCGGCTTGATCACGCTTGCTCAACAGCGAAACAAAAGAGCTGACTGAACACACGCGCTCAAAACTCGACAGAAAAGGCTGCCTGAATGCGCCAGTACTCGCTAAATGCGAAAGAAAATGGTCGCTGATCGCGCCTGTTCTCGAGCGACACAAAGAAAAACAGCCGCTCGTTCGCAAACAAAAATCTAAAAACTATCCAAAAATCAAAATCAACCGGCATACAAAAACTTACCCCACTTCTGGTACCAATGAAACGGTGGTGGTGCTGCGGTCCCCCCTCTATAGCTCCCCAGGATGGCCTACTGCGGGTCCGCTGGATGTTCGACCTCACCTTGGAAGACGAGGATTTGGTTTTAAAGTATTCCGCCGATGTCATAAAACGAACGCCGAACGATCATAAGATTTTCGATATGTAATAACAACACTTTCAACTAAACGTCAGCTACATAAACATAATCTTCTAGTATTTAAATCGGCCTTAAACGTTTCGAAATCAGTTCACCTCGAGTCCGGCCAAAACAGCTAACATCCCGTGTAACCAGCCTCCCAGAATCAAAACCCAACGAGAACAAGGAAGAAGATGGCCGCGTGCCCCTTTTTATACTCCCGCGACGCCATCTAGCGACTGCGGGCAAAACGATGGGACCCTGCCCTCTGGTGGTCATGGGGGAACGAGGTTTGTTCCAATCTCTTTTTACAGTCATCTATTTACTCGGATTTGTGACGAATTTGTGTCCAATATCTCTTTAAATTTAAAATTATAGAATTGTACATCGAATTACCTTTCTCTAAATACTTTAAAATTTCCCATTCAGAGTTGCAGTGCTTGTATAAACAGTGTATAACGATTTATCATTGACGTGTGAAATTTGTTTAATTTAGTTTCTGTCAGAGTTGAAATTAACAGCCGACGTCCTGTTGAAGACGAAAAGATCACCCGCTTCTTCACAGATTCTGGATCTGAAAGTCTGGGGTCAATGAAAGACAGAGATTTCGTTCGATGGATTTGGTGCAAATCATCAGATTCTAAAGAGTTGCAACAATCGAAATATCTTCGCCATCCTCTCAGTGACTTAGTAGAAGAAAGTCCTCAACGTATAAAAGAAATAAGGATTAACGTGGACAGTGATCAACTGAAGAAGAAAGCAGTTGGTAAGTGCCATTGTCTAAGCTCACTCACTCGGTAAAACAAACTTACTTTTATCACAATTGTGGTTTCCGCGAAGACTCAGCTGATTTTTTGTTTCTTTTAATTAATTTTCTGTTTCTTTTAATTAATTATAACTTTACATATATTTAAGAATAAGGGAATGTCAAACGAATGCTAATAACGGTATCAATGTGATTTCTAAAGACTTCTATGCCTTCTAAATTCACTAATTACGTGTTCCTCATCACAAATGCTTTATCAGTTTAAAATATTGAGGTTCTAGTATGTTCAATTTGCATGCCCGTCCACATTCTGAAGGATTTTGAAGCAAAAATAAATAAACGTTTTCTGTTTCTTATTTAACTTAATGCATTTTCGCGTTCTTTTAATATATTTCTAAGTCGCTACGTTTTTCGTTTTTTTCTGCGTTTTATATTAATTTAAATTTTTGTTACTTTAATATTCTGCCATTGGTCAAGAGGCCTACTGGCGGTCCTCAGTCGCATACATATCTGAAATTAGCTAAGTTGAATAACTGATTTTCATGTAATTAATAGATTTAATTGAATATGAAAATATCCTTAGAAAACTTCTCAATATCCCATAAGATAATCGTAATTTATCGTTAAAATTCGATTTTCTCACTGCGATAGACTATCTCGGTGCGATTGCCTATCTGACTGGGCTACAGAATGATAGCCTACTAGGTAGTGCTGAATCCTCACATACAATAATAACGGGACGGTAGCGGTTAAGATTGTATAATAGTACTGTAAATGACGCAATTATAACAGCACTTCTTTTGTGCATTGCTGTTAAATGCCGAAAAATGAAAAATGGACACGTGATTTAGTACAATAAACTAAAGAGCTAGAGACTTAAAATCTAACTTTGTAATGAGGAAAATCTTGGTGAGTATGGTGTTGTACTCGTGTAAATAGGTAAGTATTTAAAGTGTGTGTTGTATAAAAACCATAGGAACGTTTTAGCGCTTTTATTTGTTGAGTAAAAACTCACTCGTAGTGATTTCCTCGGCAATCATTCCTTCTTCATCATCAGAACTGTTTCCTGGATTAGAATTATTCGCTTTAAATCTTCTCTTTGGCAACGGTCCTTCCTGAAAATGAGAAAAACGTGTCTCATTTATATGTTAATTTTAACGTTTTGAACATCTATAATTTTGCATAGACAATCCAGAGTTAATACTGAGATTGAATGCGCTGAGTTATGACCATTATTCGTCGTATGCAAATACAGTGGTGTGAAAAAGTCTTGCATAATAATAATAATGTGATTTTAAGTGGTTTAGGAGGCTAAGTAAGCCTGTGTGAAAACCACTGATGTAACCATCTGCATTCAATAACCTAGTCTATCTAGATAGCCTTTGAATCCGTTCACTGTTTCAACTGTCACTCCCACCTCGTCCAAACTGTTCCATTTGTCCACAACCCTCACACTAAAAAAATTTTTCTTTCTTGGACCAACCCTCTGCTTAAATAATTTGCACTTGTGGCCTCTTGTGCTGCTATAGTGTGCCAATGTAAAGAATCGATCATATGGCACATCTACTTTCCCAGTCATTATTTTGTATGTTTCTATCAAATCCCCCCTCTCTCTTCTCCTTTCTAATGTTGTCAGTCCACAATATTGAAGTCTTTTTTCGTAGCTTAAATTATGGCACCCATTGACCATCTTCGTTGCTTGTCTTTGCACTTTTTCTAAAAGTTCTATATCTTTTTTCAAGAATGGATTCCAAGCTTGAACACAGTATTCTAGGTGAGGCCTTACTAATGACTTATAAAGTTTAATGATTATCTCTTTGTCACGACTCACAATTGTCTTTTTCACCATTCCCAACATTTGGTTTCCCTTTTTTGCTGCCTCCATGCATTGGTGAGATGGATTCATACTTCTATGGATGATTATCCCCAAGTCTCTTTCTTTTTCTGTTGTGGTTAGAACCTTGCCCCTAAAGAATATTCATCATTACCATTATTAGACTTCCCAACATGCATTACAGAACATTTATCAATATTGAAAAGCATCTGCCAGTCCACAGACCACTGAAACAATTTCCTTAGATCTTCTTGTAAAATTTTTGCATCATCCTCCGAGTCTATATTACTGCATAACTTTGTATCATCGGCAAACTTTGAAATTTTGGACAATAATCCTTCATCAATATCATTTATATATATTAGAAAAAGCAATGGCCCAAGCACTGAGCCCTGAGGCACTCCACTGATAACTCTTGCCCATTGCGAATGGCCTCCCCTAATGCCAACCTTCTGTCTTCTTCCCTTCAACCAATTTTCAATCCATCTGAGAATATTCCCTCTTATTCCACAGGACTTCAGTTTGGCAGCCAGCCTTATGTGGGGTACTTGATCAAAAGCTTTGGCAAAATCTAAATATATTATGTCTACTGCCTTGCCCATGTCTAGCTTATCAAAACCTCCTCCAGAAAGTCCAACAGGTTGGTCAGGCATGAACGCCCTTTGTAAATCCATGCTGACTATCTTTAACAATTTTATGCCTAGTCAAATGTTCCAAAATGCTTTCTTTCAGTATTTTTTCCATAACTTTACCGATTACAGATGTTAGGCTGGTCTGTAATTGCTTGGTTCACTTCGTTTTCCCTTCTTGAACAGTGGGCTGACTAATGCATCTCTCCATTCTTGTGGTACTACTCCAGTTCTGAGTGATTCATTGATTATCAAAGCAATTGCATGTCCTATTTCATTTCGAACCTCGTAAAGAAAATTTGGATGTAAGCCATCTAATCCTGGACTTTTGTCTGTCTTTAAATTGGTCAAAACCTTGATAACACATTCTTTTGTACACACTATATCTGTTAGCATTTCTGCTTCATTTCCATCAAACACAATTTTGGCTTCTGGCATAGTATTTGTATTTTCCTCTGTAAATACAGAACAAAAATAGTTATTTAGAATCTGTGCAGTTTCTACATCGTCTGTTATTGCACATCCTGCACTGTCCAAGAGGGGACCGACTGTGTCCTTTCGTCTCAACTTTCTATTACAATATTTATAGAAACTTTTACTGTTCTGTTTTATATTTTTTGCTAATCTACCTTCAAAATTTGCAATAGCCATCTTGTTAGTAACTGCTGAAGCTTTTCTTTTCTGATTATACTGTTCCTCCAAGATCTTGAGTCTGTGCTGATTCTGCTCATTTCCTTTACTTGCTAATCTGAGTTTACTTAGTTTCCTCCACGCTTTGTTTTTCGCTCTTTTTTTCCGCTGCACTTCTCTTGTTATCCAAGGAAGTTTGTTGTTAATTTTCTTCTGTTTGGGAATGGTCAATTCTATGACTTTGGACATACATTTGGTAAATATGCTCCAGCCTTCCTCTGTGTCTTTTCCTGTTATCTCCCTCTCCAAATCCATTTCTGTAATCATCTTCCTTGCCAGGTCATATTCTCCTTTAAAAAAGTTACGTCTTTCTAGAAACTGCTTTTGTTGACCAATCCCAAAGTTAATAGTAAAACTGACCATTTGGTGATCACTTGTTGCAAAATTCTGCCCAACCTCCACGTTGGAAACTATATTCTCCTCTCTTGTTAGAACCAGGTCTAATACGTTGTTGCCTCTTGTTGGCCTTGTCACATGCTGAAACAGAAAATTATCATTGACACAGTCCATAGGCTACACGATTTCGCTATTTTTGACATAAGTCTGATATTCTCGCCAAATCCTCTTACAATGCTGGCTTATTATATACCGTTTTATTGGGCATTTAAATCTGCACAAATTTTTGTGCATGTTGCTGCTTTTTCTTGCATTTGACCCGGTTTTTCATGGGAAGATGAACCAACGAGTTTGTATGGTGAATTTGAATCGTAATTATCCAATGAAAAGTTATACTTTCCCGACCAATAAGACTTCATACTTTGCAGCCAATCAGTGGACAGTATTTCTGCAGCGCGCGGAGTATAAATTTTTCATGGATTGTCTGCTTTTCATTCAAATTTCTAACATGGCGAGGAGGGGACAGTTTTTGTCAAGTGAGGACAGAGTCTGAGTTGTGGTTGAAAATTTTCACAAGCACGTAATAAAAAGCACAAAAATAGGTGCAAAATTAAATTTCCAATAAAACGGTATATAATAAGCCAGCACTGTATAAGGGGATTTAGCGAGAATATCAGACCCAGTGTCCAAAATAGCAAAATCGTGTTAAGCCTATGCAAGACTTTTTCACACCACTGTATATATAACTACTGGAGTGTCAACCTTGCAGATTTCGCTCTTCGACTTTGCCCAAAAACATAGATCCTATTTACGAACTAAGACATTGAAATAATAATAAATAAATTATCGCTCAGATCACTCGAATATCTCTTTGTAATTCGTCTATTCTAATCAATATCTTTCTATTTAATCTTCTCGTGTCGCTATTACAAGGACTTTAGTCTGTTCAGAATGCTCCTGACGAGTCTGTGCGACGTAAAATGTTGCTATTTGCTACTTTACATTGCATGTAAAATGTTAAATAACTAATTGACGTTTCTCTGTAATTTTAATGATTTTCGATAATTTGATTGCAGTTCTTTCTCATATATTCGACGAATCTTTAGAGAAAACCTATGAACAAAGAGGACCAGTTGGAGTGACTAAATTGAGAAATGAATTCTATTGCTTAAGCGAAGATGGAGAAATTAAAGTCTTCGCTGACCTATATCCGTTTGTTCTTCTACGAAAATTCCAATTGAAAGAGATCAAAAGAGCAGAGGATATTGTCTCCTGTGAGAAAGAAAACGCTCTCTACATTCTTGGCATTCATCGATTGCCTCATGTCTGCGTATGGAAATCTGAACAAAACTCGAAAACAAATCAAAGCCAAATCAAGTGGTTGGAATTACCAGATGACTTTCGGCCATTAACCCTATCTATGTCAAAAAGTGATCAGTTGCTGATGGTCAGTGTGACACCTTCGCCTAGTCTGAGAATGTATGGACCTGATGCTCAACTTCGTCTTTCAATTTCTTTTCATCGAGGCATTCAACGGCCTATTCATACAGTGGAAACATCGACTGGAAATTTCCTCATTATGCATTTCCTAGAGGAAAAGGCGGAGGCGACGATAACGACTCTGAGTCGTGATGGAAAAACTATTCTTCGCAATTATCAACCTGAAAATAAGGAACAACGATTGTGTGGTTTCGATTACAGTTACCTCAGCATCGATTCAAACGATCGAGTCTTCGTGGCTGATTTTTACAACGGTAGAGTGATTCTCGTGGATTCGAATCTTCATTGGAATCAAATTCTATTTACTAAAAACAAAGGGAAAGCTGAAGACATGAGAAAGAAAAGGCCTTTTTATCCTCAACGACTTTACTATGACGAAGAAAAAAAGCAACTCGTCGTCTGCGGATTTAATAGAGTAGAAATTGTTTTCTTGAATAAGTTTTAGATAACCCAAGTACTTCGTTTGATTTGTCAGCTGAAATAAAAGTCCTCATTTATTAACGTATTTTCTACTGCTTCAGTGGTTTTCACCAGGCTTACTTAGCCTCCTAAACCACTTAAAATCACATTATTATTATTATTATTATTATTATTATTATTATTTTATTTTTTTTATTATTGTCAAATATTTATGTATATTGCAATATTTTTGAAAACGAGTGTACGACGGAAAATAGAAATTGGAATTGAAATGAGGAAACTTAATGGTGAAATGGCAAATTGATCAGACTAACATTGATTAATTAATAAAGTGTATGAGTCCAATGATCCTCGTTGTACAATGTACATTCCTTAGATAGCGTCTATTACTCCCCTTGAATTAGTTCCAAAGCAATCGCTCAGTGTTTGTAAAATATGTGAGAAAACATTCAGTAATTCAACCAGTCTTAAAGTGCATGAAAGAATTCATTCTGGAGAAAAGCTATATATTTGTAAAATATGCACAAAGGCATTCATCCATTTGCATATTCTTAAGAATCATGAAAGAATTCATTCCGGAGAAAAGCCATATGTTTGTAAAATATGCACAAAGGCATTCAGCCAATTGCATATTCTTAAGAATCATGAAAGAATTCATTCCGGAGAAAAGCCATATGTTTGTAAAATATGCACAAAGGCATTCTATCGAAAAGATCATCTTAAAGATCATGAAAGAATTCATTCCGGAGAAAAGCCATATGTTTGTAAAATATGCATGAAGGCATTCAGCCATTTACGCCTTCTTAAGTATCATGAAAGAATTCATTCCGGAGAAAAGCCATATATATGTAAAATATGCGCAACGGCATTCAAGCAAAAAGGTGATCTTAAACGTCATGAAAGAATTCATACTGGTGAGAAACCATATATTTGCAAATTATGCAGCATGGCATTCAGGCGAAAATGTGATTTTAGAGTTCATGAAAGAATTCATACCGGGGAGAAGCCATATGTTTGTAAAATATGCACAAAGGCATTCAATCAATTAGGTAATCTTAAGGCTCATGAAAGACGTCACAGTGGAAAGAAACCCTACACAAGTCATGTTTGTAGTAAGGAATTCAGCCGAGAACAGGATGCAATGAAGCATGACAGAATACACACTGGACAAACGCTACAATGTGATAATCACCATAGAATGTATGAGAAATCATCTTATGAAATTTCTAGGCTGAAGGATCTTAAATATACTGATGTTGGAGAAAAATCTGTTGGTATGATTAGGAAAAAACAAGAAAAGAAACCTTGCTTTGTTGTTAAACCATTTGGATGTGGATTTTGTGATGAACTTTTTGTAGAAGAAACTCATTTTCTAAAGCATTGTTCTCTTCACTTTGGTGATCGTGATTTATCTCAAGATTTTACTTTTCATTCTGATTGTCGTGTAATAGTTTCTTCTGATGAAAAATTAAGCATAATAGTTTCTGATGAAAATGTCCAGAAGGATTTTCCATCAGAGAACTGAGCAATAAGCTTGGAATAGAGTCTAATGCAGATGAAGTAAGAGGGAACAGTTGGAGATGGTTTGGATGTATTGAAATGATTAATATTTTGAATGTTCTTTTGATTTTATTTAATAGATTTTGTTTTGTGAAGATTTCTTTGTGATT
The DNA here is from genome assembly GCA_018105865.1 of Metaphire vulgaris. NCBI lineage: Eukaryota > Metazoa > Annelida > Clitellata > Crassiclitellata > Megascolecidae > Metaphire > Metaphire vulgaris. The sequence goes on along the minus strand of CM030835.1, from coordinate 22,591,750 downwards.
TCAAATTCAATTAAAGTGAAACTCTTAATTCCAACTGACTGCTATTAAAAATGGAATTTGAGGTTTTCATTGTTTTCTTTGACATTATATAGTGTATGTCAGAATTTTTTGTACTTTTTCATTTACTAAATTTGTTTCTCTAATTTTCATAGTTTCAATACCTTTACTTGAAATTTTGGTTTTTGTGATTTGGTCCTGAGTTTAGGTTAATTTTATATTCTTCTGAGCACTGCATTGTTTAAGATATTTCTCTGGTTGTTTCGGGTCCTTTCTTACAATAACTTTGCCATTTCCAAGATGTAAAAATGTAGTGTTAATTAATCATTAATTTCTGAAAAGTTTCTGGGTCTTGTGTTGACAGTAAATTCACTGCACTCTCAGATTCCAACATTTCCAGGGTGTAGAAAACATGTTTTCTTAATATAATAAAGAATAAAGTTGAAGTTATGAAGTGAAGTTACATTGAACAGTGGACAGTTTCATTTTTGTTTTATTTGACATTATATGTGTTGAAGTATTTTGTAGTTTTTCTTTTACTAAATTTGTTTATCTAATTTTGTTGGTTTCTGTTGCTTAACATGAAATTTTGTGATTTAGTCTTCAATTGACAATAATGAGATCAATTTTATATTCTTCAGAGCAGTGCCTTTTTTATGTGTTTTTATGTACTCTTGGCATTGACATAAACTTCTATTAAGTCCTAGGCTCCAGTCAACACTTTTTGACAGGATACCATAGTGATGGGAAAGGTTTGGCACCCACTTTTTCATCCAAGTTTACATCACTGGCTCTTGGCTTTTTGGGCCTTGTGTTGACAGTAACTTCACTGCACATTTAGAAGACTGCAACATTTCCAGGGTGTAAACAACGTGTTTTCTTAATATAAATGCTTTGGGCAGCCAAGAAACTTAGAAATGTCCAGTCTGACAAGTTCACTAAGTCAATTGATGCTCAGTGCTTGACGATGGCTATCTGATGCTCAGTGCTTGACGATGGCTATCAAACAGGTATTTAAATTTGAAAAGAAAATAACTAAATGTCAATAAAAGACAACTCTATTTAATTATTTAAGAAAACAGTTGAAACCCAAGTAATGAAGCCACATCAATAAAGGATATGAAATTATTCAAATATATATCAAAGCAAGCACTGAATCTAAATTAGATTGTGTTAATCTTTGAAAATATACACTTTTCTCCACTAAGAATCATTTCAGAATGATTGCCAAAGTTAACAAAGTCCATGCTGCAAATTACTTGTAATTTATTTTTAAATATCTTACAACAAACATGACATGCAATGGCTTTACTCCAAAGTGAATCCTGACAGTCATGTTCAACACTGATTTAATTGTAAAGTTAGATGTAATATTATTATAGTCTCCGCACTTTCTCTAGAGTTCAAGATTTGAATCTAGTATTGCCATAAATCGGGGGCAGCTGGGATATCTCCCCAGTACCACTCAGAGCATTAATGGCTTTAAAAGCATTTTTCAGTCGAACTACACCCCAATATGTTGACATTTAGTCCATAAATATATATATATATGCTCCAACTATCAAGATTTTGATCTATCACACTTCAAGATCCAAGCCAGGCCAAATAAAATCAAATACAAGCTACATCCTGATAGGCTACATCTTCAAACACAAAATGTGAAATTATGGCTAATGAAACAACTATTTATAAAATATTTAAAATCGGGAATTATGAGACAAGTGACAAATGAATTAATTCAAAATATACACCACAAACTGCACACTTTTTGGAGTGTTTGAAAAGATAAACAAAGAAATAAATCATTATACAATCATTGAAAATTATGGCTTCAACATCATAAAAGAAACCATATAAAAGGCAATATCATTACAGAAGAGTTTCAATTCTATTTTAGATATTATTTTATTATAACATCCTCATTCTGATTAAATATGCAAAAATTAAATTTATCTTTCTAAAACAGAATTTTAAACATGATTAGAAAACTTTCATATTTATGACATCCAAAATGTTCTTTCAAATATCGACATTAACTGAAGAAATGAACACAAAACATATACTTTTGTTAATAACATTTAAATAATCATACATTCCAGACACAAATATTCATAAAGATAACATTTCTTAGAACAGTTTGCCTTATATTTGAATCCCATAGAATTCAAACTTGTGAGAAAAGAACCATGGTCCCAAATGCTCTCATGTTCATTGTTAAGACACAATATTAACAGAATCCTCCATACGATTGAAATGTCCATACAATCTCAGACTGCTTCCAGTGACAACCTCCTTTACTAGTTGTTTGCTCAGATCTCTGGCAAGGAAAATGCAAATCAAATAAGGAAATAAAATCACCTTCACTCAAGTGGAGCAATGCATAAGAAAATGGTCTTCAACAAATATCCCCCCATAAAATTCACACCCAAAAGGTTTATCTGCAAAGCATTGTTCTTTGGTCGTTCCATAAACATCTTGGCAGCCGACCTTGTACACTGTACTTTTACAATCAACTTCTTAAGGAAATTTCTTAAAACTTTAACAATTATGTTGCTTTTGTTCAGGGTGTGTTGTCTGATGTCCCAGCAGATATCTTTGCTGACTAAATGCTTTGCTACATACATAGGGCTGAAGGTCATGAAAACGGAGATCAGCACCGGCACCTATGGGCAATGAGCCTATGGATGAACTCTACCTTACACTGGTCAACACAGTTTGGTGCCTGAAATGTTAGACCTTTTCTTGAGTAATTTTGGTGCCCTGATTCCAAAAATGTTATCAGTTTTGCCCATCAGCTCTAGTTTTTCATATACGGCTTAGTTGCCCTTATATGTTGATTCTACTAATAATGCATTAAGGGGCCGTCCATATAGTACGTACACACTGTGGGGCGAGGGGGATTTGAAATTTAGGTGATTTTGCATATGGAAGCGTACGTGGGAGGGGTCACGACTGAATTTGTACGTACGCACAAATTTCAAATTTATAAATTCACACAAACATTTGATTTGAACACAATAACTTTCTCACTGTCAAACAAAGGGTCCCGAGTATAGGCACCATGACCACGGTTATTTAAATAGGGCCTAATATTACAAACCTTTAATTTAACAGTAAAAAAAGCTTTTTGACTATGGCTAAAAAATAATTTTCACTGTGTGGGGGGTTGCTAATTTGTATGCAAGCATAGGGGGTAACCAAATAGGCGTTCAACATGGGTGAGGGGTGGTGAACATATTACTTTTCTGGCCTTTATCTTACTGTATTTATTTAAACGGATTGGCGTTTATATTAGCCTACTTTTTGGGCGTATGTACTATATGGATGGCCCCTAAGTGAGGAATCCTTAATCAGTTGAAATTCTATGTTTTAACAAAATATTTAAGCATTTAGTAAAACATTCCAATAAAAATAACAAAAATACAAAGGTTATTTAAGTAAAGTAAGCCTAGACACTAAATGTTCAGTTAATTTCACACATAAGCACCTATTCCATATGAAACGAATATAGTCCCATAGTAAGTCCACTGCTGTTTGTAAAGTTTCCAAGAGTAACGTCTGTCTGGAGAGTCTCGTTGAAGGTTCTAGCAGTAATCTGCCATCATGTGAGTGTCCCAACCTCCATGATCTCTTTCCGGTGACTTTTATGTCTTGGTGGAACCTTTCAATTTGCCCTTAACGCCTAAGTTTTTGGGAAGGCGATCTTAGTGGCTGCGCTGGTAATGGATCTTTACACTCATATTGCAGTAAAACTTAGTAAAATTGGCGAGAATAGCATATTTCAAATCATTTCTTCTGGAAATGTAAGACCTTTAATGTAATTGTAGCGGAATTGCCATATATACAATTCCACTTGTGTTTCAGTGTTGACTATGATTAATGTGCACTGCCATATGAAGATTTCATATTGGTAACGTTTCCTAATTTAGTCACTAGGGCGACGTCAATGCAGGCGACGTTAATGCATTGCATTTGCAGTATTGTTCGCTTTAAATGATTGATTATTTTCAATTAATTAGTTATCGAACTATTAGCAATTATTATTTTACTAAAAATTAGTGTATATTCAGAAGTACTTACCTGCGAAAGATTCAATAGATGTCGCTTTTCTTTCAGAAGTTATTAATGATTTATTGGCTGGCATATAGCAAACCTTTTTATCGTACGGTCCCAACGTCTTATATCTGGGCCCGTGATAGCCATGTCAGTCGGTTGTGGAGCCATTTAGCTGGTCTTCTGAACGACCGATACGGGAGGAACCTCGTTCCAGACCGTCTGAGCCTCGACTCAGGTGACAGTTCCGTCCTGCCGCCAGGACGCGCCGGGTTGCCGGTACTACACTACACGTTCCAGGACTACCAGGTCCTGCGGACAAACGGACGCGCAGTCCTATTCAGCATTACATTACTACACGGGCCGCACGGCTTCTTGGAGCCCTGCGCGGCTACTATCAACACGTTCCAGGACTACCAGGTCCTGCGGACAAACGGACGCGTAGTCCTACTCAGCATGACATTATAGGCCGCAAGCCTCAAGTGACGGAGTCCTCTGCAAGGTCCCGTGCCTTGTGCCTTGTTCTCGTGCCTTGCTGCTCTTTCCTTGTGATCTATACTCTTACCTTGCCCCGCAAGCTAGTATTAGAGTTTATTGCCTTAGAGGATAGAGTGAATCGAACCTGATGCATGTTTGAATATTAATGCATGTGATTTCGTGTTGATGACTATTGAATTTCTGTTGATACGCTTGCATGTTGCTGACTATGATTGTTTATTGCCGCTTATTGCTAAATGTCGTTGCCTATCAATCCGAATGATAATGTGCAGACTACATATCATTGACTGCCACTAATTATTGCATTATTGATCCTTTGTATTAATAATAAAGACTGCATTATAATTGAAGATATACGTGTGTTGTCATTCACAAGCAAGACCACTCAAATACAAGGGTGGGGACCTAGATGTTTTAGGCCAAATTTTCTCTTCCCGCCTGTCAAATTTTCCTGAATATCATTAAAACATATTCGCGGGATATCGTCCATTGCCACTTAAGGGATCAAAGAGGAGATTTCGCGACATTATTAACAAGGACCTTTAGATGAAAGCAATCAAAAGCTGCATACAGGAAATATTGATAATTATCACACATTTCCAATTTGGGATATATGGCCGTATCTCAACACTGGAGCTGATAAAGAAAATCCGATGCCATATTTGGAATCGGCACCCTAAGTATACCAAGAAACAGGTCTAACATCTAAGACACCAGACAAAAAATTTTTGTTTTCCTGTTTTATGAATGTTGCTGATTAATTGGCACAGCCTTTAGTTCTGCAATACCTGAAGTTGGTCATCCTGTGGAAATCCCTTGAAAAAAATGTCAAACGAAAATGTCTTAGACAACGTCCTGCTCTGATGAATATAAAATTGATCTCAAATCACGCCTAAATCACATAAATTCATGCAAATAAAAAAAATCAGCAAAATTAGAGAAACAAAATTAGTCATTGAAAAACTGTAAAACATTTCAACAAATACAAATTCAAGCAAAAACAGTAATAAAAGTCACATTTCATTTTGAATAGCATTTAGTTAGAATATAAAATGTCTCCTATCATTCAATATGAAATCAGAAAAGAAATCTTCACAAAATGAAAACGATTAAATAAAATCAAAATAATTATTATTTTCACGGCACAACAGAAAATTATGTCTATGAAAAAAACAATAGTACAACTTATTCTAATATATACCCACATGCAATAAAATCAACAGATTAATAAATCATTTTTTTTCAATTTTTCATTTGAATATGTCCAAACCGTCTATAGAGTATGAAAGTGTTACCACATTTTCCAGTTTTAATTGCTAATCACTAAAGTATTTCCCTCGCATTTAAGCTTAAATAAGCTTTATTTCCTTTTTGTTATATTTGTTTATGATATGTTAATTTCTGTTGTTTTTGTTTTTGTTGTGGACAGCTCCTGTGGTCTTCCTGTGTGATGTGAGTGCTGCTGCACTGAATTTTGTGAAAAAGTGCATGTTGAATTTCAAAGAAATGCTGTTTATATTTTGAATAAGTAGTAAGGACAAGAAAGTTGATATTTGTGTATAATTATGCATGATCCAAATAGTGTGGGAAATGAAATCTAGAGAAAACAGAAAAGAGAACAATTAATTAGTTTAGTCAGTAATGGCTGTTTGAGAAAACATCTAGAAATTGAAGTTATTGCAGATATAGAACTCATCTGGTGACCAGAATTTGATGACCAGGTCATGATTTGGACATCTGGTCATCAACCTGGTCATCAATCGTAACCCTAACCCTAGAGCCGAAAAAGTCACTTGGTTATCTAACATAGGGAAGAAGTGACTGCATTGTTGATCATTTAATAACAGATAAAGGAAGATGTGTGCTCTAATTGAGGAACCATGAGGCATTTAGAACTATAATATTAATTTTAGCACAAAAATAACAAATATTAATTCAAAAGTGAAAATCTCAGCAACAGATTGCAAAAACAGATTATGGTATTATTCATGTCACTGAGGTTAATAGTTTTGCCATTTTAAACTTCGACAAAATGTGTTTACGATGAACCTTTTTATTCCTTAAACAAGGTTTTGACTCAGTTGCCCTCTGGAATTCTCTTCACCCCAGAATACATAATTTAACAACTGCTGATTCCATGGCCATCTCTTTGAAACAGCTTAAACTTTTCCCTTTAATTGGTAGTGTTATTTGCAGTTTAGACATTCCTGAGTGATTCTTCAGAAAAAGTTCTGTATAAATATTATGTTACACTACATTATGTAATATATGCTTAAATTCATCTAAAGAAGTAATTACAATTTGATTCCATATCAAATTGTTTACAGTTAAATTGATTCTCTATTGTAATCTCAGTATTGCTCTTTTCTCTTAAAGCACGTCAAAATGTCTTATGATTTCCTATATTTGCATTTGCAGGAAGCATTCTTGAAAGAAATCTTTTGAGTGAAAACTTTGTTTCATTGAAATTTTTACTGAAATATACACAACTGTTCAGTGAACTTTGCAGAGAATGGAAAATATATATGGCAAGACATTCACTTGCACAAGTACACTTAAAATTCATGAAAGAATTCATACCGGAGAGAAACCATTTGTATGTAAAATATGTAGCAAGGCATTCATTTGTTGAAAAAATAATCTTAAAGATCATGAAAGAATTCATACTGGAGCAAAACCGTTTGAATGTAAAGTATGTGGAAAGACATTCTATCGTAAGATCATCTTAAAGATCATGAAAGAATTCATACTGATGATAAACCATATGCTTTTAAAATATGTGAGAAAACATTCAGCCATTCAAGCAGTCTTAAAGTTCATGTTTGTAAAATATGCCGTCTTAAGGCACATGAAGGATTTCATTCTGGAGAAAAACCCTATATATATATATGTAAAACATGCAAAACGGCTTCAATCGAAAATGTGATCTTAAACGTCATGAAATAATTCATACTGGAAGGAAGCCGTATGCTTGTCAAATATGTGAGAAAACATTCAGTCATTTACAGTCATAAATTTCATGAAAGAATTCTTTCCGGAGAAAAGCCATATGTTTGTAAAATATGCTCAAAGGCATTCAACCAGGCTGTCTTAAGGCGCATGAAGGAATTCATTCTGGAGAAAAGCCATATATATATATATATATATATATATATATATATATATATATATATAATATGCAGTAAGGCATTCAACCAAAAAAGTGATCTTAAACGTCATGAAAGAATTCATTCTGGGGAGAAGCCATATGTTTGTAAAATATGCACAAAGACATTCACTCAATTAGGTACTCTTAAGGTTCATGAAAGAAGTGACAATCGAAAGAAACCTTACAGAAGTCATGTTTGTAGTGAAACATTCAGCCAAAGACAGTATTTGAGAAAACATGACAGAATACACACCAGACAAAAGCTACAATGTGCTAATCACCACAGAATTTCTAAGAAATCATCTTATGAAATTTCTAGGCTGAAGGATCTTAAATATATTCATGTTGGAGAAAAATCTGTTGGTATGATTAGGAATAAACAAGAAAAGAAACCTTGCTTTGTTGTTAAACCATTTGGATGTGGATTTTGCGATGAACTTTTTGTAGAAGAAACTCATTTTCTGAAGCATTGTTCTCTTCACTTTGGATATAGTGATTTACAGTATATCAGGGTTTGATTTTTCATTCTCATTGTCACGGAATAGTTTCCAATGAAAAATTAAAAGAAGGATTTTCCATCAGAGAACTGAGCAATAAGATTGGAATAGAGTCTAGTGCAGATGAAGTAAGAGGGAACAGTTGGAGATGGTTTGGACAAATTGAAATGATTAATTAATATTTTGAATGTTCTTTTGATTTTATTTAATTGATTTTCTTTTGTGAAAATTTCTTTGCTGATTTCAAATTCATTTAAAGTGAAAGTCTAAATTCTAATTAACTGCTATTAAAAATTGAACTTGAGTTTCTAAAAATTTTCTTTTACGTTAAGTATGTGAGAATGTTTTGTAGTTTTTTCATTCACTAAATTTGTTTCTCTTATTTTCATGGTTCCTATACCTTTGCATGAAGTTTTGTGATTTGGTCCTGAGTTTAGGCCACTTTTATATTCTGCTGTGCACTGAATTGTTTAAGATGTTTCACTGGTTGTTTCAGGTCCTGTCTTGACAGTAACTTTGCTGGTTCCGAGGTGTACAACTATTAAAATTAAATTAAACATTAATAGCCCATTTTATTACTATTATTATTATTATTATTATTATTATTATTATTATTATTATTATTATTATTATAAATCAACCAAATCTGGATGATCACTGGTAGAAAAAAATAACTTAAAGTAAAAAAGTAATTTTAGATTTTGTTACCCTGTAACAAGTACCGGTACTTAAAATTAACAGATTGTTGATGAATGTCAATATCATATTAATACATTGCTCTCCAATGGGTTTTCTCTAGAATGAAACCTGTAATTAGCCTTCAATACCAGTACCAGTGGCTATTATTGTCGTGGTCCAAAGTCAGTGGCACTCAAGAAACGTCATTTGAATGAAACAATGGAGCTTGCTTTTGTAACATTGTCAGGTGATGCGTTTATTACTTATTACATACATCACAGTGACAATTTTATGGTAATAATACATAGAGGACCTTGTTTGGGAATGCCTTTGACCAATGACGGTTCGAGGATAGTGAAGTGATTGATGAATGACGTCAGAGATTGATTGCCTTGCAAATTAAATTAGACAGCTGAACAGATTTCAGAGAAGAAGCAGTGAGGAGGTTACATTGAACAGTGGACATTTTCATTAACCCTTTAACTGGGGACTCCAGATATATCCGTCCATTTTACATTGAGTTACAGTTAAATACCCAGTTAAGGGGTTAATGTTTGTCTTTGACATTATATGTGTTGAAGTGTTTTGTGGTATTTTATTGACTAAATTTGTTAATCTTATTTTGCTGATTTATGTTCCTTAACATGAACTTTTGTGATTTAGTTTGAGTTAGATATTTTTCAAAGCCCGGAGGTTTTTGAGTGTGTTTTACGTGTCCCTTTGGCATGGGCAAAAACTTCTATTAGGCTATGTCTCTAGGCTCAGGTTTCCATTTTTTGATAGGCTAACCATAGGGAAGGGAAAAGTACAGTATATTGGTTTGGCTCCCACTTTTTCATCCAAGTTTACGTCACTGCCTCTTGGCTTTTTGGGCCTTGTGTTGACAGTAACTTCACAGGACTGTAAAATTCCAACATGGTTGAGATGTAATAAATGTGTTTTCTTGATATAAATGCTTTATGCAGTCAAGAAACTTAGAAATGTCAAGTCTGACAAGTTGATTATGACAAAGCTCATCACCTAACGATGGCTATCAATCATCTGTTTAAAGTTAAAAAGACGATAACTAAATATCAATACCACTTATCAACAATACTTAGGTCAAGGCTGCGCGCGCAGGTTTATGCAAATGTGGACGACAAGCAGCGCATTTTATGAATTAAAACTTTTACAATCCGATGTGATATCAATGTCCAAATTAAATGTCCACATTTGCATACTCATGTGCAGTGCTCTTGACCTGATTCCCGATTCTAATTTTAACTATAACGCAGTTAACCGATAAGCGCTATTGACAACTCTATTTAATTATAAAAATACCAGTAGAAACCCAAGCAAAGAAACCACTTCAATAAATGAAATTATTCAAAAATATGGCAAACAATGTGGCATTCTTTGGACATGTCAACAGAATTGATAATAAGAGAATACCATAGAAAGCCATGTTTGGAAGAGTCACAGGAAAAAGATCAAGAGGACATCACAGGAAAAGATGGCTAGACAACATAAGAAAAGACTCCATTGAAATTGTACTAGACATAATGGCGGCCAGAAGACGTAGACAAGACCACAATAGATGGAGATCCATCATATTGAGGTTGTCAAGGCATGCAGAAGCATCGCCACGGCATTGATGATGAATAATTTGTGGTTATAGGATGCCCTAATTATTTCCTCAACCTTCTACCAGCAACTTGTGCAATGAAACATTTTACTCAGAAAGAATTATACCAGAGGTGGTCAACAGGTGGCCCCCTGCTCTAAACTTTGAGAAATGATTATATCTTTAGTGGTTGCATTTACATGCATTTACATTGTGCATATTTTGTTCTTTCAATTGATCTCATAGTGACAAAACAAGGTAATTAATCTGTCCAAACAAAAAATAACTCCTTGAATAAAACCAAGACACATATTTTAGCAACGGTCACTGACCATTTTCTTACAAACGAGACATTATATTTAACAAAATTAAATGTTACAAAGTTTTACAAGAGACAAGCCATAGCCACCCTAGAATCTGAAGAGTTCATACATGGTCTGAAGGTGTTTTTTGTCTTCTAAATTGTCTGTAATTCTTGAATCTTTGTCAAAGTGAATATAGCAACAGACAGTCTAACAGCTCCTATGATGTCTTCACTCAAAGGCTGACGTCAGTTCAACGCCTGAAAATTTTACAAATCAAACACTAAAAACAGGAAACTAGCAACTGAATCTATTAAGTAATTTCCTCTTGAATTAATTATTAATCTAGATCAAGGGTGGTCAGCCTTTTATGACAAGGGTACATTATAGATTTTGATCAACATGCGCAGGGACACATCTTTATTGCCTCTTTGTACATTGTTTTCAACAGAAGTGACAATCACTGCAGTCACGTAATGGCAATTACTGGTAACAGTTACAATTAAACAATAGCTCAAAAGTAATTTATTATTTTACTAATTTACACACAGGAACTAAAAGTCTTATTCACAACTGAATATTGTATGCATACATTGGATCAATAAAATTTCTGTTAGAATGATCTCTGAGGGCCGCTAATTAGCAACCGGCGGGTCGCGGGTTGACCCCTCTATTCTAGACACAATTACAAACATCTTCAGTAGATTACCATTTCAACAGTTCTCAAACAGCTGCAGTCTTTAATGTCACAGTAAGACTTAACTACCAATCCACCACGCCTGTCACCAGTGCTAATGTAATAGTTATTTTACATTATTACACAAGTCTTTTATTACAAATCATGTCATGGGAACAGTCTTTCAGAACAGGTCTTTTCCAGGAGTTGTCCAGTCACTTGAAACTTTCTCCCAGATCACATCAAGAAGTCTGACTTACTGATACCCCAGAGAAATATTTACAAATTGTACCCTACTCTGTGGTCCAGTGCCCCTTACATTACATATCAACTACGCGATGATGCTATTTAAACTGGTTTGGTGACATTTAATCACGCGACGCTTAATCACACGACAGCTAATCATATCATTCATATGGATATTTAATCGCACGACAGTTAATCATGAGGACGTTATTCACATGGACATTTAATCAAAATAGCATTATTTGCTCATAAGATTGTTAATATTGCAGTTAATAACCTGGAAATAGCGGGGGTTTCTCACTCCATCCTTAAATGTTAACCTCTTCGAGGGATGTATACAGTAGAAACTTTAATTGCTGGACTTTTTTTTACATTACTAATCAGTCAAATTCGCACCTTGCCGATCGCTTATCCATAGAAGGGCGGCAGGCAACCTCCGTGGTACGCCTCAACTGACCGCATAGGCTTTATTGCAGTGGAATAAGATTGTTACAAAACAGCGTGAAAATATTGAGAACTTATATAAATAGATTTGTAAAATTGTAAAATATTGGTTATCACTTGTTCATCCATTACTTGTTTTTAAAATAAATAGAAATTGCAGCAGATTGATATAAAATTGTAAATTATCAGTTATAACTTGTTCGTCCATTATTTTTGGTTTTTAAAATAAATAGAAATTTTAGAAGCTTTAAGACCCGGACCTCCAAACCGAGTTGATTAACTATGGTGTGATTAACTGTCGCGTGATTAAATGACCGTACACCATTTAAACTATTATGCTATTATAAAATTAGCATCAAACACATAATAATAATCTTTATTCATGACAAGCAAAGCATCAAAAAGAGTAGTACACAACCAAAGATAACACAATCAACTGAACAAAACTAAATAAAATAAAAACTAATAATGAACTAAAAAACTAATGACCTTTGCTCCTGGATTTCTTGTGGTGCAAAAGCCACTTCTCAATATAATCCAAACTATCTGCAATACAAAAAAGTTTTAAAAAACGCCATAGAACTTGTAATGAATAATTCTGGAAATCAATCCAAATCAATATATGTTTGATGTACATTTCTCAATGAGATTAAAGCCGGTAACATAATGTAACGCCTGTAACATCAATCAGCACCTCTTCAGTACGTATTCTACTCAGAGACAATCCTGGTTTTGAAGTTGCTCAGCAAATAAGTGAGAGTTGAAGTTTTTCAGCAAATTTTCAAAGCTGGTGAGAAGGAAGAAACAAGAGCAGTCATGTAATCAGATAATCACTCCAAAGAGAGGGTCCAGAATTCTAAATGTGCACCCCTATTTTCAGATGAACAAGCAGGTGGTGTGAGGTACAAAAAGGTGGCGTGAAAAGTTCAGTGAGTGAATCATCATCATCATTGCTGAACTTCTATAGAGCCATTTAGTATGGCTCTTGACATCAGTGGTCGCTCCTTGATTTGAACCATAATCCCTTATTGTCAAATCCAATAAGTCAGTCCGAATTTCTGGTTCCGGTTCCAGATAAGAAGGAGCCAGAACTCAAAGTGCTACAGAAAATATGATTATCTGTTGAATGAAATGTGATCAGAAATTTGAAATCACTCGAGAGTGATTAGTATTTGAGATGCTGGAGTAACAGGGAGCATTGGCCACAGCGTTCGGCAGACATTAGACAAACCCAAGGTAAAGCAAAATGCCATATCCCAGCCAAGGATTTGGCAGCAGAAATGAGACAGTTAGGTCAAGAAACTGAGAGTGCAGTGATGTTTTGTGTAAAGCCAGAGAGCTACGTTCTGTCGTATATTGATATAGGAACATCTGTTCCTGAAGAATGGGAATTAGATTGTCCACTGACTTAGAGAATAACAGTCTGAAGAAAAATGCAATGTCTGCAGATTTGTTTCTCCTCTATATACAGTAGATAAGAACAGTAAGGCAGTAAAGCCAAACAAACTAATTAAACACCAAAGATCAGCACTAGAGCATGTAGTGCAGGGAACCATGTACCAATCCTTGGTCAACACCGAATAAAACAAACATCCAATTTGAGCTGGAGTGCTCTATAGTAATCATCACCATCTCAACCAGCAGTTAGAAAGATATAAAACAAGCCATTGAAGGGGCTGGCCACTGGCATAAGCTTGAATGAAAAGTGGGAACCCAAACCCGTATACCTTTCCCTTTCCCTGTGGTAGCATCTCAAAACGTCGAAGGCTTCGAGTCTTGAGGCCCTTTAGAAGCTTAAGCTTAAGTTAATGCCAACTGGGTTGGCCAAAGATGCTGGACGAAAGTTCCGTACAATGAAAAATGATGTCATGGTCAACTGTGTCAGACGCACTTGATATGAAAGGTTGAAGAAACAGTTTAGTACAGGGTATCCAAATGTAGATCAGATAAAATTTGATGTCTGTATTACAGTTGAATTGAAAACTGTCATCTCTCACTCGACGCATAAGGCAATGAATTTTAGATATTAAAGCACTATTCATCACAAACCTTTATCATAAGTTATAAAATCATAAATTTGGTCTTTGCAATATAACATAAGAAGCAATCAATAACTTATAGTTATATAAATCAGTTCTCACTTCCATGACAAAATTGTCAATTAATGTCTATGTTTTAGCTTCCAAACTCAAAATTCATCAAAAATCAAAAATACAGTAGTTAAAACACACCAGGTTTTTCTATGATCAAGAGTTAATGCAGAAAGAGCATCAAGTATTTGGCAATGTCGCTGAAGAACAGCCAAAGCAAAGAAATGGCTTTCAAGTAAATTGATGAAAATGGAAAATACCTTCGAGTGAATGAAGTTGGTAGCTAGGCATCATACTCCTCAGGGACTGAAAACGATTCTGGAGAAACTGAGGTGAAGCAACACTACAGACAGAAGCAACAGACAACCAATAGAATCTGATGAATGCTGTAATCTATTCTTTGGCATCAACATCTGTCCATTGAGACCCATATGCTGTCTAATTCGCACAGTCTAGGTTCACAATTGTGGTGCTTATCTCAAGCTCTTAATTACACAAAGTTAATGAAAAAATGCAATGGCAAACTAGAAAATCTTTTGATTGTAAACATCATCCCAGAGAGATATGCCTGTAAGGCTGAAATGCAACATGATTGGATAATTAATCGAAACGGTTGCGTGATTTTTATAATTATTTGGTTTGAGGTGGCTAGGACGCCTGGCAGAGTCTACCCAGCATTATTCATACTTAAAATTATAATTATAATGCTGATTAATTATGTGTTTATGCCTGAATAGCAAAGATGGACAGAATGTGAGAGCTAAGAACCATGTCTAAAAGGTAGAAAAAACACAGCCATGCCTTTCTGTTGTTCTCTGATGGGAAAACAGCTAGTTTCCAACATTTGACATTTAATATTTAAAACATTATCTAAAACTAAAGGACCACTTGCTTGAACTTTGAGGCCAAATCAATCCAATCAATGTCGCATTCATGGTTCACTTTCTGCTTCTTTATTCTGAAAGAAAGAAAACACAAGTTAACGTAAGGTGCCTTAAGGAAACTCATATATCTGCAATTTAAACGGCTGCAATGTGTTCGGTAGGTTAAACTGAAATGAAGCTCATTACTGTGTGATTAGTGACTACAGAGTGTACTGAGTTTCACAGTGCATTGCAACTAATATAAGGCAAAATGTGTCAGTGTATTTTGAAAGATTTGATTGATTTGCAATTTGATAAAAAGTGATTTTGATTTGATTTGAAAACAGATTTTTATTTGAAATTCTACTGATTGATCAAATCCAGAACTGCAATTGAGTTTGATTTTGAGTAGGCCTATGTGATTTGAATTTTGATTTTCACAACACTGTTGGAAAGCAATCCAAACATTTTAAACTGGAAAAAGTTAATCCATTGAATCTGACAAAAAATCCTAAATTAATTATGGAAGAAGAAAATGCACCAAAGAGATTGAAAGTCTTTGTTAAAAATAATGCAACGGGACTGAGATAAGCTCATGTCCATGCTAACCAATGGATTTCACTGTATGTTTTGCAGGATTCTTTTCTATTCAATATACATCAATACGAAAAGCACCAACTCACTCACTTATTCACTCACTCATTCTGAAGGGGTAATCAATGGCAAACTACAACTCTTCAAGGTCAAGAACCTGCAAATTCTTTATCAGATTAATAACAAACAGCAACAACAAGAACAAATCCTTCACAAGTGCTGAGCAGAAAGAGTTACTCACTCATGAATAAGCTTCTTTTTGCATCTCATAGAAAATCTCTGCTTGCCAAATTGGCCAAATGCCAGCACTTGAATCCTGAAAACGATACGTAAAATCTGAACAAACAACTCTCAATTCAAAACATAAAACATGAATAGCATAACACCCAAACACATAAAACAGCTCAAGATTCAAAGAATTTTATCAAAACACTAACCCACCCACTCACATAGTCAGGAAAAAGAATTTTTAAACTGAAAAATGAAAAAGACCCAGTTGAGATAAGAAATGACAAAACTAAAATTTGAATAAAAAGCACTTAATACAAAAAAAATTCAGTCATTATCCCGCATTCCAAGTACTAAAGAACTTACTGTATTTATCTCATAAACATCATCAACTGATGCAGGACTCACTTTTTTGGCAGCTGTCAAAAATCACCAAATTACATTTCGGATCTGGATAAAATGAAATCCCTATTTACTTAACTCCTTGAGTCAGCATTCAGGCCAATAAATAAATGGTGAACAAAATGACTTTGATGGTCTGATAACAAAAAACATTACACTAAAAATTGCAGCAGCAGTGGCACAAATGTTCTCAAATTTCAAAATATGTTCAATTTCAAAACCAAACAGCAGCAGAGATACAAATTATAAAATGTACCTACCAACGCAATCGACATTGAATTGAGTGACGAGTGGGAACCATTTGTGCAATCTCCGTCCAAGGGAAGTTGACAAATGCTTTTGAGTCGTCGCAGTCGAGGACTTTGGACTTGACGGCTGCTATCAACTGCTGATCCTCTTCCTCCGTCCATCGGCCTCTATCTGCAAAACAAGAAACACTAATTGAAATGCCAGTCAGAAAGCTTTCAAAGTTAAGTCACTTTAAACATTGAGATAAAACAGCACTAGAATGCTGCAGACTAGATTATGTAAAGATTATCAAATCAATATCGAATTGAAGTTCTTGTAATAAACGATAACACAAGCATTTTGAAACAGAAAATATCACATATATAAAGAACAATCATGATGGCGTCATGGCTAAGGATAAACTTAAATTTACTAGTATTATTGCTAATCATCTAAAAGTGACTGAGCAAAGCACAAGACTTGTACTTGACCGTACTGTAGTTGGATTTTATCGTTTTGAAATGACCGGCCAATATATCATCTCGTCTGTCCATTAGCTGACCAATTCTCATCCAACGGGTTCCATACTGATTAACCATTTTCAACAGAAACGTATTTTCTTCTGGTGAAAACCTTAAGAATATTATTCAAGACAATAAAATGTGAGAAAAAGCAGAAACTGTAACATTTAATATTAACTCTTAACTGGTAAGGTCATCAAGATTTACAGCAGCATTAACAAATTCAACCTCATTCATGGTTGTGGATTTAAGAATGCAGCTTTAAAAACATAAACTAAACAATTAAAATATGCAAAATAATACATGATTACAATCCGACTGAATCCTTCCTCCCTTCCTCCTTCCCTCCCTTCTTTCCTCTCTTCCTTCCTCTTTCCCTATAACCCTTCATTCCATCCCCCTGATGGTCTGGTTTCTGTCCACTTTGGACATCCACTGGTAGACACAGAGCAATGTGGCCAAAGGTCTCTGGCCAAGTTGTCTTGCATGATCAAACAGCAAAATATAGCATATTTGGAGCTGGTTGGAAAGACTTTCCTGCTATGCTTCAGCACCAACCAAAGCAGTCGTTTCTGATCAAGTGGAACCATCTGAAATGAAGAAACATGCATGGCTGGGAGGACAGAAAAATGTTTCATTCTAACCGGCCCTTGACTTGTGCTGGATGGAACAACTTTCTAGCACGATAGAATGAGACAATTGGAGGTCGATTAATGTGCTTTCCTGTAAAATTAGAAATTCTATCTATATAACTAATCATCAATTTAAGCACCAATGCAGATATTCTGTGCAGTCAATGTTTGAGATACTTTGTTTACAACATTCTAGCTTTGTCTTTAATTTCATTTTCGTCATCATTGTTCGCATCGCTATTTGCTACTCTTCATTTGGGTGTCTTTGGCTGGCTACTCTTGTCATCAAGGCGTTTAATTGGCAATTGTACTAGGAGGCAGAAAGAGGGCAGAATGTTAACACGCTAGACGGGAACACTGCTGGAAAAGGGGTCCAATCCTGCTTGCAGAAGTTAGTTGTCTGACTCAGGACCTTGAAATGGAGATCAGCGCTGACCTAGAAGCTTTGAGATTAGCCGTGACAGCTCAAAAGGGACTTTACTTACTACAGATCTGATTGGCAGTGATGTGACCAAGGCAGTCCAGTACAAGGCCAAGGCCAAGACGCTAACCCTCAAGACCAAGGCCAAGATTCTGAGCCCCAAGGCCAAGGCAGTGACCTACAAGAGCGAGGCCAAGGCCAAGACATTTCACTCAAGGGCCAAGGCTTCGACCCATTTTAACTATCGGCAGGGTCACACTCGTAAATATGAAATATGTACACTACAGTAGCGCTGACAATTGTTACACTATTGTACTATGTGAAAGAGCTAATACCACAGCCTAATAATAAACTAGTCAATCTTGTTGTTTTGTAAATGTGTAATAATGCAGTGAACATTTTAGTTATTATGATCTGCATTCTGCAATCAGCTTTTGGTTTTCAGTTACTTGCAGCTATAATAATAAAGATGTTGCCATTATTTAAACAAAAAACTGCTCATTTCACTCATTTGCTATTGCAGCGCAAGAACGTCAACGTTTCAAGCAGCTCATTCCCAAGCCTGGCTCAATGCGGTCTGATTACAATTCCCCCTTGTGAAAATACTCTTTCAATGGGGGGCCGAAGTTGCAGGCTCACAAAGAAGCCTTGAAAACAGTGGCCTCAAGCTCAAGAAATTCCTCTCAGCAAAAATGTTGTAGTCAGAATCTGGATCAAACGAATCACCGTTGATTGTACACATGTTGTAATTAAAAACTGAAGCTGCCATCAGTGCCTTGTGATGTGACCAAGGCACTTGCTTCCAAGGCCAAGGCCAAGTCCAAAGCACTAACCCACGAGGCCAAGACCAAGACCAAGACATTAGTCCTCAAGACCAAGGCCAAAGCTAAGGCTTCAAAATCCATCCTCGAGGCAGCCTCGAGGCCAAGACCAAGACCAAGGCTTCACATCACTGCTGATTGGTATCTTTGATTGGTATCTTTGATGTGTCTCTGTCAAAGACCGTGAAGTTCGGAGAGAGGTCCGTAACACGAGACAACCCTCTGTTATGGAATTCGCTGCCCGACTCAGTGACCGCAGACACTTCCTTCGAGTCATTTGCTACTAAACTTAAGACGCACCTTTTAAATTTATCATACTATTGTTCCATGTGAAGCGCTCTTGACTTTGGCCCTCGGTATGTTTAGCGCACAATATATATCGTCATGTAGAATAGAATAGAATAGATCTCTTGCCTAAAGGACATAAAAATTAGCATCAAAAGCTGTTGGGTGGATGCCAGCCTCTGCTCTAGTTGCTCAGCTTGATCAGATGACAAAAGTACTGGTAAATTTCAAATAGTATTCAATTAAACAAATTAAATTTAAAAGAAATGAACTTAGCAAATTCTAACCTAGCCTTATATAGAAGTTGGTATCTTTTATGTGTCTGGATACATGTTTCCTTTTGTCTCGATAAATGTATCGAAATAAAAGAACTTGCGGAGGTTCAAATGGACAATTCTACCAACAGACAAAAATTACAGACAATAGCATTAACAATACAATTTGAGCAACTGTATATTTGTCCATAGCTTTTGCAAATGTGAACCGATTTTCAAAATGTTTTAACTATACTATTTGACTCAGAAATGAATGAGGGACAATGTCATATATAATAAACCTTTATAATTTGTTCCCAGTTTTTCTTGAGTTGTTGATCTTCTTCCACTGAAAACCGCCCGGAGTTGAATTTCTTTCCTACATTGTTTAAATATTTGTTAAATGCACTTTAACAATTCCAAAGAGTTTGGTGCTCAACTCATTGGTGCTCAACAGTTATTTGAAACCAAACACTTTAATTATTATACCTTTGCACAAATCACAACACTTTCTCATTTTAAAAATTTGCAAACAAAGCTTAAACTTTTATTGGCACCACCCTTAAGGATTCAAATTATGAACAAGAAGCAGAATTGTTGAAACATAGGAAGTGGTCAAGTATCTCTGCTTTTGTGAACTGCAAGAAAAGCAAGTGGAAATCTCCATAAATGTCTCAAGTGTCAATTAAAGCATCATTGTTAATTTCAGAATTCCAGACTTTATTATCAATGACTTTATCATCAGAACAAATGTACTTTTTTAAAAGCCAAAGACATTTCAAGAGAAACCTTTAGATTGAAGCTCCAAACAAATCTTCTTCCAGAAAACTTGATCACTAGTGTTGTAAGTTCTGAATTCGATCAGCTGGTCATTATTTGTGTCTGCATTGCCTTTTGTCAAAGTCTGACAACTGCCATCCTCTGCCGCTCTCTGCTCCTCCAACATCCCATTTGATGATCCCTCACTTTCAACCAAAGGACTCACAGTGTCACCATCACCTTCAACTCCACGAAAGACATCACAAGACATGCACTTTTTTTGCTTTTTGTGTTTTAGGAAACGAGAGTCAAGGCACGAAGTAACTTCATTCTTCTCAAAAATGGCGTGATTTTGAACAGAAGTTTCTGGCTTCCTATTTGCTGCCTCCATAGACGTAGATTCAACGGAATGCAAAGAAACTGATTCATCTTCACAACATTTTGAGTTCAATTCATTTCTAGATATCTTGTTTGGATTCTTTCCTTTTGTGGAATGAGTCATCTCTATGACACCGTCACTCCAACAGCTCTCAATGCCAAGAACTTTCTTCCTCTTCTTTTTCTTCTTCATCTTCATTGAGGCCTTTCGCTCTTTGTCAGTGTCTTTTAGAGCCCCTTCCAAATTGTCCAGATCTCCTTTGATGTTATAATCAGTTTCATTGCATGATGGCAGATGCTTCACTTTTAAGTTATTTTGTGCTTTTTTCTGAGATTTCTGACTTGAGTACCTTGGAGACATCTCCCTAATAATTTACAATACAGTAATTATAATTAAAATAGGACAACATCCAAAGATATTTACTATAATAAAACAAAGCAGGATCTTGGGTTTCACCCGTGTGTGTGTGTGTGTGTGTGTGTGTGTGTGTGTGTGTGTGTGTATGTAACAAAACATTTCTACTGACCAAAGAAATGCTCTCTCTGCTTTGAACAAAATAGCATATTAGAAACCTATGTCCAGAGTATAATAAAATATCTTGCTAGTCACCTGTGAGCCATTCACTGGAAAGTACAAGCTAAAACAGTTTCAAATCACTATCTTCACACAAATTCTGCCAGGAAAATTTGTAACATTACAAACACTAAAACACAAACATATCATAGAACTGCAATATTTTACAGTCGTTCAACAGATAAGGGCGCCCTAAGATATTCGGCCTACGCCATACAATGCATAGAATTTCTACAAAGTCTTTCTTTATGCATGACATTCACATAACTACAGTACAAGATAATAACGATTACTTACAGTTCACTTCATTCGTCAAAACCGGTTTACCTTCGTAAACTCTTAACACCTCAGCCTCCCCGACCTACACGATCGTCATCTCATCTCACACTTTCACGCCCGCTAAATCAGTCATCACTCAAAATCTGCAACCGCGCTTTCTCATACGCCGCACCAGAACTTTGGAACTCAATTCCAGCCTCCCTCCACAGCCTACGACATGGTCAAACAATAAGCTCCAAATCCTCATTTCCTTTAATTCCTTCACTGTCTCCTCAAGCCTTTAGGTCTAAACTTAAAACCTTCCTATTCGAAAAGTCATTTCCTCCATAGCAATAACAACCTGACCCGCCGCCTCATAGATACACTGACCTTTGCCCGGCCGACAAACCACCTTGCCTATATCTAGGGTTACCATACGTCCGGGTTTCCCCGGACATGTCCTCTTTTTGGGCCCATGTCCGGGCGTCCGGGCGGCTTTTCAGACAAAGTCCGGGTTTGTCCGGTTTTTGGCCAGTCCCGATTTTTAACGAATGGAATGCTGCACATTAACTGTATTAACACAGCGTTTTTGTCAGTCACCATTATTAACAGGTTGAATACCGTTACAATAAGCGATCCAGCTATATTTAGCTCAATTTAGCATTCGTCATCAGAAATTCTGCTTCCAAACGCCATTTTTACACTGGATTAGATGCGCACGTCGAAACGCCGAAATATGTTCAGTGTTAACGTGAAACTTCACATACTCTTACAAACAAATTTCTCGTAAAACCGGCTTCGAAAAGCTTAAAGTTTATATGTACAGCACTTTAGTGGTGGTTCCAGGATTTCTTGGAGGGGGATGATTCCGGATGAAATTAATTCATAGGATGTTGGTGGGGAGATGAAAAGAGAAGAAACAAAATCAATAAACTTTGTCGAAAAAAAGACTTACAAACGGGAAATTTTCCCCTACCGAAAAATAGGTCGATAAGCAAAAGAGGCCATCCGCAGGTTTCCGCATATTTTTACTAGACCTTTACCTAAAAATAGGCTTGACAAGCAAAAAAGTCCGGTGGGGGGAGCATTTCCACTCGTCCCCCACGTGTAACCGCCACTGCAGCACTTAATATTGGTAAGATTTGACGACTTTCTAGGGGCACCGCGAATCCGCGACTACTCTGCCCAGGGGCCCGGAAACTTCAGAAAGTGTCCTCTTTTTCCATCTGACAATTATGATAACCCTACCTATAGCTATTTCAAGAAAGATTAAGCGCATAAGAATAAGCAGCTACTGCGGTACTGCTTCCGGGGCGCTGTATAAGTTTACGATATTTTACTTTACTTACTTACTAAAAGCCCTCAGGGCCAAGACGTAACAATAAACCTGGCCTTCGCCTTTCCTTACTGTGCCATCGAATGAGCATAAAGAAACGAAAGAACGCTCTCTGTCAGTTAATACTTATGCTAACCATTTTATCTTTAACCAGTCGTTCAAATTCTTCTAAATAAGGGAACAAAAAAGTAAATTTCACGATAAATTAGACTAACATGGCTTCGTGAATGAAAAACTTCATATGCAATAAAATCTGGATGAGAACGCCTCAAAAGAGTCAAAATGCTGGTTCCGTATTTTCAGCTCTTAATTTCATTTTCCGATTGTTAGATAACGAGTTACTATTCCCATTAAATTCATTCACTTCTTTGACATCGATTAAATTCGGTTTAAGCACTTATGTGCATGCCACTGGTCAGCGGACAGAAGAAAGATCATTTAGGCATCACACATTTGCAACTCCTTTTTTCGGCATCTCCAAAAGTCCAAATCCAACCTTGCAAAGTAAGTAAGCAAGTGAGCAAGCAATTAAGTAAGTAAGTAAGTAAAATCTTGTGGAATTATATAGTAGCTGCTTATTCTTAGGCGCTTAGCCTTTCTTAATGTAGCTATGGACGAGGTGAATGATCAGACAGGTAATAAAATTTAGCGCAAATTCTAACCAGAGGTTGGTCGATTAATCGAAATCGAAATCGAAATCGAAATGGCGATTTTTGGAAAAACCGAAATCGAAATCGACACAATTATCAAATGAATCGAAATTATCGATAATTGACGAAAAAATAATCGAAATCGCGATTAATTTTCTATTATTCCCGTAAGTTATATTATACAATATTTCCGATTCAAAGAAATATACAGATCTATTCATAGGCGTCAATCCATAGGGGCCCGGGGGCCCGGGCCCCCCAATAATTCGGGCAGGGGGCCCAGCACTTGTTGGTCCCCCCCCCAATATTTTAACATTCTTATATACCAGTTAACACATTTTCTCAATGCATGCTCTTCCTAAAATTTCTATTTTTGAAATTTCATATTTTTGGAGTTTCGGTTCAGAAATGGCGATCCACGGGGGCCCGATTCCCTCCACTGATTTAGAGTGGGCTCAGCATTTGTCCATCATATGTTGCCCCCACTCCAACATGTAGGCCCTATAACGTTTGCTCAGCAGTTTGACACTTATTGTGAAAACTCAGATTTTCAATATTTGGTATAAATATCAGGCCCGCCGAGAGAAATTTCAGGCCCCTGTGCAGAATGGCCGGTGGGCCCCTGACAAGTATTAAAAAATAGCCGACGACCTATTTTTGCTTGTCATTTCTTTCACCGAAACGCCGATCCGACAGACTGTTATATTGCAACTCTCAAAAACTAGCGATGATCTTCTTTGGCTTTTTTCACTTCACGCTGTTCTTCTTTTTGATGACCTCAGGTCCGGGACCCCCTTTACCTCTCCGGGCCCCATGCACAACATAATTAGTGGTATTTTCTAAATTATACATATTAATCATCGGCCCGGGCCTCTTCAAGACTGCCGGGCCCCTGCACCCTCTCGACGGCCCTGATAATATCATGGTGCATCATTTGGAAAGAGGGGCGGAAGATGACAGAGTGAGTTACACGCTGGAGCGATAGACTGACGGAGAGGGTTCAAGCTAAAAGGGTTCAGCGCCCCTAGTGGATTTTACACAGGCAGTAATGACTACTAAGCCGCTTTAAATCAGGCCAAGATTCATGGTAAGTTTCTTTTCCTCTTCTACACTCTACGGTCTATTTAATCAACGATTTCTATAGGCCTACAGTGTGTGTGTGTGTGTGTGTGTTTGTCCATGTGAAGACTGTCTTGTCTTTAATAACCGTCTTCGCTCCGAAGATTGTCTGCATTGTGGACCACCTTCATCCATGTTCTGCGGTCTTCTGTTCTAATTCTGTGTATTTCGACAGAAGCGTAAAAGAACGAGGTCAATGTGATCGGAATATCCGTTGAATGCTTCGTGTATTGTATCTAATTTAGACTTCTTCGTCGATGGCGAGGTTTCAATACCTCCTAAAATCGGCTTTCTATTAAAAGTAGTTATTGTTAGCCTAGTAGGCCTATTGAGGATTTTAGCTACATGAATGATATGGCTATGTTCTCGGTCATAGAACTATGTTCAAAATTTGCAAATACGCACTGGAATTAGATTATTTTTTTAATTTTGCGATTATTAATTAATATTCGCGACAAATTATTGCATTAATTTATATTAAAAGTAGTTATTGTTAGCCTAGTAGGCCTATTGAGGATTTTAGCTACATGAATGATATGGCTATGTACTCGGTCATAGAACTGTGTTCAACATTTGCAAATACGCACTGGAATTAGATTAATATTTTTTAATTTTGCGAATATTAATTAATATTCGCGACAAATGAATACATTCATTTTTATTAATTAAGCTATGCCTGTTCAATATTCCAAATTTCTTAAATTAAATAAAAAGTCTTTTAACACAGTTTTAAAAGGGTGTGTTGTTTAACTATTTCTATAGATTAGTGTAAGAATAATCTCCGATAACAATCATCGTTCAATTTCAACATTACATTTGCAGATCGTTTAAAAATAGTTTTCTCTAAACGAAAAAGAAGGATAATCCTATAAACAAAGTAAAATTATTGTTTGATATTTCTTTTTAAGACGCAGTTTCCACTAATTCGAAAGATGGCGCCACTATTCATATATCACCATCATCATCATCATCATCATCATCATCATCATCATCATCATCATCATCATCATCATCATCATCATCAACATCATAATCATCATCATCAACATCATGGGTAATGTTATTTTATTAGTTTTTTTATTATTTCTAGGAAAATTGCGGTTTAAACTCTTCACTCAATCAGTTTCTACGTTAAATTTTCAAAGTTGCAGCACATTTATTTCGCTAACACAGTGATGGGCACAAGTTTTTATCCGAGGGCCGCAAAAGTGTCTGTGATATAATAGTAGAGAAGTATTTCACGCCCGAGAGTAGGGTGAAGTCCATTGAAGTAGGGAATTATGAATGATCTCGCTGCCCATAGTTTGTGCGCAGCGCGTCACGTGTTCCAATGAGACAGTTGGAAATCCCCGTAAAATTAGGCGTACCATTCAAAGTACAGGCAATTGGCACGGGATACGATAAGACCATTGAATAAACCATAGGCCTACTGATGAAACACGCGTCTAGTGCTCGTTATGATGTTGGAAATGTAGTTGTTGAGCAGTTCTATGTTCATATTCCTCAACTACTGGCTAATGCAAAGCGCCACTGAACGATCGCTTTGGAACTAATTCAAGGGAAGTAATAGACGCTATCTAAGGAATGTACATTGTACAACGAGGATCATTGGACTCATACAGAGATACTATATTAATCAATCAATGTTAGTCTGATCAATTTTCCATTTCACCATTAAGTTTCCTCATTTCAATTCGAATTTATATTTTCCGTCGTACACTCGATTTCAAAAATATTGCAATATACATAAATATTTGACAATAATAATAATAATAATAATAATAATAATAATAATAATAATAATAATAATAATAATAATAATAATAATAATAATAATAATAATAATAATAATAATAATAATGTGATTTTAAGTGGTTTAGGAGGCTAAGTAAGCCTGGTGAAAGCCACTAAAGCAGTAGAAAATACGTTAATAAATGAGGACTTTTATTTCAGCTGACAAATCAAACGAAGTACTTGGGTTATCTAAAACTTATTCAAGAAAACAATGTCTACTCCTTTATATCCGCAGACGACGAGTTGCTTTTTTCCTTCGTCGTAATAAAGTCGGCGAGGATAAAGAGAAATTTTCTTTGTCCTGCCTTCATCTTTCCCTTCGCTTTTAGGAAATAGAATCTGATTCCATCGAAGATTCGAATCCAAGAGAATCACTCTGCGATTGAAAAAATCAGCCACAAACACTCGATCGTTAGAATCGATGCTGAGGTAATAATAATCATAATAAGTGCGTTGTTCCTCATTTTCAGGTTGATAATTGTGAACAATGGTTTTTCCATCACGACTCAGAGTCGTTATCCTCGACTCCGTCTTTTTCTTCAGGAAATGCAAAATGACGAAATTTCCAGTCGATGTTTCCACTGCATGAATAGGCCATTGAATGTCTTGATGAAGAGAAATTGAAAGACGAAGTTGAGCATCAGGTCCATAAATTCTCAGACTAGGCGAAGGTGTCTCACTGACCATCAGTAACTGATCACGCTTTGACATCGATAGGGTTGATGGCCGAAAGTAATCTGTTAATTCCAACCACTTGATTTCGTTTATATTTGTCTTCGAGTTTTGCTGAATCTTCCATACGCAGACATGAAGGTAGCGATGAACGTCAAGAATGTAGAGAGCGTTTTCTTTATCGCAGGAGACAATGTCCTTTGCTCTTTTGATATCTTCCGATTGGAATTTTCGTAGAAGAACAAACCGATATCGGTCACAGAAGACTTTCATTTCTCCGTCTTTGTTTAAACAATAGAATTCATTTCTCAATTTAGTCACTCCAACTGCTTCACCTTGTTCATCGATTGTCTCTAAAGATTCGTCGAAGATATGAGGAAGAACTGCAATCAAGTTATCGAAAATCATTAAAATTACAGAGAAACGTGAATTGGTTATTTAACATTTTACATGCAATGTAAAGTAGCAAATAGCAACATTTTACGTCGCACAGACTCGTCAGGAGCATTCTGTACAGACTAAAGTCCTTGTAATAGCGACACGAGAAGATTAAATAGAAGAATATTGATTAGAATAGACGAATTACAAAGAGATATTCGAGTGATCTGAGCGATAATTTATTATTTCAATGTCTTAGTTCGTAAACAGGATCTATGTTTTTGAGCAAAGTCGAAAAGCGAAATCTGCAAGGTTTACACTCCAGTAGTTATATATACTGTATTTGCATACTACGAATAATGGTCATAACTCAGCGCATTCAATCTCAGCATTAACGCTGAATTGTCTATTGAAAATTATAGATGCTGAAAACGTTAAAATTAACATATACATGAGACACATTTTTCTCATTTTCAGAAAGGACCGGTGCCAAGGAGAAGATTTAAAGCGAATAATTCTAATCCAGGAGACAGTTCGGATGATGAAGAAAGAATGATTGCCGAGGAAATCACTACGAGTGAGTTTTTACTCAACAAATAAAAGCGCTAAAACGTTCCTATGGTTTTTATACAACACACACGCATTAAACGCATACCTATTTACACGCGTACAACACCATAATTACCGTGATTTTCCTTATTACAAAGTTAGATTTTAAGTCTCTAGCTCTTTAGTTTTTGTACTAAATCACGTGTCCATTTTTCATTTTTCGGCATTTAACACCAATGCACAAAAGCACTGTTGTTATAATTGCGTCATTTACAGTACTATTAAACAATCTTAACCGCTACCGTCCCGTTATTATTGTATGTGAGGATTCAGCACTACCTAGTAGGCTATCATTCTGTAGCCCAGTCAGATAGGCAATCGCACCGAGTTAGTCTATCGCAGTGAGAAAATCGAATTTTAACGATAAATTACGATTATCATATGGGACATTGAGAAGTTTCCTAAGGATATTTTCATATTCAACTAAACCTATTAATTACATGAAAATCAGTTATTCAACTTAGCTAATTTCAGATATTTATGCTACTGAGGACCGCCAGTAGGCCTATGACCGATGGCAACAAATTAAAGTAACAAAATTTAAATTAATATAAAACGCAGAAAACAAACGAAAAACGTAGCGACATAGAAATATATTAAGAGAACGCGAAAATGCATTAAGTTAAAATAAGAAACAGAAAA
The DNA here is from genome assembly GCA_018105865.1 of Metaphire vulgaris. Taxonomy (NCBI): domain Eukaryota; kingdom Metazoa; phylum Annelida; class Clitellata; order Crassiclitellata; family Megascolecidae; genus Metaphire; species Metaphire vulgaris. Next base: position 22,563,100 of record CM030835.1, on the reverse strand, counting down.
CGTTTTTATTATTTTTGCTTCAAAATGCTTCAGAATGTGGGCGGGCATGCAAATTGAACAAACTAGAACCTCAATATCTTAAACTGATAAAGCATTTGTGATGAGGAACACGTAATTAGTGAATTTAGAAGGCATTTGAAGTCTTTAGAAATCACATTGATACCGTTATTAGCATTCGTTTGACAGTCCCATATTCTTAAATATATGTGAAGTTATAATTAATTAAAAGAAACAGAAAATTAATTAAAAGAAACAAAAATCAGCTGAGTCTTCGCGGAAACCACAATTGTGAGAAAAGTAAGTTTGTTTTACCGAGTGAGTGAGCTTAGACAATGGCACTTACCAACTGCTTTCCTCTTCAGTTGATCAATGTCCAAGTTAATCCTTATTTCATTTATACATTGAGGACTTTCTTCTACTAAGTCATTGAGATGATGGCGAAGAAATTTCGATTGTTGCAACTCTTTAGAATCTGATGATTTGCACCAAATCCATCGAACGAAATCTCTGTCTTTCATTGACCCCAGACTTTCAGATCCAGAATCTTCGAAGAAGCTGGTGATCTTTTCGTCTTCAATTGGACGTCGGCTGTTAATTTCAACTCTGACAGAAGCTAAATTAGACAAATATCACACGTCATTAATAAACCGTTATACACTGCTTATACAAGCACTGCAACTCTGAATGGGAAATTTTAAAGTAATTTAAAGAAAGGTAATTCGATGTACAATTCTATAATTTTAAATTTAAAGAGATATTGGGCACAAATTCGTCACAAATCTGAGTAAATAGATGACTGTAAAAAGAGATGACTGCGAATATTAACGAAATTCAGTTCCAACTAACATAAATAAATAGGGAAATAAAAAAACGAAGACAACAGTTAGTGAAAGAAGGGAGGAAAGGAAGGAGGATAAAAAGCGGAAGGCAAGAAAATATAGAAGATCTGAGACGATGTAAGCAATTATGGAAAATCAAACGGACCAAAACGGTCAACGCTTAAAAAATTGTCAATGATCAATGGCAATGGATACAACCGTAAGATATGAAGACCATATCTGGCTTCTTATAAAAAAGTAATTCAAATAAATTAAGCATTACTCTCTGTTCTTCCATTTCTCTCCTGGTTGGCCTCTCCATTTTTATAAGAGATAGGTATATTCCGAGACGCAATCGCCAGAAGACGATGAGTGTCTGACTAGTTCATACAAAATTCTGTTTTTATTAATTATCCTCAAACGTAATGAAAAGTCTGGTAATAACAGGGAAAATCGAGGATCAAAGCGCAACATTGCAAAGCGCAATTGACAGTGAACCAAACAAAGATAGGCTAAGAGAAGATTGAGGAATCAAAGACAACATTGAACTAATAAGAATAAAAAGAAAGAGAAAAGTAGACATCCATGATCTTTGACGCGGCAATACGTAGTACATGATGAGAAGAATTAATCAATTTTAATTAAATGAATTTGCGTTGACATTGAAACCGAAGCACATACTTCCACAATTTCTCATTGCCTCAAAAATCCAACGACGAACGCCAAAATATTCTCTGAAAAGATTTAAATTGGTCTCATTTTTGTAATTCAGAACGAGTGCAATGTCAGTTGCTTTATTTGAAGACTGAGTTTTCTTCACAATAGAAGACTTTCTTGCAATAAGTGCACATTCGATGTCACTCAGCAGGTCTTGATTTTTTAATCTGTTTGTTCCAGTTATAATCTGAAACACATTCTCTTCGATGAACTGCCGATTGTTTTTCGAAAATGTTGAAACAGAGTTTCTTCTTTCGTAAATACCTGCAAAATATATAATGGTACAAATGAAATTATGATCTAGCCTTTGTCCCATTTTGCTTACATGTGACGCGTTATAGTTGATCTGCGGTATTTTGGCATTCTACAAAATAATAAGAGTTTTCGTCATATAGTTTACCTAGGACTATTACTTAAGATATTGACAATAGAAATTAACGCATGTTTTCATTCCAGAAACAAAATCTATTTCCATTGCTAATATAGATTAGGCCAAATTATAAAATTGGCTTTTTCTATTTATTGTTGTGAAAGATTGTCCTGCTGACAGTAGAAAGGCACCACTGATAAGCGATCGAAATAAAAGAAATAAGTTGTTCAACCTGACAGGTAAGACCAACGATCGTTCTTAAATCTTCGTTTTGTCATTCGTTTGAACCAACAGACATTGACTTCTGCTAATTGTTTGAAACCGTCTAGAAATTTTCCATCATCAGTTTGGCTTTTCATTTGAATGAAGATAGAAAATGATTTCTGAATTATGACGTCTATTAATTCCAATGGAATGCTGTTTATCTGAAAATATTATTGCACTCACATTCAGAATAGAAAATTAATAGAATGATGATCCTCAGCGTGCATTTGCTATTATTTAGGCTATTTGTTGTGAGTTTCTTGGTCGTCCTTTATACGAATTAGCTTTTTCTTTAGATCAATGTGTTCTCATAAGGGGCTGTCCATTGATTATGTCAACAACTTTTTGGCAATTTTTGACCCCTCCCTTTGTCAACAACTGTCAACTTTCAGTTACACCCCCTATAATTACGTCAAAAAAGAGACGCATTCGACAAAAGACGATGAATGTCTGACTAGTTCATACAAAATTCTGTTTTTATTAATTATTCTCAAACGTATTGAAAAAGTCTGGTAGTAACAGGGAAAATCGAGGTTATTACTCTTTGCGGTGATGACCATTTTCTCCTGCTTTGCTGATCGAATGTCAAAATGTTGAGGTAATGATTTTTCCCCCATGCTTTTTCCCATTGTAATAAGTAGTATTCCATGAAATTTATTTCCTATTTTTTCATTCTTGTTAAAAAGTGAAATTGTTGACGTCAACTTCTCTTGACCGCCCTCCCCCTGTCAACAACTGTCAAACTTTTTCAAACCCCTTTCCGTAAATTGTTGACGTAATTGATGGGGGATTCGGACAATTCGCCCCGGACTTTTTCCCTAGGACTTCCCCGCGGAAAATTCCCCCCGATAACAGTTGACCGTGACAATGGTCTACAGATCGCCACACTTGACCGCCTATACCCGGTTAATTTAGATAATGCTGCCGGGCCAGGCTTATTGCTGACCAATAACAGTGTTCGCCCGTTGACAACCGCTGACCGTTGACCGTTACAATCGTCACTGGACAATGGTCACAATGTTCAAGGCCAGGATTATTGCGGACCAATGATCGCCCAAGACCGGGGATCATTTAAACTCATTAACTCTAGACGGGTTTACTTTGTTTCGTGCATACGAAGATATCAGAACTAAGTAAATCTAACGTGTGGTCTTGTATTTAAAGAAATGGAAATGATAGAGAGCATAAGAGGAAAAACTAAAATTACTTACAATGGATATACATATGTAAAACAAAAGTTGTTAGAAGATGAAATCGTCAGTTACGAATGCGAAAAACGCCGAGACAAAGGTAGGCTACAGGTAACACCGAGTGTAAGGCAACAATTAAAGTGAAGGAAGGAGTCGTGCTCAGATCGATGAATGAACATACGCACGCACCTGATGCAACAAGATCTGAAGTTCTGCGTGTTCGAAATAACATTAAAAAAAGAGCGTTGGTAACGGAGGAAACGCCGCAACAGATACTCGGTCAGGAAATGGAGCAACTCAGTCAAGCCGCTTCAGTACAGATGTACGACACATTCGACGTACTATCAGAAAAGTGCGCGAAAGAAACACCACTCGATATCCGAATCCCTTGCAATGGACCGAGCTCGTATTGAAATAGCGGATGAATTCAAAACTCTATGCAGCGGTGAGAACTTTCTAATGTTTGATAGCGGACTTGCCGACGACTTACGAATAATTGTATTTGGAACTACGCGCACTTGTTCACGACTAAGTGAATCGGCGCATTGGTTTATGGATGGCACTTTTGCAGTTGTGCCTGAATTGTTCTTTCAATTATGTACAGTGCATTTCTTAGCAGCCGGTCTCGTTCAGCCAGCATTTTACTGTCTATTGCCTAATAAGACACAAGACACCTACCTCAGACTGTTTCGTGAGATTCAAACCTTAGTTGAAGGTGTGCAGCCGACGACGACCATGATGGACTACGAGAAGGCAGCAATGAATGCATTTTTGCACTGTTTTTCCTCATACTGGACTTCAAGGCTGTTTCTATCATTTGGCTCAAAGTATTTACCGCAGAGTACAAAGTCTTGGCTTACAGGCAAAACTGCAGTTCCAACAATGAATTTTTGTGGCCGTGAGAATGATACCAGCGCTGGCATTCGTCCTCTTTCATACCGTTATGGAAGTTTTCGACGACTTGCGAGATTCTATTACAGATGACGACGTACAACTGGTGCTGGATTGCTTCGAAGACACGTACAGCGGTCCAAAGCGGCGCCGTTGCAGGGCTCCTCCACTCTTCGATGTCAAAGTGTGGAATTTTCATGCACAGCCGCGTCGAGCAGGAACTGCCACGAACAAACAACAGCGTAGAAGGGTGGAATAGAAAAATCCAGACAGCCATTGCTGGACATCATCAAAATTTCTGGCGGTTCCTTAAAGTCCTCAAGCGCGAACAAAGTCTGTGCAACGCAGTACTAAATCAGCAAATGGGAGGACACGCGGTTCAGCCAACCAAAATAAATATATAAAGACTGCAATGCTCGAATCTTAAGCATTGTGAGGGAATTTCAAGAGCGCTCAAGCGACAGGTTTTTGCGCGGATAGCCTCCAATCTGCAGTTCTAGAAGTCATCTTATAAAGTTGATGTTCATTTTAATGGCAATATATATTGACTTTTATTCGAACAACACAGAACGTTTATTATGGATTTGCGTTACTTCTTATGACTTCATATTATGTATAAGATAGCCATGAACTATTTGATTTGCACAACTTATTTCCTATGAGAGTGGTTTATTAGACAAGACAAGAAGGTTTTTTACGGTTTTCTTGTTTTCTTTAGGTTCTTTAGGGGAAATTTTCAGGGGGGAAGTCTAAGAGGGAAAACGTCCGAGGGAAATTGTCGGGGGAAATTTGCGGGAGGGGGGATTTCTGGGGAGGATCCTAAACCCATTAATGGACAGCCCCTAAACATCGTTGACCATTTTGAGCAAGATCAAATTGAAGAGTCTTAGTACTTCAATCTGACATTAAATGATATTGTTTCGTTATTTACTAGAAACGAAATGAAATACTGAACCGCATAGTGACAATGTGCACTATTGTCATAAGGATTTTTCTGTGAGTTCTAACTCGCTTTATAAAAGCTAAATCAAGCTAATTACAACAATATTTAGTCTCATTTATCATAGATCTTCTTGGGGATTGTCAAATACAATATTAAAAACTTTGTTTGTGACGATCGAAATCAAGCATTTAATAATGAACGTTACGCAATTTCATTTCCTGGAGTGTTTTCTTACAGCCTCTACATGACCGAACAGTCTGAGTCTAACATGAACTTACAGATAGGCTGTGTTTGGTTTGATCGATGCGCTTATTCGTTCCCTCGTTTCGAATGAAATTGTAACATTTTCCACCCAGGATCCGGCGTAAGTTGCGAGTATGGAATGATTATATTTTATTTAATCGACATCCAGCTTACGGTTCATCCGAAGCACAGTATTTGTTGCAGTACCAATGACCATGCGGATTTCATGAGCATTGTTGTCAAGCGTAAGCATTGGACCAAGATGTACTGTAATGCAGCGTATCATTTGTATAGCGCTTATTATTTTTATACTCAGTGGCGCTCTTGGAGTCTCATGATAACAACTGCAGTATCTAATTCAGTAGTTGTAATAAGATAAGATGCAAATCAAGATTTGAACCACACTGCAAGTTATTTGGGAAACTGTATAGTGCGGCATTTCATTGAAATCGAAATGTGATTGAGGTGTTTTCAACAGTGCTTATCTGGAAAGTGACATAAACTAATTACTGCGTGAATGATATAACGCAGCTGCAAAAAGCAAGAGAACACCAAAGACCATTGTATTTTTATCCTTTGTAGATTACAAAAAAGGCTTTTGACATAATATCCCATGAAAGACTATGGACAACAACACCAAATTCTTGCGCCAAGACATTTGAAAAATCTTCGGTTAGCGGTTAGCGGAGATTTGTCAGCATGGCTAATCATTTACAAATATTTAGAACTGAAAAGGGTAAAGAAGGAGTGGCGTTTATGGGCTTCATAAAGGTGGCGGTTATAACTGGGGAGGTCACAGCTGGGGCGGTCACAGCTGGGGTGGTCATAGCTGGGACGGTCATGACTGGGGCGGTCATAACCGGGGCGGTCATGACTGCGACCTGTAACCGAATCCATGGCCATTGTCAAAAGTTCATAAATTTTAATCCGACGGAATAACACAAATTGTGAACGTCAAATTTGATTACATTTATAGTTTTTGTCGCAGTTGATAAAAATCCTCGAAGTTAGATTCCACTGACAGTCACGCGTCATTTTTAGTTGAATATAAGATTGAATATGGAAAGTACTCACAGATGTAGGTGTCCATTGTGAGATATGTTCTTCCACACAAATGGCTGAAATGCAATAATTATTGTTGTTGTGGTTGTTGATTGAAGCACAATTTTGAAGAAATTGCATTTATGGCTGACAGATAATTTAATATAAACTCTAATTGACTAAAATAATGCTTGATTAAATGTTTGACACGCTCATACTTTTCAAGTATGAGAGAATCTTGATTGACAGCTTAGAGCAGCGGTTCTCAACTTGTGGGTCGCGACTCCGACGGGGTAGTCGAATGAGAATTTTCCAGGGGCCGCCTGAGATCATCGGTACTATAGAGTTGCGTAAGTAATAAAGACACAATTTCATTTATTTGTAGTTTCATTGTAATTAGAAATACATTTAGCACAAAATAACGTAACGCTTTCATTATAATTATGTTCAATTCCTAAAAATGAAAATGCTTATAAGATTTTAACAGTAACAACCTATGAATGGAAATAATTGTACTGTTGGGGTCGCCAAATCTTTGGGAATTGAATTAGAAGGGTCGCGGCACTATAAATGTTGAGAACCGCTGGCTTAGATGGATAATCACCAGGAAACATCAAATGCCGAAGACTACTATGAGAAGAGGTTTCAGTGGTTTCCCCACAGGCTTACTTAGCCTCCTAAACCACTTAAAATCACATTATTATTATAATAGAGCCCAATTCAATAGGTCTATGTGTCTTCTGCAAATCAAGAGTTCTGGTGACAATTCATGGTCGTCACATAGAACTCTCTCCAACGACCGATGAAACTGATTCATGTCATTGTCCAAATAGGCCGTGTCAATTATTGTATGAAAACAATTTTTTTTTTATAATTTCAAAAACCCTTAATGAAAAAAATGTCTTTTACCATGTAGGTTTCATATTTAATAGCAAAAAGTAATTATAATTACGTTTAGCTTGGTCAATTTGTGATTAAAGTTCAAGTATAGTATAGGTCATTAGCAAACTAACATACATCATGATACACACACACACACACACACATATATATATATATATATATATATATATATCAGTCAGAAGCAGTTTCTGAGACTGTTTTGCCCATCAATCGTATATTATTTTCAAAGTCAGATTGACCAAGCTGAAGCAATTTTTTAAAATTTTAAAAGCATATATCCTTATTAGGTACAAAAAAAGTTCAAATTTCTTGCTAAGGGTTTTTGAAATTTCAACTTTCTAAAAATTGACACACCCTATTGTCCAAATGACTTCAACTGAATAAATCCATTCCTTGATAAAATGTCTACTCATGGCATACAACGCATCGTACTGGATCACATTAGTATTTGGTTGAGGTTTGGCATGAATAATAATAACTGTGGCGCAGCAATGGTAGAAGTGTGCAGCGACAAAATGTTTGAAAATAGTAAAATAATAATGGTGCTGTATTAATTGTTAATGATAAATTGAATTAAATATCTTTAATGAAGATAAGCATAAAATTGTGATACATGTTGCAAAGAAAATGTGTACTTATGAATAACAGTAGTCAATATTATAATGCATACAAGACTAGAGTATAATATATAGTGCTAGTAGGCCTATATACTCTTTCACAAACGCTTGAAAACCTTTGGCTTTTCCGTTAAAAGTAGCCATAGTTGGAGCCTATCTGAGTGTTCCTCCAGAAGAGGCATTTTATAAATGACGAGTTAGAGTACATTCTAATGCATTACATAACAGCTATTAAATACGAATGATAACAACTAGAAAGCTCAAGTGCTTGAACATCTACCACTTTCCGTTCAAAGTAATCTTAGTTGGAACCTTTTTGAGTTTTGATCGAGATGAGGCGTTTAAATAATATGTTGTATAATTGCATCACATTACATCGCAGCTATTACCTGTGATTATACAGTATGTACAGATAGTCAATATAATACCTTGGATCAATGCACGACTTCTGGTAAAAATATCTGGCGTCCATTTAAGCGTTACTTTGATCTCCTCTTGAATTCTTTTTAATTGATTAAAGAAGGATTCAGCAAATTCCTTCAATCGCCCGTCTTTAGCCATTTTCTCGAGACGATCGACTTCTTCCGACTGATTACAGAGGAAATAGAGTGAAACGTCCTGACGTTGTTTGGCTCCAATTAACTTCAGTTGAAGCATCTCATTCAATGGGTGTTCATATTTAACTCCATGTATTTCATTGTAAATATTGTTAATAAAGGTAACAATATGAGCTGAAGTTTCTTTCGTTTTCAAGTGGTTTATATGTTTCAGTTTGGAATCAATACGAACCACAACTGCAATAATTTATGATTTAACCCGAATCATCAATTTTATTAGCATATGAATAATGTCTAGCAGTTGCTGTGCGTTCTAATACAAATACGAGGGAATCGAAATACATGTAGTAATTACGGTTTAAAGGACCATGGATTTGTATTATCAGAGTACTAGCACACACTTATTAAAGTATTAGACATTCCCTATCTTCTTACACTTCTTGATCTTCAAAATTTAAAAAAAAATCCAAAAAATTCAAAAAAATTCAATTCAAAAATTAATTTATCGTCCATTTCAAATACATAGGTGTTCATCGGGGACGCCTCAGACCACAAACCGCAGTGCCTATCGACAGAGCAGACTGTAGCCGAGGAGGGTCGATTCGGTCCAGGTCAAAAACAAGAAAATCAGTCAGGGCAACACCAGGACTTAAGGATGAAACAAATGTGTTTTAAGGTGACGCCTAAATATATCTAGAGAAGAGGCCATCCGAATATGTCGTATCTGATAGCAAACCTGGTACTTGAATATGCTGTGTTCTTCCAGTTTGAGGAATTGGCTCAGTGAGCAATTCATAATATATCAAAATATGTCACTCGATGTCACTCGATTAGTCCGCCAGGTACCTCTGAAGCGGTGTCTCCTCGACCCACTCCCGACCTGGCTGCTACAAAAGTGTATTACTCCACTCGCTCCCTTCATGACTGATCTGCTGAACGTCTCACTTGAGTCTGGCCACTTCCCGACACCCTGGAAGTGTGCCGTAGTCAGACCTCGCCTGAAGGCCTCTATGCTGGATCCATCCGAACCGGCCAGTTATAGACCTATATCTAACTTGTCGTTTCTTTCAAACTGCTTGAAAGAATAGTCTCTGGTCAACTAGTAGCCTACCAGACCGAAAATAATCTCCTGCCTGAGTTACAGTCGGCCTATAGGAGTCACTACTCGACCGAGACCGCACTGCTAGTGCTAAAAGTTCTTAATGACATCATTGAGTGTGTTGCCGACCATAAATTGGTTACCCTTGCTAGTTTGGATCTCACGGCTGCGTTTGATTCGGTCGACCACACCATCCTTCTGACTAGACTGGAAACAACCTACGGCATTGTAGGCCCTGCCCTAGCCTGGTTTCGCAGCTATCTTAGCGACCGCCGCCAGTTCGTGGCCATAAATCGGGCCACATCCGATCACACGATGCTGATCAGCGGGGTCCCACACGGCTCGGTTCTCGGACCGCTGCTTTTCACACTCTACATTGCGGATGTCGGAAAGCTGATCGAGGCACACGGTGTACTCCACCACACATATGCCGACGATTGCCAGGTCTACCTGGCGACGACGCCCAATGATCTATCAGCGGCGAAAGAGAGTCGTATGATGCATCGAGGACATACGAAAATCGATGCTAGAAAACAGACTACTCTTAAATCCCAGCAAGAAAAAATTTATCTGGTTTGCTGCCCCCAGCAGGCTACATCTGATTGACCGGTCTCCATTCCAGTTCGCGGGAGAAGCGATTGAGCCGGTTGGTAAGATACGACTCCTTGGCGTCACACTTGATACTTCACTTTTCTTCGCTGATCACATCGCAGGCCTAACAAAGAGCTGCAAGTACAAACTCCGTAGGCTCCGGGAAGTCAGGAAAACACTTTCCACCTCTGCCACCTGATATGGGGGCCCCTTAACAACTGCTGACGAACAAAAAAAGGTCGTCGCCAGCAAATTTGCAAACTTGCAACCCCTCTTTGGGGCCCCCCTCCCGGGGCCCGGGGGCAGTCGACAAAGTGCCCCCGCATCCCCTAGTTACGCCACTGATTGCACCCCCTGGAAAAATTGTGAAGTTATGGAAAAAAGTAAAATTACTTGTTTCTTTCGTCACAAAACCTTGTTTTGCACACCCCTGAAAAAATTTCACTATTTAGTTTTTTAAATGTAAATTGGCCGGCTAAATATTAGATAAAAGAACAGAAAAGCAAAAAGGGTCATCAACTCCAAAGGAGGCTTGATGTAGAGTAAATGTAATCTGAAGTAACCAACCGCACAAAATGACTAACAAGCAAAAAAGTTATCAACTTTTTCGCAAACTTTATCACATCGAAACTCTGTTTGCACCCCCCTGGAAAAATTTCTGTGGACGCCCATGAAAGCACCCATGTTTTTGGTTATGCTATGTTACTGCGCTATATAAATAATCTAGTATGCAATACAATACAGTACCAAAATATGGCCATACCTATTTTAACATGCAGCGTTTGTAGGCACCTATTTGTAAAAGAAAGTCTGCATACCTCCTCCTTTTTCCAATATATCTGCAATACGGCATTGCTTTGAATCGCGTAAACAACGGATTATCTGCCAGTAGGAGTTTAGGCTGCATCCTTTAAGAATTTCCAAAAGAGCTTCATTTTTCTCGAAGGGTTCAAATTGTGATAAGACAAAATCTCGCCGTTGCTTATTTATGGCTCCTGTCTGATACAGAAGACCAATTAAGTCATCAATTTCGATCAGATCAACAAATGCTTCATGATTGCTTTGAATAATCAAAGTCTCCTTATTCGTTATTGGCCAATATCCACCAAATGTTTCCATATATTCTGAAATTTAAAACAATATTTGATAATTACGACCACCATTTAATAAATGTTACTGCTATTCAAATGACTAGGAATACCTTATAATTTGACTTAAATAAAAAATGGACATAAACAAAGCTTTGATGTTATGAAGAGCGATGTCTTTGATCTTTCTCTCTTATCACTCAAATAAACAAATCTAAATACCGTACCATTACGATTTTTGCTAAATTTTAAAGCCGTGTCGATGTAACGTTTCTGAATACTACATAAGATCGTCAACAATCGATCCGATCTTCAAAGGCCCATAATCAGTGCAGAGTGTAGGATTCAACGCATCTTATCACTTCCTCAGCGAACCTTCAAAACCTATTGTCTTTCTTATCGATATGTCAACGCTGTCAAAGCGCCTTTGATTTCGAACCAGTTTCGTCTATCGTGCATGATATTCTGCATTACAATACTCAACAACAGTTTTTCCAGGGAAACTTTCTGATAACAAATGAGGGCATAATTAAATTGAGAATTGCCTAAAATTATGCTATTCCTATGTTACATGTATTTGATGTGCGATTTTTTCTTATGAAAAAAAGGACGTTAGGTTAGCAGAATGACAACAACATTGACGTGAAGAGCCAAAAACGCGGGTTCAATGCGAGGGCCTTAGGTTTGACGCAGCCTTCGCTCGCTAGATTGCAGTGACACATTTTGTAGCAATGATAACACTGAGCTAGTCAAACAAGTTGCTGAGCGGTCACGCATCCGACAGAAATGATATTGGCACATAAACTTTAAAAAACTAATTGCAACATTTCAATATCTTACTTCCATCATTTTTCAAATATTTCACCAAATGCGTCTGATCCGATTTGTCAAGAGCTTCAAACAGCGTTTCCTCTCGCTGGTTCTCAATCAAGTATTTGATAATCAATTCATTTTTCTTTCGAGCAGTCTCTTTCTTTTCGATTGCATATATCTGTGTGCTTGTAATGCAAAGGTCCTCATTCAGCTTTTTGTAAAGAACAAAATCAGGAAACATCCGATCGACGAGGAATTCATAATGTCGATCGATTGAGTCTTTCACTTTGTGAGGTTGACTTGGAGGCTCTTGACTGATAGAAGAATCGTTATCTGTAATTGAAACACCGAATATGATTAAGCAACAGAAAAACTAATTTCTGTGCAATGAGAATCGTTTATTGATTAAAATTGTTGATCTATTCGATGATTTTGCGTCGTTTAGCACCGGATCTCTGGTTGACAGACGTAGGCCTAATAATTGCTGATTTGTAAACTAGGCAACCTGCGTCAGGCAGTGCAATCTTCTGCAAAATAACAACTTAGTTGTGAATGTTAAGTCGTTCATAAATGAAGCATGCTTTCCTTCTTTATGTCTTCCTCTCTCAGAAGATTGACAATCATTTTCCTCCAATTCTCTCCTCCTGTCGCTCATTGCTCCGTAGTTATTTGTGTTTGTCGAGTCATATAATTCGTGCATTTAGCGTCCTCTTGATCGCCATCTTCCTCTTGTTCCTTCCATTCTTCCATTAAAGTAAAAAAGTAAAGTCCTTCCCGAGCTCTCAGGACTAACCTCAAGGTTCATAGGGCGGCACTGATCTCCGTTACCAAGGCCCTCAGCCAGGCGACTGGTGCAAGTTACATTATACGTGGCCAGTGTTCTTAAGCAACGCGCCTGTTTACTTCGCGGATTAATCCGCTACTCATTTGCCATAGCCATCTGGCGAAAGAAGGCTGAGTCGACCTTAGGGCTCCTGCGGGAGTTGAACCTGCGACCTTCTGCTCTATCGTCCAACGTTGTTAGGCCTACCATTCTGCTAACTTTTCGCCCCTATTCAATTCTCCCTTTAATTATTATCAAAGACAGGTCACCGGCCGAACCCCTCGTGATGTGGCCGGCCTAGGGCAGTTGTCTTCGTATTATTTCCCGTTTTCACGTTGCTGATGTTTTTATTTTTTCTAGGACTTTGTCGTTTGTTATCTTGCCCATCCAGATGATTTTCAAGATCCTTCTGTAACATCAGATATTTCATCTCCTGTACTGCATTTTCTTGTTTTACTGTTTCGTACATTCGTACATTTGTAAATTCGTGCATTCCAAGTTTTTATCTTACTTCCTGATTTTATCAGTTGTTTGTATATCTGTTTTTGCATAAGCAAAATTAGCTTACTGTATATCATTACAGGTTTTTAAATTTTATCGCACATTGTCTATATACGCCGTGAGAGTGACCGAAAGAATAGGCAGATATCAAAATGGAAATATCAACACACTGAAATGATACAGCTAAATCATTATGTCCATTGGCATTGATGTTTTTGTTGAATCGTAAAAGTTATAGTCCTATAATGGCTCACCGTTGCATCCCAGCTATAGGACTTTCGACGATGGATTTAGCGCTTAAGAATACGAAGCTATCAAAGTCTCTTTGCAAATTCACATGTCAGAATTCACAAGTCTTTTGTAAGTCACAGTCAAATTTATAAAGTCTCTTTGCTATGCAACAAAATCTCGCTTGGTTGCTTACTTACTTGTTTACTGACTTAGATATCCGTAGGGGATAAAAATATAATTAGGCGATAACATGCATAAATAGTTTATCGCTAACTCGTTTTAGAACACCGAAGGTTGTTTTCTGCAGCCGTGCCTATAATTTCATGTGCTATTGTTCTCAATTTACTCAATAAATTGCACGAGAATTATACAAATTTCCACGGAATTGGGCAACTGCAACTGGCCCGTGAATCTTTTGGAACAAAATTGCCTTAGAAAATTGTGGTCCCTGGTCTGTAGTAGTTGAAGTTGTTACAGTAGCAGTGGCAGCAGCAGTGGCAGCAGCAGTAGTGGTATAAGATCCTCACACATATATTAAAGCATAAAAGGTATAAAACTTGCACATTACCGGCATATTCGACATTATCGATTTTTCGTTTTGAGACATTGCTTCTTCTAAAGCTAAAAGTCTTTCTAAACCTCCCTGAAAACATTCGACCAGATAAACAATTGGCAAACAGGTTTAGACAATATTCTAAAACATAAAATAGACGCTTTTATCTTAAGAACATATTCGCCGCGTATTCATTTAGTAATCTGTCGATTCCAAAGTTTTAGATAATGAAACTAAATGGAATTAGACTCTTCTGCTATTTGGAGATGTCAAAAACCCCGCCTGCTTCCTAAAGATTGACGTCAACCACAATTATTAAAATTGTTGACTTATTGATTTTGATTTTGCGTCGTTTAGCAGCTGTTCTCTGGTTGACAGACGTATTAATTGCTGATGTGTAAATGAGGCAATCAGCAATCTGCGTCAGGCAGTGGCATTTTCTGTAAAAAGAACACTTAGTTGTAAATCTTATTAAGTTGTTTATAAACGAAACCTTCTTTCTTTATCTTCACTCTCTCAGATGATTGACAGTCATTTTTCTCAATTCTCTCTAACTTCTGTCGCCCATTTCTCCATAGTTTGTGTTTGTCCAGTCAAAGAATTCGTCCATCCAACCTCTTCTTGGTCGCCCCCTCATCTTGTTCCTTGCATAGATGTAATAAACGTTTTTTACGTTTTTTTATTTTCACCACGTTTTCTTCGTTTTTTAACGTTTTTTATTTTGCCATCGTTTTTTAAAATAAAAAAACGTTGGCAAAAATAAAAACATAGATTTTCTTAAACCAGCTACAAAAAATTAGCTTCCTTGTTGGCGTTATATTTATTGACACTTCCGTTTCATTATCTACATTGCATTCTGAAGCACATAACTACCGCTGACGTAGGGTTGCCAGATCTCCCGTATTTTACGGGAGGCTCCCGTATTTCAGCCCCAGTCTCCCGCCTCCCGGACGGATGCCACGCGGGAGACTAAATATCCCGTATTTGGCTAGGTCGATAGACTTCATTGAGACGCAGTTTAAAATCGAAACAATACAGTACTACATTTTCTGGCGTGATAAAACGTCAAATAAAAGTCATTAGTACAGACAGTACAGTACTTGTTTCATATTAGTTCAATATCAAACAAGATAATAGAGGCTCTGAGGCAGGAAAAATTTTTCTTAACAACGGTACGAATTCAAGAAATTGAAGAAATAATGTAGTTAATTAAGGCGTTGAGCTTTTTTGCTTGCCAACGCTAACGAAGAAAAGGAGGAAAACAAGGTGTCGGTGTGAGCGGACGAACTTTTTTTTACTTGTCAAGATTTTTCACAGTTTTTCACAGTTGACCATGAGCAATACCAAAAACCCCCTTCCGTAAATCCTGGCTACGCCACTGCTCTATAGTACTGTTGTGTAGTATAGCTCTAGTAATAATAATTCACAATGAATTGGACCGTGGAGTGGACGCATTGATCGCGGTAACAATCTCCCGTATTTTGACTTTGGATATCTGGCAACCCTACGCTGACGGGTCTTTGTTTGGCTTATTTTCTCTCAGGGCAAGGAGCGTTTATTTAGATGTCCGTGTTTATGGGCAATTATTGGACACCTGGATGAACCAGGGCATGGCCAGGGAATGCCTCTTTTGTTAGAACACAAAGCCCCCAAATTACAGCTTTCATTTGAAAGTGTCACCTGTTCCAAATTCCTACTAGAGACTGGTCTACTTGAGAGCGGCAGCGGGGCGTTGAGGGTCGAGATGCGTAACTAACCGAACCAGGCAACATGCATTTTCAAGTGTGATTTATACAAAGAAGGAAATGTCTTTAAAATGCCATTTTAATACACAATCTCAAAGGTAGGCCTCTCATGTCTGTAAAGTGTTTATTCACATGGTGAAGTAGCCCTGTTTTCAACATTTGCATTTTGCAACAGTTTTATTTTAAGGGAGTGGCGTAGCCAAGATTTTCCAAAGGCGGGTTTGAACGACCATTATCCCCAACTTCGGAAATTCGGAAAATCCTGACAAGCAAAAAACGTCGTTTAGTTATATGAGCTATACGACTTGGACAGTCTTTTTTCCATTTTCTGCTACCTTATACCCGATTTTAGTGTCCCTCCGGCCTCCACCCACAGAATAATAATACTCAATACAAAAAAATTGGTCGGCCATCCAAGGGGGTTTAGCCCAACCCCTCTTTGGCTACACCACTGATTTCAGAACAATATTAAGGAGGCAGTAGGCCAAGCCGACTATAATAATAAGTTAATAACATAACTAAAATTTTGCAAATTACAAATTTGATCAAACAATTTAAAGTTCTTACTTCTTAAAAAGTACCTCTGCACGGGATACTTAAAAGTACCCAGGCCTGGGTCGACGGGGCCGATAGGAGTCGCCTACGAATAATTTTTGATTCCCCATGGGTGGGTGTAGCACAGGAAAACGTCGTTAACGAGTTTTATTCAACATTATTTTACGTTTTTTATTTCTGTAACGTTTTTTACGTTTTTTAACGTTTTTTATTATTTTCCCAACGTTTTTACATATATGGTTCCTTGTATTCTTCCTTTAATTATTATCAATGACATGTATCCGGCCGAACCTCTCATGATGTGGCCGGCATAGGACATTTTTTCCGTATTATTTTCCGTTTCCACGTTGCTGTTGTTTTGCTTATTTCTATGACTCTGTCGTTTGTTATTTTGCCCATCCAGCTGATTTTCAAAATCCTTCTGTATCACCAGATATTCTACCTCAAGTAGCCTTTTGCATTTTCTAGTTAGACAGGCTGGTCTAGACTACGTACATCCCAAGTTCCTATTTTAATTCCTGATTTTCTCCGTTGGTGTTTCTGTTTTGCATAAACATAATCAGCCCCATCATTAAACTTTTAAAGGTTTATCACAGATTTCTATATAGGTCTACGTCGTGAGAATAACCGATAGAATAGGCAGAAATCCGAATGAAAATGTCAAAATGGAAATTTAACACACTTAAATGATCCTGCTAGAGCATTATGTCCAGTTCATTGATGATTTTGCTAAGTTATGAAAGTTGTGGGCTTGAAATGGATCACCGTTGCAGCGGTGACCCGTCAAATGCGCGAACGACATTTAGGCGCCGACATGTGCGCGATATTAGTTGATATAGTTGGGATTAGGGTTAGTGTTAGAGTTAGGGTTGATTTTTGGTTATGATTAGGACTATTGTTACTAAAGAACAGATTACTTTTAATTTATAGCGCAATTCGTGCTTCGCTCGAAATACGCGCTAATGTCGTCGCGCAAATGTCGGTGAACTACCGTTGCATCCCGGCTAGAACAATTTCAAAGATAGATTAGGCCTAAACTGTATTACCTTCGAAAGCGCTTTGCTAATTCACAAGATTTCACTTGCTTGCTTACTTACTTACAGACAGATATATACCAGTAGTAAAAATATTATTAGGCGATGGCAGGCATAAATAGTTTAGCACTAACTCATTTTAGGACACCGAAGATTGTTTTCTGCAACTTTTCCTATAGTTTCAAGAGTGACATTTCAATTTATTCAAGAAATTGGACGCGAATTTTACAAATTGATCGCGGAATAAGGCAAAAGAATTGCCTTAAAATTGCCTTTTAGCTCTTCCAGTGAGTAATTTACCTTAAGTTTTATAACCATTGCATGCGCCTAATTAGTACCACCACTTCTACTTGGCCGCTTGGTTATAATATGAAGTACCCGGTAATAGTTGCAATAGGCCTACATAAAGTAGCGATAGTAGTTGTTATAGTAGTAGTGGCAGCAGCAGTATCAGCAGTAGTAGTGGGATAAGATCTTCAAACATACATTAAAGCATTTAAGAAATGTAAAAAAGTTCACCTCACCGGCATATTGGATATTATCAATTTTGCGTTTTGAGTCATCACTTCTTCCAAAGCTAAAAGTATTTTTAAACCATCCTGAAATAATCGACCAGATAAGTAAATGGCAAACAGGTTTAGACAATACTCAAAAACACCAAATAAACGCTTTTCTCTTCAGAACATATTTGCCCCGTAGGCCTATTCATCTAGGAATCTGCCACTTTCAGAGTATTAGATAATCAAACTACAGTGTAAGCAAAATTAGACTATTCTGCTATTTGTAGATTTAATAAATAGGTAATAGATAAAAACCTGAGCTTTCTAAAGATTGACGTCAACCTGAGAACATACTTTGCTTTAGTCTATGTTAGTCTACCAGACTGCAGTGTCAGCTTGAAAACTTTTTATTCACAATATGTTTTTCAATGTTGAATTGAGCCGATTGTCCGTGTTACCAGTTAGGTTTAACACGTTGAGCGCTAGGGACGTCAACTGACGTCCTTGTTTTGGTTTCTCAGGGCGCTAGGGACGTCAGATGACGTCCTTAGTTCAATGCAAACTATTTTAGCTTATGCGGATCTTGGAATCATTCTTCTGCTTTCTTTAGCTACTAGAATTAGTGACCAATCAAAAAGGCGTATTCTATGAAAGATGTATGATTATTTGTCCTATAAACGTTTGTTCAAAAAACCACAATATACTCAACCACAGCCTCGTAATTATAATCCTCCCTGACGCGTCGTATAAACGTACACCCGGAGAATTCCTGCTACGATGTAATTACGTGGATTGCATTGTCAAGTCTTCCATCCAATGAAGCGGACAATTTTTGGCTGGAAGGGGTGGGGTAAGGAAGGCATTTGGACCAGATAAGAAAGGCTGGAATTTTAATTGAAGTTGTATCCATTTTATGGCAGTAATTTCTCCACTCGCCATTGTTGAGCTAACTATTGTTCCGTCACCTTACAGGGCACAGGCATTTTTCCTATGAATTGGCGCATACCTGAGTAAAGAGAACATGATACTAGTAACAGATGGCTTCTAAACGCATCTGCTTCAAAATATTTTCCTTTACAGGCGTCTAACGTGATTGAGTCTTGAAAATAATCTAGCGGTGTTCACGCTGGTCACGCATGAACGCATTCCACACCAGCCGCGGGATATACGCCTTCCTACGGCCCCTTTGGGCATACGGCATTTTTCGATTTACGGACCCAAAGGGGCTTTGACTCCCACGGAGGGATGGGACTTTTTCTCCCCGGGGCTGTGCCCACAGTGGGGGATACAACCTCACGGGCGAGAGGTTGAGGGCTAGATCTCCCACGGGAGCCTGCGCCCTAGTGAGGCCTACAGCCTAACATGAGGTGCGCCCCAGTACGTCCAGCGGCCCCACACGTAAGGTCTGCGCCCCTCAGTGGGGCCTACTGCCTCTCCCGGGGGCTTGGGCTTGGTCTCCGACGGGAGGCTGCGCCCCAGTAGAGCCTACGGTCCCACGTCGGTTGGGGCTTGGTTTACGACGGGGGAATGCGTCCCTCTTCCAGTAGGGCCTACAGGCCACGGCCTAATACGGGGGATTGCGTCCCCAGTAGGGCCTACGGCACCACACGGGGTGCTGAGCCCCAGCAGTGCCGTACAACCGTGCAGGCAATCAGGACGATTCGTCAAGCTGCAATGAAGACGCTGCATCAAACGCTCCGTCGATTATACAGTTTGGTTGTCAATGGCAACGATGTCCTCCAAAATCTATCGTGTATCGTGACTGACACACTTTCACTTACCTTACCTTAGATAGAGAACTATTATTTAAGTAATTTTTATAGTTGAAACGTTATTCAGAAACTTTCAGATAATTTTTTTAAAAGAAGTATAATAATTATAAGTGTAAAATACGTTCTACTTTGCGGTAACATAGCAGTGCAGTATTAATAATGATATTCAGTATTATGTGACGTCACATTTCTGGAAACTCCACCCCCGTCGTCACACATCGTCAAAACTATTGGAACCCTCGCCCCTAAGTGTGTGACGGTATTTATGGACAGCCCCTTAACTTCATAAGTAAGGAAGATAACATTTAGTGTTATATTCATTTATTGAACCGCAATTATCGCAGACAATCATTTTATTCATACTCAGAAAATCTACAGTACCAATACGACAATAAATTTTCCAAAATGGCATATGGTTGCATGTGAGAGCATGGAGCTAGTCGAAAGTTGTTCATATCCGTGTACATTTCACAATAGTGTAAAATTATCGTGTAAAAATAATTGTGAATCCAATGTTTTAGGCACTTGACTTTCAAATAAATGAAGCGATAGTTTTCAAATTTATTCATTAAACTGAATTTCTTTGGCAAACATTCAAAAGTCTTCATTTTCCGATCCTGGGGCCCAAGGTCAGGGGTAGCTATTATGACACTAAGGCTTTGCTACTAACTTCCAAATTTGGATGAAGATGTCGAATCTTCTTTCGAAGTAAAGCTAGAATCGCCTTCTGTCCCTTTGTTTTTCAATTCTTTCATTCCTGCAGTAAAACATTTGCATTCAATATATTATGCGAAGCAACCATTCGTCTTATTTGGTATATGTTGTGTATGTTTTTATTCATAGGCATGAGTAGAATCATCATTTTCAAAATGTCAGTATTCATTTTAAGCAAAAAACTGTCTGTACTATTTTCGCCTTTCTTTGTTAAGAGGCCCTTTTTACAATAACGGTACGCTACAGATTCGTTTCTATATATTTGACATTGTTCCTGACTTGTGGAGTAAGACGAATTCTATGTAAGATTCATTAAACTTATTTGTTCCAGAGTAGGTTACAATTTTACAGACATTTGAAATATCAAATGAGAGACATTATAACATTTATCAAGTCTGATAAATTAAAAATATATATATATACAATGAGCTTGGGCAATGATCACAATAATAATAATAATAATAATAATAATAATAATAATAATAATAATAATAATAATAATAATAATAATAATAATAAATTAGTGTTTGGAGCTACGTTTTTAGCATTATTATTGCTATTATTAATATCATCATTATCATCATTATTACCACCTGTTTTTGCATGCCTCGCATTATCTGAACAGTTGCACCGACGTCTTGTGCTTGATTTTCCCCAAATCGTTCATATTGTCGTCACGTCGTCATTTCCGAGTATTTTTTGAGTCGGCGCGTCTCTGCTCTGATCGGAAGTTTTGCGTCGACAAAGTTGGTCCACTATTTTGCCTTTCTTTCCACTACGCCGATTTAGTCTATTCAGCCTCGCGTATATTTTCATCATCGTCGTCGTCGTCGTCATCATCATCATCAGCAGCAGCAGCTTCACTTTCTGCCCGCATGGCGGCAATAGCTAGATACGAAACATTTCCATTTCGCTCGATCTTGCGCTAATCTGCATCCTTCAACAATCAACATGTTCTTTGCTTCCAGATCTTCTTTGATGTTATGCATCCATTTTCACATCTAGGCTTACAACACATCTCTTCCAACTAGCATTTCCTCCATAGTCTGTCTTGCTTTTTCCCTCTGACTGATCTCTGGAGTGACCTGGTCTTTTGCGGATGGATTTGAACTACCATCGATTGATACCCTTGAGTATTAGAAATGGTACTATAGAAGTGCATAATTATTTATTATTTTTTTTATTTATCCATCTTTTTCTCGGTCTTCCTCTCCCTCTGTCTCCATCTAGTTTGTGCGTATACAGTGCTTTGTAGGCCCATCTATTGTTGTCCATTATTTTAACATGCCCAAACCAATTTAATCTCCTTTGCGTACTTTATCGATAATTGTTTCTGTGGCTCCTGTCTGTTGCCTGATGGCTTCATTTCTCACTTTTTGATATTTGCTGTCTCCCATTATAATTCGACGACCAATTTCGGCGATGAACTCACTGCCTTCTGTATTGATAGGGCCCACAGTTTCGAATGCAATTGGAATGAATTTGTATGAGACAGGAAGACCGGAGTATTTGTGATGCTTGCGTGTTGCTGCATTTTTCGCTGCGGCCCCGAGTGAGTTTGAGGTAAGATACAGGTAGGATTTGGCGCAGGTGTGGACAGATGTGACGTCCCATGCTTAAATGTTTCATTGCTTAGCTTGCTAGTCTATTTTTTAATAATTTAATTTAATCAATGTTTATTAATAATGTAACTTTGTACAATTTTAATTAAGTTTTACTTCCTGTAAACGGACAAACACGCGAGGCTAGAAGGTAATAAACAATGGTTCTTATTCTGGGTAAGTCCCATGCAGTGAAAATTCAGTTTCCCCGACTAAAAATAACCCATCGGCTGAACGATTAGAAATCGCAGTGCCACTTGGGACCGGAGGAGCCTGACTATAGAAACCAGGAACAATAAGTCCTTGAGAGATCGGTCACTCGACTTGCAATAATTCTTCCGCTTAAGACCGGGGAGACTCTTAGAGATACCAGCAACCCATATCGAACCAGCGAACGCTGAGTGTTCGGGAAACGACGCTACTAAATTTAGTTCCCGGGGCGGGGTCCGGCGAAAGACAGCTGCAGCAGCAGTAGTCGGTCCTATCGTATGCCTATCGGCGCGTAGGTACCATTGACGGCGGCCCGGGTTGAAGGATTGACTGCGGACTCTAATAGGCAGTGTTTTATACAGGCCTGTTAAGAGGATTCCCCTCCTCCCAAAAAATAACCTCCAAATTCCCCTCCCCAAATCGCAGCACTAAATTTTTTGCATTGAACTGTGCCTGTACCCCGCTAGCCAGGTCAATTTCACTCCCAAATACCTGGAATCTGGATAAAACACTGCTGATATCGACAGACGATAGACTCATATTTGGCGGTGGCGTTCGAGACTAAACTGTTACCGAGGACCGACGCGAATTTGGAGGTCGATACGGACAGCGACAGAGGACCGGGCGGTTGAGGTAACAGCGACAGACTGAGAAGGGGTGACAGACGGTTAAAGCGGTGGATGGAATGACGGAAAGAGAGGGGCGCAGCGACAGCCAGCCGGCAACCGTGGTTAGAGCGATGAATGGAGGAAAGGACAATACGCGGCGGCTGGTTAAGGCAATGGTCAGAGACTGCGATTCACTGGTTCTTCCCGTAGCGGCTGCGT
Source organism: Metaphire vulgaris (assembly GCA_018105865.1). NCBI lineage: Eukaryota > Metazoa > Annelida > Clitellata > Crassiclitellata > Megascolecidae > Metaphire > Metaphire vulgaris. The sequence goes on along the minus strand of CM030835.1, from coordinate 22,539,889 downwards.
CCGAGTGCCGTAACTAGGGAGGAGCAGGGAGGGCAAGTCGCCCCTGGCGCCGACCCGGGGGGCGCTTTTTGAGTGTGAATAAAAAATTTACTGGGTGTAAATAAAAAGAGCCGTGACGACTAAAAAACGGGCATCACCGAAATTTCAAAATTGAGGGGCAGGGCGTAGGGACGGGGTATATCGGTATATATACCCTTCCCCTCAGAAAAAAATCCGACTACCTAAAAAATTTTTATTAGTAACTTAGCTGTTTTCTTCATATGTGGGACAGTAACATATGCTTTGATTTTGAAATAGCAATGACTAGTTAAGATTTATACCCTCCCTCCACAAATCAAATTCCTGACTACGCCGCTCAGTTCAGACATCATTGCTCGGCTAACAGTTAATTTGACCGATTGATCAATATAAACAAAGTCCAGTAATAAAAGTGTCTGCTGTACAGTATATCTGCTTCCAAAGGCGTATTTCTATGAGATGCATATAGGCCCCTAATGTAAATACAGATTTCACCCTCAACTTATTTTCACGCGTAAGTAGGCGGTCGTGGATATCTTTTGTAAAGTCCGCTCATTCCCCGGCGCTCGGCTATGTAATGTAAATGTAAATGTAATTAGCTATTTATATTGCGCCTAATCAATAAATGTTAGCAAGCGCATTACAATTAATGTCAATTATGTTAATTATTATATGCACAATTAAACAGGTGTGTCTTCAAATTTTTACGGAAAGCGACGGGCGACTTTATGCTCCGTAGCGCTGGTGGAAGGGCGTTCCAGGCATGGGGTCCGGCGTACGAGAAGGCTCGTTGCCCCATGACTGTCCGAAGACGAGGTTTCTGGTATTGGCTAGTAGATGCTGATCGTAGGCCTGGTCTACCAATGGCGGTTGATGTTGGCTGGAGCAGATCGGCCAGATAGGTCGGACAAAGGCCATTCTGTGCACAGAACATCAGCGTGCATAGTTTGTGTTGTATCCGTGACTGGACTGGAAGCCAATGGAGTTCGCGAAGCGCTGGAGTGACGTGGTCTCGAGGTTTTAGGTCCAGCACCAGACGTGCAGCAGCATTTTGTACGCGCTGCAGGTCGGCCAGTGTAGACTTTGGAAGGCCGGCAAGAACAGAATTACAATAGTCTAGTCTGGACAGAACAAACGCAGAAACCAGTTGCGAGGCGACTTCTTTGCCAGCGATTCGACAAATCTGGCGGATACGTCGTATGTGATAGAAGCAGCTCTTGGCTAACTGTCCAACATGTTGCTTCATGGTCAATTCATTGTCAAACAGTACTCCGAGATCTCTGACGACGGAAGAAGGGCGGACGATGGTGCCCTGAAGTGCCAGACTACAATCGGTGTTGGACAGCTTAAGCATGTTAGCATGTGAGCCAAACCATGCAAGCTCAGTCTTTGAAGCATTAAGTTGCAATCGTCGTGAGGAACACCATCCTTGGACCTCTGTGATGCAATTTTGGAGACGACCAAGAGCAAGACCAACGTCTTTAATGTCCACATTGTCGTAGATCTGTTTATCATCAGCAAAAAATATGATGGCGAAGATCATGACGTTGAAAAATGAGGGCAAAGTCTTCTGTGTATGTGATGAAGGCAATCGGTCCCAAAGACGAGCCCTGGGGCACAGAGCACTCGAGAGACAAAGCTGGCGAGGAATCATTGAGGTGGCGAAATATCTGCTCGCGTCCAGTGAGGTAAGAACGAAACCAGCCAAGAGGAACTTCGCTGACTCCGAAACGTTCCTCCAGGACACGGAGCAGTATGTCATGATCCACCGTGTCGAAAGCCGAACTGAGGTCAAGCAGTACAAGTGCAGTGACCTTGCCATCATCTATGGCACGCACGAGGTCGTTGTGGACTTTAATTACCGCTGTTTCTGTTGAATGAAATCGCCGATACGCAGATTGATGAACTGGTAAAAGGTGATTGCGCTCAGAAAACTCAGCAAATCGAGCAACGACTGTTCGCTCCACAAGCTTCGACACAAAGCTCAAGTTGGAAATTGGTCGAAAAGATTTCAGATCTCCTGGATCCAACGTTGGCTTCTTCAGGCGGGGAAGGACGATAGCCGATTTGCAGGCATCTGCACAGGTCCCAGTGTCCAAAGAAGTGTTGCACATCAGACTAAGCAGAGGAGCGATGACATCAGCAACCTCACGTAACAGCCAGGTAGGGATCGGATCAAGCGAGCATTGCTTGTTTGGCAACTTTGATAACAGAGCTTTGATCTCAGTTGGTGTTACCGGATAGAAAGAGAAAGGCGGGGTTTGTCTTTTAACGATCTCCACCTCAGGTGCATTAGATGTCTGCTCACGAATTCGAGCAATCTTCTCCGTAAAAAAAAAAAGCAAAGTCATTGACCTTGAAGTGTGATACAGAGGTCGGAGGCGGTTTGGCAAGCCGATCAACTTTAGCCCAGATCGCTCGACTATTTCCTCCGCAGCTTTGAATTTCCCGCGTCCAGTACTGCTTGAATTTGTCTTGGAAAAGTTGCCGGACTATCTTTGAGTGTATTCGCCAAGCCTCCAGTGTATCAGGCGTCAGAAGGCGCCTGTAATGTCTTTCAAGTTGACGTCTCTTGGCTTTAGCAGCACGACAATCTTCGTCGAACCATGGAGCAGAATGCCGTCTGGATGTCTGGACAGTTCGAAGTGGTGCATGCTTATCAATCAGGTTTCTCATGGCAGTGTCATAAAGCGAGAAGAGGCCGTTGACATCAGGTACAGGGGACTGGATGACCGATTCGACGAGCTGATGAAGATCAGAAGAGAAAGCATCGATGTCGAATTGTCGCCATGAGCGACGTTGGACGCAGCGTGCCCTTGTATGATTGTCCCGGTCAGAACGCCGTAACGCAGCGGTGATCAGAGAATGATCTGAGAGAATCCCGGGTGGATCGACGCATAAGTTTATGACATCAACGTCCTGTCGGGTGATGATGACATCAAGTGTATGTCCCGCAGAATGTGTCGGTGAGTAGATCCTCTGTTTCAGGCTGTATATGTCGAGAAGTGAAACAAATTTGGCCGACAGAGGATCGTCTGGCGTATCGAGGTGTAGATTCAGGTCGCCGAGAAGCATTAGTGGCGCCATGAACGTGACTACTCTCTCTAGCAGGTCGGCAATATCGTTCAGAAAGCAATCAGTTGCTCGCTGAGAACCAGGTCTATACAATACGACGACGAGCAGGTTGAGTCCACCACCGTCAAGGTGGACGCAGAGGTGCTCGAAAGTCGGGTAGATAGGGGTGTCAATTCTGCGTGCTTTATACGTCGCACGATAGAAGAGACACACCCCGCCGTGGTTTGTCACAATATACGTATCATCATGAGTAGGGCGCGCACATTCCATAAAGGAGTAGCCAGACGGAGCGCATGCTAATAAATCCGGACTGTCAGATGAGAAATGCCACGTCTCTACGATGGCGGCAAAGCACAGGTCCTGATCGACTATCCATGACGATATCGACAAGAATTTGTTTGCGATGGAACGAGCGTTAAAAACTCCAAACTTCGAATGCATGTCAGAGTTACTAATCCTCCGAATTGGTGTTAAGGAACGTTTTTTCGCTAGTGCTTCGTTGTGGAAGTGTGGTGAAACAGCACGATTCCTCGCACGGTTACCGATAATAATCGGTATCAACTGATGATCGCAAGATCGGCGATAGCGACTGTGGTCACAGGTGCAGGCGACCTGCTGTGCCTGTGGATAGGCATAGCTAGAGTGTAAAGTGGGTCTGCGTCTACGATTTTTTCCCGCACGGCAGCCACGCCTAGCTAATCGCAGCTGGGCGATGGTATGTCGTACCGAGGCATCGAGGGTGACTCGAGACGACTTCAGGCACAACAACAGATCTCGTGTCAGCATGTATGACCCAATGTCTAGCCAAATTCCAGATTCTTTATATCCGCCGATACAGTTAGAACACTAGACTTCAACGTGCAACAGAGTGAACCGCTCTGACCTCCAACTTGAAAAATTCAGCGTGAAAAACGAACGGTTGACAAGAAAAGGAAATGAACGTTCAGCAACTACAAGATTCCAGCTGAGAAACGCAGCGGCAGCCATCTTGATTAACGGTGATTTTCAAAATGTTAACGGTGTTGAAGATACGATAGAACAGTTCTTCCAAAATTCCACCGAAATCGCTCGAATAAATATTAAATTAGATCTATTTCCAGATGAACAGTCAAACAATACGAATTTCAGTGCATCGTGAGGAACCAAAAGAGAAAATAATCCGAAAATAAAGCATTAAATCACACGGTCGGAATTCTATGCAGCCACATGCGGCGCCACCTACCGACTATCAGGATTGATTGACCAGGTGCAGGCCGTAGACAAAGTCACTTAGCACCGCTAACGATTACGCTGTCTGGTGGGTCCCTAGCTTTTCCAATTGACGAATGATAGGCGAAAACAGACTGCTGTTGCAAAATCCGCCTAAGCTCCCATCATAAAATTTAAAACTATGAAAATTCCCTATTATCTGGCACACATGTATTATTCGGGGTTTCGTTGCTACTATCATGGACAATAGAGCGAAGCACAGCGAATTGAAAGCGGATTAGTTTTGGGGCGCGATAAAGTGCTAAATGCTTATTGTTTCATACTTTGATGTATTAAAGGTTAACGAGTCCACTTTTCGTGTGGCGCTAGTCATTGGTGAAACGAAGGCGCGTCTTTAGCCAGCGCGTTTTCGTCCGTGTTACCAGTGTTGCCACTGTTGCCATTGTTGTCATTGCTGTTTGGTTTGTTAATAAATAAATAAACCAATACAAAGGAAGCTGCATTTGTGTATTTTTGAAGTCGCTGTGCCAAAGGAGTCACAGCACATTGTCGATAAGGTGAATCTTGGCTGTGATGAAAAAGGCCTAACCTTTGGTCGCATAGGCACCGAGGAGGTCAACTCTGAGCCAAGAAGATAGGAGACAGACGCCCGCCTGTCGGAGCGCGGGGAGCAAGTTTGGTGAATTGACCGTCGTGGAAACGAGTGGATCGCCGCCCATTCAGGCACGTTAGACACCGGTTTGTGGTGAAGCTGAAGGAAGAGACGGAACCGCCGTCCAGGAGAGACAGACACCTGGCTGTCTATAAGAGAACAGGAATCGGCTTGAAATAGCTGAAGGAGGAGACGGGACTGCCGTCCAGTCAGGCACGGCAGACATAGACGTGAATGAAACCGCTGAGAAAAAATAGAAGCCGCTGCCCGTCTAGGAGCGAGTGCAGACGAAACCAAGCGTGCTAAGAAGCCGCAACAGAGGAAAGACATCGCCGCTTGTCTTCAAAAGATCGGAAGTTACCTAGAATGAAAAGGCGTAATACAAAGTAGAAGCCTGTGGCCAAAAATATGTACAGAAATCGCTTAAGGCGCCGAGACCAAGCGGTGGCCAGCGATAAGAGGAGCCAGTTAAAGGGCCTTTCGGAAGAGGCCGGAACCATTACAGACAGAGAGACGTCAGACGAAGAATATCGGGACCCTGTGTTGAGGAGCGGCCATCCTCGGTATTCGGTCTCCTCGGCAGCCGCGCACACCTCGTTTGATGGCTGTGAATTGGAAAGTCAAAGAAACGTCGTCGATCAGGCAGACGGCGGCGGAGGGCGATCGGAAAACCGAGCGGGCGTTGGGGGCCGCCCGACTGCCGGTCGCGCGATGAGACCGCGAGCCGGAATCACCATAGAAATATCAGCACACTGAAAGATCCAGCAAAAACATTATGTCCATTGGTATTGATTTCTTTGTTGACTCTTATAAGTTATAGGCCTATAATACCAATTTCGACGATAGATTATCGCTTAAAAAATAAGAAGCTATCAAAGTCTCTTTGCTAATTCACATTCAATCTCAGTATTAACGCTGGATTAAGATGCGACTAATCCCTCGACCTACTGCTCAATCCACTAGGTATTCGGCAGGACTTTCATTTGTTGTTCCTTATTCTCGCACAGTCATTGGCACTATAGTTGTTTCTCAGTGTGTGACCCTAAGCTTTGGAATTTGTTACCAATATCACTTCATATAACTAAGAATGTATCATCTTTTAGATCTGGTCTTAAAACTTAGCTGTTTGACTTGGCTTATCCCCCTTAGATTGCTCCCCCGCTGTTCTGACTGATCTTCTGGATTGACCTGGCTCTAATTCTTTTTGGATTTGGTGCGCCATCGGCTGATGCCCTGGGCATTATGATAGTGGCGCCATAGAAGTTGATTGATTGATTGATTGATTGATGGATTGTCTATGCAAAATTATAGATGTTCAAAACGTTAAAATTAACATATAAATCAGACACGTTTTTCTCATTTTCAGGGAGCACCGCTGTCAAGGAGAAGATTTAAAGCGAATAATTCTAATCCAGGAGACAGTTCTGATGATGAAGAAGGAATGATTGCCGAGGAAATCACTACGAGTGAGTTTTTACTCAACAAATAAAAGCGCTAAAACGTTCCATTGGTTTTTATACAACACAAACATTAAACGCTTACCTATTTACACGCGTACAACACCATAATCATCATGATTTTCCTTATTATTAGAAAGTTAGATTTTAAGTCTCTAGCTCTTTAGTTTATTGTACTAAATCACGTGTCCATTTTTCATTTTTTTCGACATTTAACAGCAATGCACAAAAGAATTGCCGTTATAATTGCGTTATTTACTGACTTTTTTTACGTTTTTACTTTACATTTATGCAATCTTAGCCGCTATTGTCCCGTTATTATTGTATGTGAGGATTCAGCACTACCTAGTAGGCTATCATTCTGTAGCCCAGTCAGATAGGCAATCGCAACGAGATAGTCTATCGCAGTGAGAAAATCGAATTTTAACGATAAATTACGATTATCTTATCATTCTTATGGGATATTGAGAAGTTTCCTAAGGATATTTTCATATTAAACTAAACCTAGGGGCTGTTCATTAATTACGTCAACAATTTAGGGGGGAGGGGTTTGAAAAAGTTTGCCAGTTGTTGACAGGGGGAAGGGCGGGGTCAAGAGAAGTTGACGTCAACAATTTCACTTTTTACAAATAATCAAAAAATAGGAAATTTCATGGAATACTACTTATTTTAATGGAAAAAAGCATGGCAAAAAGGTCATAACCATCACATTTTGACACTCGACGAGAGAAAAAGGGAAAAATTGGTCATCATCGCAAAAAAATATTAACCTTGTTATTGGGACCTGTCATTGATCAGGGGATCTAAAGTTGTTGACGTAATTATGGGGGGTTAACTGAAAGTTGACAGTTGTTGACAAGGGGGAGGGGTCAGAAATTGCCCAAAAATTATTGACATAATTAGTGGACAGCCCCGTATTAATTACATGAAAATCAGTTATTCAACTTAGCTAATTTCAGATATGTATTAGGACGTTTCAATTATTGCATGAAAACAATTTTTTATAATTTCAAAAACTTTTAGTGAAAAAAATGTCTTTTACCATGTAGGTTTCATATTTAATAGCAAACAGTAATTAGAATTACTTTTAGCTTGGTCAATTTGTGACTAAAGTTACAATATGAAACATTCTCTAATCAAACAATGCTTGCATTTGGTCGTCATATCTTGTTCTTATGTTTCCAAATTTCATGTAACTTTTCGTGTAATTGCATGCTCCTGTACCATCTGGACTGTAAAGTCCCATATTTGATATTTAAATTTAAAATAATTTTAACACAAATTTTGTTTTACCTAACCTTCTGACATGTTTGACCAAGGTTTGCTCTGGCATCACTGAATTTTATGTCTTCCCCTCGTTCAACGCAAAGGGTTAATGCAAGATGTGCAAAAACCTTGATTGCAGTACTAGGACGAATAAAGCGGACTTAAAGAAGCTTTTCCTGTTACAGCTGGTTTCATGTTTAATACAGTCGTCTATTAGAGAATTATTGCCAGGAAACTAACTTTGAAATATCTGATTTGCTTTGTTGATGTCGTTTTCATAGATTTTCACCGAAAGAACTTTGAAGTTTATATTGTGAGTCAATAAATTGAAGAGTTGTTGGAGGAAATTCTTCATCTCTGAATTATTAATCATTTTGCAAACACGATCCAATTCGTCTTCTGTTCTGCAGCAGATGTAAATAACAATGCTTTGGCCACGTTTAACGGCAATGATATTCAACTGCACGGCGTTTAACACACGATTTGCCTGTTCCGCTGAAACATTCCTCTGCATGAGTAAGTTGGTAAATTCGTTGGCAATCTGTGTTTCTGTTTCGTCTAGATTGCCCGTCTCCAGCGTTGCATGAACACGTAAGAGAGCTACAAAAATGAGCGTTTAAGATACTGAACACCCGTGATGCTTCAAAATTACCTTCAGCAGAGACAATAAAAGCATTAAACTTGCACTACTACTACTACAAATACAGTACAACAAATACTACTACTACTATTGCTACTACTACTACTATTGCTTCTACTACAAATGCTAATAATAATGATAATTATAATTGTAATAGTGCTAAACTTTTTCTACTTTGGTGACAGCCTCAGCAAGAAATTAATAGAAATTAATTTTAACCGTTCACAATTTTTCTCAGATATGTTTATTTTACTTTTAATGTATAGGTAAAGAGTAAGCAGATGAAACAGGGCAGAGAAACGCTGAACTTAAAGCTAGAAAAGATTTACCTCCACCATTTTCCAGAATGTCCGCAATATGCGTTTGAAGTGTTTCCTTTAGACATTGTATCAGAATTAAATAGGAAGTTTTGCTTAATCGTCTTATCATTCCAAGCAACGCTTCATTCCGAGTTTGATCAGATGTCCTCGAACTGATAAAATTTCTTTGTTTCACATTGATCACTTGTCTAGCACAGAGTTTGTGAAGGAGTTCGCAGGTATCAAGAATTTCGGTCAGCTGTTCCTCATTATCATTTAGAATTTCGTGTTCTCTTTCTGTCAGTGGCCAATCCAGTCCAAACTCTGATCTATGTACTGAAAAATCAGCATGATTATCATGACGATGACCATAATCATCATTATAATCATCATCACCATCATTCATCATAAACATGACTAGTAGCATAATAATTCTTTAATGACGAATCGGAAAAAATGGGGCAACCGGAGTGTATTGATGGCTCAGTTGATACATGTAGATATTGTAGAGCATAAGGATCCGTCACACTGGATTCGATTCTGGGGCATTAACATGCACGGCGGCACAAAACGGGCATCAATACGTCGCGCTTTAAGTTGACGACCTGATGTCTATTTAATTAATATCAAAGTACCCAATTCGACCTTTATATTTACATTAAAATAAGATACTGTAGGCCCAATGTATGCTTCATAGTAATCAATATCATGGAGATGAAGATATTTCTTACCGCCATTGCTGTTGATATAATTGACCAGATGAGTTTGGAAAGATTCTGACAATGCTTTCATCAAATCCTGATGTTTTCTGCTTTGCAAAATGAAATCTAAAATCATTTCATTCTTTCGACGTCTTGCCGGTGCATTTCGAATTTCCTCGATTTGAACGAATGATAAAGCTCTCATTTTCAACAGTTTCTCTGGAAGTCCAAATTCTGATTCCATGATCTCAATTAATTTGTCTCTCTGATTTTTCATGCTCAGATAATCAACCTCTGGATCTAAATTCAAAACCAATCCAATTACTATGGCCACACGTTTAGTTCGACTCAAGCAATGGTCATATCAGTAACATAAACCTAGGTCATAAATCAATCAAAAGTAACCCTACATATATCAATTTTCTAACGTTCTACGTTAAAGTCCCGCAGCCTCGACGACAGAGTTCTTTCCTCACTAGAATTTGAATCTGTATAACCAAAAAAAATTTAATTGCATGTTCAGTTTGGTCAATTGATGGTTTGTGTTTTCCCTTTGATTTCTCTCTAATACTGACTTGATCTTGTGTTCATTTGGAAGCACTTTCCATTGCAACCTTTGTACTATTAAGATGACTCAGTGTTTTATCTAGATTCCAGGCCTTTGGGGGAGGGGGGATAGACCTCGCTGGAGGGGACTGATTTTTTTACAAGAGACACAGTTCAATGCAAAAATTTAAAATGATGAAAATTAAGCAGATAATGCCTCAGCCTCAGAGCCTCAAGTGTCCTGAACTACGTGATCACTTGACAGACAAACACCATTATAGACATAGGCCTACAAGTATCATGATATAGACTATGTTATCAATAGGCTCGTTATTTCAAATGAAAGGTTCATAGACAACAGCTATAAAAATGATGGAATAGCCCGGCAAGCTTATGGAGAAAGGATGTTACATTTAAACATTGAATTTGCAAAAAAACTAAAATATTACTTTAATGCACCACTAGGCACCATTCTTCTTTAATGCTCCACTCTTCTCTAGTGCTACAGTAGAATTGCTGTCTGCATCACGTGCATATTCTAATTATTAGCCTGTAATCATGTTGTGTTCTCTTCAGGTGATGTGCTTATCATAAAGCAAATATTGTACAGTTTATGATATTTAGAATCTAAAAGATGCATGAATAACTATCAGTTCACTGTACTGTACACAGTACAATACTCCAGGGCCGCCGAGAGAAAATTCGGGGCATCTGTGCAAAAAGCAGTCGCGGGGTCCCTAAACTCTAAAAAACTGGTGGCGACCTTTTTTGCTTGTCGGTCTTTTTCAGGAAGGACTTAAAGCCAACCCTGCCTTGTGCTTAAGTGCGCACCCGCCGGGGCCCCTTACAATCGTCGGGCCCCCGGGCATTTGCCCCTGCCCCTCGGCGGACCTGCAATACTCAGTATTACAGAGTAAGCGCAAGACAAAGAAACACTGAGTGCGGAACAACGTGCGTGTGCTCTAAGTCACTGGCTCTCTGCTTAAAATTTTATAATTTCAAATTTCAAATTTTTGTCAAGCCTGTGATTTGGCGGAGACTTTTGTGGTGAAGAGAGGTGCTTTTATCTCTATCAGACCTGTATAAAAGACTGGATTGATTAGTTATATAAAAGTGTTTTTGTGACCAAAGTCGTTAAATAAAAGAGACCCTCAAAGAGACCTACATAAGTGGTTTTGCACAAATTGTGAATACTGTATATGAGAGAGGATGCGCCACTGATCTACCGAATATAAGTGAAGGATTTTGCACAGCAGACTATCTGAACACGAAAGTGTCACTTACCTCTTTGAGTTTCCAAAACATCAGTCATTCTGATCTGATTTGACTGATCAAAAAGATACTCGTCTTTAAGTTGAGGGTGAAATCTGTATTTACATTAGAGGCCTATATGCATCTCATAGAAATACGCCTTAGAAATCTATTTTCATCGTGACGTAGCCTGAAAGAACAAAAATGCTTTCACGTAGTTTTTTGATTGTCTGAAAGTAGAAACAAACAATATCACAAGATAAACAGTTATCAAATGACTAAAAATGCTTAATATTTTATATTGAGATCCCTTTTGTCAAATTGCATTTTAAAACGTTTCTTCGCTTATTTGATTTCACTTAGACTTCGGAGGGAAATGCTTGCTCACGAAGCACACTCGCTTAGCTGGGTTGTCTCAGGCATTAATTTGATGAACTTCAGAAAACGTAAAAAATAAAATGATCAACTGAGTAAACAGTTCTAATATAACATAGTGCGGCCTATTATACCGCGGTCTGTAGATCTGGATTATAGGATCAAATTACTCAATCTCGTCCTTGACACATGTATTTTGACTGCTTGTCCCTTTTCAACATACTACGCCTGAACATGAGACAATATTTGCTAGTTTGGTCTCATCTTGTTCTCCATCGAAGAACGTCTGAAATGAAGCAGCAGAATGCACACACTCCCACCTCGTCCAAACTGTTCCATTTGTCCAAAAACCCTTGCACTAATTGTTTCTTCTTTCTTGCACCCACTCTCTGTTTAAACAATGTGCATGAGTGGCCTCTTGTGCTGCTGTAAAGTGCCAATGCAAAGAATCGATCGTATGGCACATCTACTTTCCCAGTCATTATTTTGCATGTTTCTATCAAAGCCCCCTCTCTGTTCTCCTTTCTAATATTGTCAATCCACAATATTGAAGTCCTTTTTCATTACTTATATTATAACATGATTGACATCTATTGTCCATCTTTGTTGCTCGTCTTTGCACTTTTTATAAAAGCTTTACATCTTTTTTTCAAGTAAGGTTTCCATGCTTGAACACAGTATTCTGTAGTGAAGATGGGGTCTTACTGATGACTTATTTCTTTGTCTCGACTCCCTACTGTTCTTTTCATCATTCCCAACATTCGGTTGTAACTTTTTTCTGTCTCCAAAGGCCTACATTGTTGTGATAATACATACTTCTATGGGTGATAACCTTAAGTCTCTTTCTCCATATGTTGTGGTTAGCACTTTCCATAAAGAATAGTCTATTCATTACCATGAATTTCTCAACATGCAATACAGAACATTTGTCGATATTGAAAGCATCTGCCAGTCCACACACCACTGAAACAATTTCTATAGATCCTCCTGTAAAATTTTAGCATTATCATCACAGTAGATATTTCTGCAAATCTTTGTATCATCGACAAACTTTAAAATTTTGGATAGTAATACTTTATCGATATCATTTCACTCCTTATGCCAACCTTCTGTCTTCTTCCCTTCAACCAATTTTGAATCCATCTGGGAATAGTCCCTCGTTACCTCGTATTATGCAGATAATTTAGACATACCCTACAAGTTAATTTAGATTAGCAAGACAGATCAGCACAATATTAGTTGGAATAACATCCAGCAGACTCTTTATTTGGCAAAGATTATATAATTTATCATACTTTGATGTTAGCACTGCTTTTCCACCTGACATCATGCATGATCTCCTGGAGGGAGTAATTCCAAATTTGCTGTACAGTAATTCTAAAAGCAGTGCGTGTAAAGGCTGTGTCGGTTGATGTGCTTAATGAACGCCTTGAAGAAGTTAGTAAAAACACTGATGACAGACCAAATACTTTTAATAATACTGTGGCATCTGATATTATCAGTGGTTAAGAATCACAAAAATTGCAGCTGTTCCATATCTTGCCACATATTCTTGGCTCTTACATGGAAGAAGATGATTTGACTTGGAAGGTTTATTTACTTTTGCAAGAGATGCTGACATATTGTTTTCTCCAGTTGTCTTGAAGTCAATGCTGTGTTTCATGAAAGGTTTAATTCATGAGTACCTCACTCAATTTACTTGCATATTTGAGACTTCAAGCTTAACTCCCAAGCACCATTACATGGTACATTATTCAAGACTTATTAGTAAGTATGGGCCACTGCAACCATTCTGGTGCATGATATATGAAGCAAAACACCAATACAGTATTTCAAGTCTGTTGTTTCTTCCCTTGGTAACTATATTAACGTGACTACTACAATGGCGATTCGGCATCAGATGGGACAGTGCTGAGAATTTCTTGGTGAAGACATTCCGAAATGTGAAGCTCAGCCACTCAGAAGAACCAAGGTTTGGTCAATGTCTAATTTGCCTACAGAAATCCGATCAGTGATTGCAAATAGGCTGGATGTTGAATAGGGTGGAGTGAACGTAATGGATCAATTTTTTGCTCGAATATGCTTATGTAATACCCACCAAAACTTGCCATTGGTATTACTCATATACTGTACCATGTGAAATTTTACTTAAATCTATTGACATCTTCTGCCCCCAACAAATGGTTTCATGGTCAGTGGTTGGTCAACCATTGCAATAAACTAGTGTATACAGTAGTATCGAAAGATATCTATTCATAATTGTTACTAAAGACAGTGACAATCATTTTTATATACATAGAATATAATCCTCCTATTTAACATCTCGTTCTTATGTTTTTTGTAAAGCGCCTTTGACTTTGGCCCTTGCTATGCTACGGCGCTATATAATTTGTCATGAACAATAACAATAATAACAATAATCGCAATTGGTCTCCGACAAGTCACTGGCCTTTGTCTCCTTGACCTCTCTGCTGCATTTGATACCATAGATCACAAAATTCTGCTCGAACGACTTTCTCTCTCTCTCTCTCTCTGGTTCGGAATATCTGAAAAGCTCACAACTGGTTTTCATCTCATCTTAGATAGAGAAATTCGTCTTATCTTAAATCCCGGTCTTTTCAAGTGTCCTGTCTTAGCCAAATTTCTCTATCTCACAGTGTAGATTTTGGAGTGCCTCAAGGATCTGTTCTTGGGCCTGTACTGTCTTCAGCCTTTACACCACACCGCTCTCATCTTTAATTAATTCCCTTAATTTAAATCACCAACTCTATGCCGATGACACTCAGCTATTCCTTTCCTTCTCACCTCATTCATTAAATGCATCTATTGTTGAGCTCGAATCTGCATTTTCATCAATCTCTGCGTGGATGTCATCTAATCTCCTCGCTCTTAACCCATCTAAGACAGAGTTTCTTTTAATTGGACTACCCCAACAACTCAACGAGATTGACAATCCTAAACTAGTTTTGGCTCCTGACACCACAATAATCCCCGTTCCAACTGCTAGAAATCTAGGATTCAAATTTGATTCCTTTCTAAACTTTGAATCACAAATCTCCCAACTTTCAAAAACCTGCTATGTTAATATTCGTGACCGTCGCCGCCTACGCCCTTGCTTAGATACTAAAACTGCCTCCACAATTGCCACCTCAATAGTCCACTCCAAATTAGATTATTGTAACTCCCTCTACTATAACCTTCCCAAAGCCTCTATCAACAAATTGCAATCAATACAAAATGCACTTGCTCGTGCTGTTACTAAGTCACCTAAATTCTCCCATATTTCACCCATACTAAAATCATTAATTGCTTAAAATAACTGAACGTATCCAATATAAGATAATAACACTTACATATAGCTCACTTCAGTCATCAAAACCTGTCTACCTTAGATCACTATTAACCCCTCAGCCTCCTCGACCCACACGTTCATCATCTTACCTCACTCTGTCACGCCCACTGAATCATTCATCCCTGAAAATTTGCAACCGTGCCTTCTCATACGCCTCACCTGAACTTTGGAACTCGATCTCAGCTTCCCTCCGCAGACTTAGACACTTTCAAACAATAAAATCTGAATCCTCGTTTTTTTCCCTGCATTATCTCCTCAAGTCTTCAGGTATAAGCTTAAATCCTTCCTTTTTCTTAAATCATTTCCTCCATGGCTGTAACAACCTAGCCTCACTGCCCTTTGGATGTTGGCTATTACCTGGCTGATTATATACTTTCCCCATAGCTATTTTAATAGAGGCTGAGCGCTTAAGAATAAGCAGCTACTGTTGTGCTGCTTCCCAAGGCGCTATAGAAATCCACAAGATTTTACGTTACTTTTACTTTCATCAGTCAACATTGCAAGAATAATATTCTCAGGATGGCCAAAATAGCCATTATGCTGTATGACTGGATAGATGACAGCTTTCAAATCTTCTGGTAAGTAACGAGACCGCTGCATCAGCATCCATAGATGTCTGGACCCATCCTTTGAAGATGCCTTTGACTTAATTGTGAACCATACCGGCGCATAGACCTTGAGTACAAATTGCGCTACTGTTTTCAGATTTTCATTCGGCTTCTCTGTCGCAACATAGAAACGCACGACTCTGTTGGCCATTGTAGGGGCATTCCGCGTCAAATCAACACAGTCATCGGACGTCACCGTTTCAGATTTTGATGAAAATTAGCACAATTGTTTATCCCCATGAGTAATGTTGAAAACCATAATATTCGAGTTTTGGGTCAACCCATGTCCAAACTATGGGTCATGAAAGTTTGGTCAAAAGGCGCCACCTCGCGACAGAAAAACTGTAATATCTCCACTTCTGTGATAGCTAGAGACATGATCTTTGCACCAAACGTTAGGTTTTTGAAAGCTCTATCTGGGCCAATCAACAGAAGTTTGAAAACCAAAAGAACAAAGACAATCGTAGCACATAATTTGACATTTCGACCAATGTGTATTCAACAATATTTATGATTTTATTCGTGGATAAGTCTCACATTGTGAGGAATAAATGGTGAAAATTTCAGAGTGGGAACTCTTATAGTTTTTTATGCAGTGATTAAAAGAATATTCGCCCCAATGCAAAATCGCAATTAAAACATTCCTGTTGGACATTGCATTCACTAAGTGAATAAGTTAATTTAGTATGCCAGTGACTTCTGACACTTAGCCTACACACATCTGTGACAGTTTGCCTTACAGTTAACAGTATTTTATTTGTGTTTCCAATTTAGTAAACTGTAATTAATACAGTACTTTGCAAAATATCACTAATACATAATGAACAGCAGAAACTGGAGCTCAACAGCCTAGCACAGTTCATGAAATGCATTATGAATATAATTCTATTCAAGATACGTACTTATTTACTTGACTTTACTCTTGTTTTGTGCTTTATTTTCTGTGTTTGTATCTTTGTTCTTGTGTTTGAAGGCTGTCATTCTGTTTGCAAAGGCTTAAATCAGTATTAGGTAACCTAGTTTGATGCAGTAAATTTCATGTGGAACATGTAACTTAAAACATAGGTATTTCATTAGTTTTTGCTGTTAGAATGCATTTAGATATTTATCAGACAAGCAGTTTCATACTATTAATTAAAATATCAGTTTGTAAACAGCATTCTTGATCCAGTTTGTGTTTAGTTTAATCCTGACTGCAGTTCTGACCAAGAATCCTTAAGACCAAGTGTTAGAAGAAAAGTGAATGTGAAAGTGCCTGATTTGTGTCTGCTATCTTTAACACAGGTTGATACTGATGTCAAGGCATTACAAGTTATAGTGATTAGCTGATTTTTTATGTAAATAAGTTTATCTACTGTATTTGAAAAACTATGAACGCCAGTGAAATCGGTAGACTGTCAGCAATGGCTTCAAGCAGTGAAGTGACGTGGGCTTCTCAATTTAAAAGACTATTCAAACAGAGCTGTAATCATTTCAGATGTCACAAAATAGAGAAAAATCATCTTTTTGCACTGTACAGACCTGGTCGCTAAATTAAAGTCTGGGTGATGGATGAGATGTGATTGCACATGCACTGAGCTCTCTCAATCCCTGAAGTTTCCTGAACTGTGTTATTCTGTTGAGCTCCAGTTTCTGCTGTTCATTATGTACTAGTGTTATTTTGCAAAGTACTGTATTAATTACTGTTTACTAAATTGGAAACACAAATAAAAATACTGTTAACTGTAAGGCAAACTGTCACAGATGTGCGTAGGCTAAGTGTCAGAAGTCACTGGCATACTAATTTAACTTAGTCACTTAGTGAATGCAATGTCCAACAGGAATGTTTTAATTGCGATTGTGCATTGGGGTGAATATTATTTTAATCACTGCATAAAAACTATAAGAGTTCCCACTCTGAAATTTTCACCATATATTATTGAAACTTGAGGACGCTTGGGAAGGCTCTAGATATTAATCAAGTTCTGTAATTTTCGGCACAGTTTCTATCCACACCATGACAAATTTTCCAAACTATTACATTTACGTCACTGAGAAAAATGCTTCACTTCACCCTACTGTACAGCGCTATACTATATCTTCCGCAAGATAAATAGTGGAACGTCCTTCGTCATAGAGGTATTTCCTTAACAAACGCCTACCATTTTCACTTTCGGATTTACAAACTGTCAGCATAATCAAATTCAATGTAAAATCTTTGTCCGTCTGTGAAATTTTAGACTACATCTTCTAAATTGTTCACAATAATTAAAACTGAACCTTCATTTTGCAAATAAAATACTACGGCTTTATTGTCCTATATTCATGAACGAGAATATGTTATCAATGGCAAGTATCGATTATAGCAAAGGTTGTTGAAAGGGTTCAGAATCCACAATCTTACTCAATCAAATACAACTAAAGAGCCTTTCTAGGATTAGCTTTACTTGGCGACGAGATAGTAAATTATTCAATTATTTCTATTAGATGTTTCTTTAATCTATAGTCTAGTCTCTGTGGGGCGGAGCTACATCTCGGTCGGGTCTTTCTGCAGCTTTCTAATAACTCGTTTTAAAAATGTTTAAGTCTGACGTCAACTCTTAAATTTCAACAATTGCGCTCAACTGTCGATCAAGATCTCATGGAAGTATTTTCTCTTTAAAATTTTATCATTTCACTAACTTATCCAGATTTAGAAAGATTATTATCAGTCTAGCGTTAAAACAGGGCTTTAAATTCATTGGTCACATTCAAAAGTTGTAACTTGACTCCTCTTTCCACCAGCCACTCCATTACAAACTGGAGGT
Organism: Metaphire vulgaris; assembly: GCA_018105865.1. Classification (NCBI taxonomy): domain Eukaryota; kingdom Metazoa; phylum Annelida; class Clitellata; order Crassiclitellata; family Megascolecidae; genus Metaphire; species Metaphire vulgaris. The sequence continues at coordinate 22,521,654 of CM030835.1, read as the reverse complement.
AGTGACTCATCGCGGTATCATCCCAGTAGCAAGCGCTCGACACCTCTGTAGCTTTATTTTTAGCACTAATCCTAGCTGAGCTCCACATACTAACATTGGTCTGGTACTTTTACTTAGCTGAGTCTGTGAGTCGACCCACAGACCGAAACACTTTGACAATATTAACGTGATTAAGTCATATATTTTAACGCTTGCTCCTGGTTTGATTCGGCGATTCTTCACTGTTCTCGTCGTCTCACATAAGCAATTCTGTATATATCTCGTTCCTTGTCATTCGATAGCAAAACAAATCATCATGATACTTCCACTGATTTGCACATTCTTGCTCGCAACTCACGTCCAGTCTCACAAACCTGACTCACGCACACCATCAAAGCATCTGACCTATCGCACTGCTGTCGACCAATATTCACACTTGAATAAAATACCTGTTTCCTTCGTTCTAGCCCTCCGTCGCTCGCATTTTCGCTTCACCCAACACACAGATGTAATAACCATTCTTCTAGCTCTTTCAGGCGACATTCAACCTAACCCTGGACCATCCCAATCACACATAACACTTTGCACTCTCAATATTAGATCCCTCACCAATCCTCACCACACACATTCACTGCATGAACTTAAAACTATAAAATTAGACTCATTTTTTCCAATGCACACGCTTCACTCCTCAACCATTGACATAGTTGCACTAACTGAAACCTGGGTATCTCCATCTACAACTACGTGTCAACTGATAGAATCAACCCCACCTGGCTTCTCCCTCCTAAGCTTTCCCCGTTTAATAAAATTTACCAACTGCTCTTCCAATCAAGGTGGAGGCACTGCTTTCCTCATTCGCGACCACATACAAATAACCAACTCCTTATCAGTGAATTTCTCGTCATTTGAATGCTCATCAGTCACTCTCAAACTAACCATTTTCAATGTCTACCGCCTCCCATTATCATCGAAATATTCAACGTCATTCGGAAAATTTCTTCAGGAATTCACCTCTTTCCTTGGCTCTGCAGCAACAACTCCTCGTGAATTCCTAATCACAGGTGACTTCAACATACACGTGGACAGAACAGATGATCCTAACTCTACTCAATTCAAACAACTACTGACACAGACAAACCTTACACAGCACATAACTTTTTCAACACACACCTTCGGACACACCTTAGACCTTCTTATAACGTCAGCTTCTTCATCTTTATTTCCATGCTCAGCCACTAGTCAATGCGCCCCTTCTGATCATTTCTCCATTTTCACTATTCTAAGCATCTGCCCGCCAGCTCCTCCTCCTCGCAGCACCTATTCATTCCGTGGTCTTAACAAAATTGATATAACCGTATTCTCTGAAAGTATAAAAGCATCTGACCTCCTCACCAGCCCCCCTCTACCCTACCATCACTGATCGACAAATACAATTACGTGCTATCTAACCTACTCAACAAACATGCTCCCATCATTACACGACCGCATTCATCTCACAGTAGCAAACCATGGTACAACTCTTTCATTCATGCCTTCAAATCATTTCGCAGACGCCTCGAAAGAACCTACCATAGAACACATTTTTCATTTGACCTTCAAAACCTTCGTTCCGCCACAAACCGCTACCGTAATCTCCTCATATCTGCAAAGAAGAAATACTACTCTAACATCATTTCAACAAACAGCTCTAATCCACGAAAACTCTGGAAAACTATAAATGACCTATTCCACCGCAAAGAAACAAATCCTCTCCCTCAAACCATTTCCGTGTCACAGCTTGCTGAATCGTTTGCTAATTTCTTCTCTGGAAAATTCTCCAAGATTCGTAACAACCTTGCCTCGACTTTGACTAATCAAACTGCCTCTCCTCACCACCCATCTCCGTCACAACCTCCGAGCGATTTCTCCAACTTCAATCCTGCAACTGAAGAAGAGGTATTCAAACTCCTTCTCTTCTTTCCAAATAAACAATGCGATCTTGACCCCATACCCACTTCTCTACTCAAACAGTGCTCCGCTGTGCTTACGCCAACTATAACAAGAATTATTAACCTATCTCTCACCACAGGTATTTTCCCACCCTCGTTTAAAAACTCTTTCGTCATTCCTCTTCTAAAAAAGCCTGGCCTTGACCGAGAAGATCTTAATAACTACCGCCCGATCTCAAATCTTTCTCTTCTATCAAAACTTACCGAGAAAATCGTACTTTCTAGACTCACCGATCATCTTTCAAATAACTCACTATATAACACTCATCAATCTGCCTACACTAAACATCACTCTACAGAAACTGCCCTGGCCTACGTTTACGACAGACTCTTAACTGCTATCGGTCTCCGATAAGTCACTGGTTTTTGCCTCCACGACCTTTCTGCCGCATTCGATACTATCGATCACAATATTCTACTCGAGCGACTTTCCCTCTGGTTCGGCATATCCGCCAAATCTCATCACTGGTTCAAATCTTACCTCACGTCTCGTTCCTTCCAAGTTTCGTGTCTCAAACAAACCTCATCATCTCATAGCGTAAACTTCGGAGTGCCCCAAGGATCCGTCCTAGGGCCTGTATTGTTCAGTCTCTATACCACACCACTACCATCCTTAATCAATTCCCTCAACTTGAATCACCAACTTTATGCCGACGACAATCAGTTATTCCTCTCCTTTTCGCCATCCTCATTTGACACATCAATTACTTTGCTTGAATCAGCATTCTCGTCTATTTCGTCATGGATGTCATCTAACCTCCTTGCTCTTAATCCATCCAAGACTGAATTCCTTTTAATAGGTCTACCCCAACAAGTTAAAAAAATTGACAGCCCCAAGCTAGTCCTGACTCCAGATACCACAATAACCCCTGCTCCAACTACAAAATATCTTGGTTTCAAAATTGATTCATCCCTAAATTTAGAATCACAGATCTTCCATCTATCGAAATCCTGCTATGCCCACATTCGCGATCTACGTCGCCTCCGTCCTTGCCTTGACACCAAAACTGCATCCACAATCGCCACTTCAATAGTCCATTCCAAACTAGATTACTGCAACTCTCTTTACTATAACCTCCCAAAAATCTCCATCAACAAATTACAATCAATTCAAAATGCACTAGCCCGAGCAGTAACCAAATCACCAAAGTTCTGCCATATTTCACTCATACTGAAGTCACTACACTGGCTTAAAATATCCGAACGTATCCAGTACAAGATAATAACGATTACTTACAGTTCACTTCATTCGTCAAAACCGGTTTACCTTCGTAAACTCTTAACGCCTCAGCCTCCCCGACCTACACGATCATCATCTCATCTCACACTTTCACGCCCGTTAAATCAGTCATCACTCAAAATCTGCAACCGCGCTTTCTCATACGCCGCACCAGAACTTTGGAACTCAATTCCAGCCTCCCTCCGCAGCCTAAGACGTGGTCAAACAATAAGCTCTGAATCCTCATTTCCTTTAATTCCTTCACTGTCTCCTCAAGCCTTTAGGTCTAAACTTAAAACCTTCCTATTCGAAAAGTCATTTCCTCCATAGCAACAACAACCTGACCCGCTGCCTCATAGATACACTGACCTTTGTCCGGCCGACAAACCACCTTGTCTATAGCTATTTCAAGAAAGATTAAGCGCATAAGAATAAGCAGCTACTGCTGTGCTGCTTTCTCCTCTCTCATTTTGTTGTCCTGTTCCCCATTTTCCAATGGTTCCTTTCCATGTTTAATAGTCTACTCCAACTTTAGCATTCCAGTCTCCTGTTATAATTATTATATCATGCTTTGGGATTGCACTTATTGTAGGTTGTAATAGGTTATAAAAGTTGTCTATCGTCTCTTCTGAGCTATCGGATGTGGGAGCATACACTTGAATTATTGTCATTTTGCCAAACTTTGTTAAAAATCTTGCTGTTATTATCCTTGATGATATTGTATTGTATCCTATAAGAGATCTTGTTGCTTTCTCTGTCATCAGTATGGCTACTCCTTCTTGTGAGCTGTTATCGTCTTTACCTGAACATATGATCTTGTATTTTAATTCGTCAACTGATGTTGTAAACTCTCCTTTTCCTTTCCATCTTGTTTCTGATATTCCCAGTATGTCCCTGTATGTCCCAGTATGTCCTGATATTCCCAGTATGTATATATATACAATGTATATATATACACTGTATACACAGGCAGTGATAAAGGCCTGGGACTTCAGTGTAGCTTCTATGAGACGTGGAGTATATATATATATATATATATATATATATATATATATATATATATATATATATATATATTATGCCCTCAGTACTTCATTTCCAAGTTCTTATGAGAAAAAATATATATGAAAGTTAATTCCATTTTTCATTTTAAAAGAAATCTAAAGCACCGGTTGAATTCTATCGATATCATTTATAATTAAGGCTCTGACTGGCTTAAAATTAGCCACAAATCAGTATAATCGACCATTACCATTACCTCATTTGACACATCAATTACTTTGCTTGAATCAACATTCTCGTCTATTTCGTCATGGATGTCATCTAACCTTCTTGCTCTTAATCCATCCAAGACTGAATTCCTCTTAATAGGTCTACCCCAACAAGTTAAAAAAATTGACAGTCCCAAGCTAGTCCTGACTCCAGATACCACAATAACCCCTGCTCCAACTGCAAAAAATCTTGGTTTCAAAATTGATTCATCCCTAAATTTAGAATCACAGATCTCCCAACTATCGAAATCCTGCTATGCCCATATTCGTGATCTACGTCGCCTCCGTCCTTGCCTTGACACCAAAACTGCATCCACAATCGCCACTTCAATAGTCCATTCCAAACTGGATTACTGCAACTCTCTTTACCATAACCTCCCAAAAACCCCCATCGACAAATTACAATCAATTCAAAATGCACTAGCCCGAGCAGTAACCAAATCACCAAAGTTCTGCCATATTTCACCCATACTGAAGTCACTACACTGGCTTAAAATATCCGAACGTATACAGTACAAGATAATAACGATCACGTATAGTTCACTTCATTCGTTAAAACCGGTTTACCTTCGTAAACTCTTAACGCCTCAGCCTCCCCGACCTACACGATCATCATCTCATCTCACACTTTCACGCCCGTTAAATCAGTCATCACTCAAAATCTGCAACCGCGCTTTCTCATACGCCGCACCAGAACTTTGGAACTCAATTCCAGCCTCCCTCCGCAGCCTACGACATGGTCAAACAATAAGCTCCGAATCCTCATTTCCTTTAATTCCTTCACTGTCTCCTCAAACCTTTAGGTCTAAACTTAAAACCTTCCTATTCGAAAAGTCATTTCCCCCATAGCAATATCAACCTGACCCGCTGCCTCATGGATACACTGACCTTTGACCGGCCGACAAACCACCCTCGTATAGCTATTTCAAGAAAGATTAAGCGCATAAGAATAAGCAGCTACTGCTGTGCTGCTTTCCAGGGCGCTGTAGAAGTTTACGAGATTTTACTTACTTACTTACTTACTTACTTACTTACTTATCAAAGTATTCTGCCAACGATGACAATTTGCTAAAAACGTCAGTGAACAAAACATCAAAAGGTTTACTGTTTTCACCCATGAATTCTGCTAATGACTCAAACATATCACAACATTTATTGTGCACTCACTCTTATCTTCGAAATTCTCAAGTTTTTCTTAAAGGCAGTTTTCTTATCAGCTATTTTCGTGGCGCTGTTGTTATAAGCACTAAGCTTATATCATCTGCATACTGTATCTAAGATTTGTAACTTTTCATTGTCCGAATTTTAGTTCACCCTCACATTCATGTAACGTCTCCCTCATCATTGCTTCCAAAACAAACGAACGTTTCATTCAGTTATTCATAAAATTTGTCAATCAGTTCTGATCTTTCAGACTGGATCATAGGCATGTATGAAGCATAGATTTGGAATTGCTGCTATATTTTAGCAAATACGGGTATTATAAACAACATGACGATCGAATTTTCATAGGTATTATTTTGGCTACATTATGAGTTATTTGCGGGCAAAATGCATTAGTTAAATTACATCATTTCGTCCCTAGCTGTAACAACCTAGCCTCACTGCCCTTCGGATATTGACTATTGTCTGGCTGATCGCATACCTTTCCTATAGCTATTTTAAGAGAGGCTGAGCGCCTAAGAATAAGTAGCTACTGTTGTGCTGCTTTCCAAGGCGCTATAGAAGTCCACGAGATTTTACTTTACTTTACTTTAGTAGTTGTGAATAATTCCTAAGCAGGCCACTCTAAAGCCTCTCGCGGGTCACATCTGGCCCGCGGGCCTTATGCTGCCCGCCCCTGTACTAGAACAACGTTTCTCCTTCTCCGCTTCTGTTGTTCCTCAATTGTTACTTGTTATCTTCAAAGAGTAGTGATTTATACAGGCCTGATAGAGGGAAAATTCTCCACAGACACAAAATTCCCACCAACTCCCAGCAGTGACACAATTGTTTTGCATTTAACTGTGTCTCTTCCCCTCCGGCTAAGTCAACCCCCCAAGGCCCGAAGTCTGGTTAAAACACTGCTCTAGACTAAATCATTTCAAAATATTTCACGATTTTTATGTAGCGCGTATATGATAAACGGTGAATAACAGATAAGAAATTCCCAATTATTAGATAAGAAAGAAAACTTACAAATTGAATTGAAAATATACTGTACATACCAGTGGCGTAGCCAGAATTTCCCGAAGGGGTTATAACCACTCCCAACTTTGATCGAAAACTACTGACAGTAAAAAACAGAAAAGGTCGTCACCTATAATTTTGCTTAATTAAGTTAGTTGTATAGCTATGTTGTGTTATGTTATGTTAACTGGACAATTTATATAGCGCTGTAACATAGTTAAAAATACCAAAGTCAAAAGCGCTTTGACAACGCTGACAATCAATGAAGGTAAGAAGGTGGCGATGTTACAAGATCCACTTGGATGATAAAAAGAACTTTGCCACCGTAAAGAAAACCGGTATTGAGTCCTTGAGAAGCGGTCCTTCCTAGAAATAGTTCAGCAAAATTGGCACCTCAACGAGTAACGAAAGTAGGTGTTGAGAATCCGCAAGTTAAAAGTAGGAATTCTCCGTGCGGTAAAATCCGCCGGTGAAATTCCTAAGAGCGGTCTTCCGCGAGAAAATAGTTCGTTCCCGTGATCGATAAGACCGAAGAAGATGGAGATTCCAACGATGTCCGGAGCGGCAGTCAATCGCTGTTCCATTGAATTTCCTGCAGCAACCAATTAAACGGAAGACCTTGGCAGATTCTCGACGGGCGACCGATCGACCAGGAACTCCAGAACAACGTGAACAAGTACAGGACGGCAAGATAATCCTCAGAAATCCGGCGAGCGGAACACAGTTCTCAGGAAGATGGAAGCGATGTCCAGAAACGGCTTTCGATCGCATCCACGCCAAGTAGCAGCATAGCGCTACATCAATGGCCGCCATTGCAAAACGACCAGATACACGGCGACGACTGACTGGAACGTTCAGAACGTCACGAAAAGATGAGGACTGTTAGAAACTCTTCGGAAAACCAACGGACGAATCTATAATCCTTGCACCCGACCATCAATTCAGATGCAAAACATCGGTATATGCCAAAAACGGCAACGAAATTCTATATAGCTATATGAGCGCGTACAACTATATTCATATTTTTATTTACTTATTTTATTCAGTTTTGCTACATTAAACTCGATTGTGGCACCCCTTTAGACTCAATATTGGCGCCCCTCCACCATCAGAATAATAATGCGCAATAAAAAAATTGGTCGGGTAACCAAGAGTGGTTTAACTCCCCCCTCTTGGCTACGCCACTGGTATATGCACGTTTATGATCCAACAACGCATTATGTTTATTTGCTATGCTATTCGCTAGCATGATCATAAAGATTCGTTTATGATAGCTTTTGTACCTATAGAAGCAGAGGCGGATCTAGGGGGGGCAGGGGGTACATATGTCCCCGGGCGCCGAAATGGGGAGGGGGCGCCAAAATCGGGTAGGCCTATATGGGTAAGTGAAACCACAATAAAGAAGTGCGACGACCTTTTTTTGCTTGTCAGCGCTATATGAAGAGAGACGCCGTAGGAGCTGAGGGGCACCGAAAACGATATGTGACGACCTTTTTTCTTTTTTCTTTTGCTCGTCAGCAATGTTATGGGTGCCAACGGTGCACTTTGTCCCCGGGCGCCGCATACCCTAGATCCGACTCTGTACAGAAGGGCCAAATTTATAAATGTTTGCATGCATAATATTTATAATTGTAAGTACTTAGTATTTGCATCGGACATATTTAATAGCTTGTTATTAGTGTCTACGCCGCTGTTAACGACTTTGATGTCATTGTAAATTTCATATTAATGATTATATTATGACGAGCGTTCCCCAATTATGAAAGTAGAATGTTTCGTGATCAGTTGGATGGCCTCTCATGATGAAATTAGTTTATAACTGTCAGCATAAAATAATAATAGCCTAGTAATAGTAATAGTAATAATAATAATAATAATAATAATAATAATAATAATAATAATAATAATAATAATAATAATAATAATAATAATAATAATAATAATAATAATAATAATAATAATAATAGCAACAACAAGGTTTAAAGTGGTTCAAGAGGGTCTTTCATCCCTGTGTGAGAACCACTATGTTTCACCCATCAATCTAGTATTCTACAGTAGGCCTACCAAGGTTTATTTTGAAATCATTTACACTAGTAGTCATTACCATATTTTCATCCAGTTCATTTCATTTGTCTACCAATCTGGCACTTAGCAAATGCTGGTTGTATCTCCCAACCGGTTTTTCAAACAGTTTCATGTTGCGTCCTCGGATTACATCTGTATGTTTTGTTGTGAAAAGCCTATCTCTTGGCATTTACAGTCACTTTATTAGTATTTTCTCTGTCCCAATTACATCTCCTCTCACTCTCCTTTTTTCTAAAGTTGCTAATCCACAGGACCACAGAGTTTTAGCCTTCCTTTCTGCATAGCGGTGCGAGACGTCTTCTCTGTTTTACTAATTACTATGTTACTTATTTGTAGTTGTGTTGTTTCGGTAGGTGATGGCATGGTTGCAGGAAGTAATTGGCAGGATTATTTATCTTTCCGGTTTTGGAGCTTGGTCTGATTGACTGCATGACGAGCTTTCTATACTAATTAATTACAAACTTAATAATGGCTCTAAAAGACAAGAACTGCAACATCAAAATTCAGAATATAATATTGGAACAGGTCACCACCTTCCCGTACCTAGGGTCCATCATATCAGACGACACTTCGAGTAAAGCTGAAATAAGAAGCAGATTGAATAAAGGACAAAAGGCAGGAGCATCACTAAACAAGATATGGAAAAGTCACAACATTCCAGTGAGCACCAAAGTTCGACTACTGAGATCACTGGTGTGGCGGTCGCTACATACGGCTCGACAATAATGAAAGAAGATGAACAGCGCATACAGACATTTGAAATGAAAGGCCTAAAGCAAATAGTGAAAGTTTCTTGGAAAGCAAAGAAACCTAACGAATGGGTATTGGATAAATCAGGGGTGCAAAGAACCCTATTGCAAACAGTAAAGAAAAGAAAACTGAATTACTGGGGACATATTTTGCGAACAAAACAGGACTGTCTAGTGTCTAGAGAAAGAAATAATGCAAAGCACAATGCCAGGATCACGAACAAGAGGCAGAGCAAGAAATAGTGGGAAGATAACATAAAAGAATGGACAGGGCTCACTACAGAGCAGGCGACAAGAACAGCAGAAGGCCGTAACACTTCGAAGAAGGCAGTCCACAATGCAACCAATCTCCAATCTCCGGAGCGAAGACGGTTTAAAACAAGACAAGACAATTAAAAACGATTGAATCTGATCTCCGTTATCCCCGTTTTGTGTCACAATATCATCGTTGTTAAATTCCGGTTTCAACACACTCGAGTCCCCATATGTTAAAGGTGGGTGCCGATGATATAACGAAACGAAACGGAGATAAGATTTAATTAAGTTTTTAAATATAAGAATCTCAAGCAATCTCAACCAATTACTTCCTACAGCTAAGGTTGTAGTAAGTAATTAGTAGGATTATATTTCTGTCCGGTTTTAGAGCTTAGTCTGATTGGCTGTATAAGGAGTATCTTATATTAAAAACTTCATCAAATGTTATCTCCGTTTAGTTTCAAAATATCAGCGACGTCCACCTTTAGCATATAGTGACTCGAGCGTGTTGATACCGGAATTTAATAATAGGTTAATATTTGATATCTTTTGATCATCTTTGTTGCTCTATGTTGTACTCTTTCTAGAGTTTATATGTACTTTTTTCATAGATGGACACCATGTTTGAACACAATACTCTAAATGTGGGCGTACAATGACTTATAGAGTCGTTTTATTACATGCTTCTCTCATAAAGTCGTTTTATTACATGCTTCTCTCCAGTGGCGACTCCAGGATTTGGCAAGTGGGGGGCCGTTTGGGTGGCAACTTCTAATCATGGGGGCCAACCATTTGCTGTTAGGTATGTAGTATTGAGTATAGGGTCCCAACAGGGGGACCACTGGGGGCCAGGCACTCAATAGGAGGCACGGGCCCCTCCCCCCCCGACCACCCTGTAGAGCCGCCACTGCTTCTCTCTGCTCACTGCCGTTCTTTTGATCATACCTCCGGTTTTAATTTTATGTTTTGTTATGATGAATTTCCGGCTGAGCCTTTCCGTTTTAGCGTTTCTTTCATAATTTAAAAAAATGTTATCTATATAATTAAGAGCAAGGGAAATTCTTTATACAATGGATAGCGATACTATTTCGAACCACAAGTGATTACTGTAATTTAATTTTACGTGTGAATGATTTTACTTCAGACTGATTGTATCTAGTGAAACAAGTTTCCATGGGAAATTAAAGAATAAATGTTATTTTCTTTTGTGCTCATTACAAGTGTTCCAGTTGTTTTATGTTTTTCCCATTTACTTTGACTTTGTCAGTTTCTTCTATTTAGTTATTTTCTGCATTTACAATTGATTAATCACCCACCACAGGAATTCTACTGGGAACAGTGACGACACCAGTTATTTAAGTTCTTAAATTCTCATAAAAATTCTGAAATGACCACTTTACTGTAAGCTGTCATATTAGCAGCTTTTAAAGCTCAGTGTTTAAACTTGATCTTAATACGATTTCATCTAAAATAATTGTCATACTCCTTAAATTGGAACAGTTCCTGACATTCTTGATCTTTCTTTCAAGTGGTGGTGATGATGGTGCTACTGCTTCAGATGATAATAAAAATTATCAAAATATTAATAATTACGATGATGATGTTGTTGGTGATGATGATAATAATGATAAAAAACAATAGGCTTAATGATAAAAAGGATGATGATGTTGCTGGCGATGATGAGGATGATGAAGATGATGATGATGATGACGATAATGATGATGATGATAATAATAATAATAATAATAATAATAATAATAATAATAATAATAATAATAATAATAATAATAATTAGGCATATGTACGTTAAAATCACGCAACTGTGACCATTTGTGACGCTGTACACGCATTTTTGTCTACGTTAAAATTGCGCAACTTCCTCAAGCTACGCCCACCAACGCATCTCGACGTTGTACACATTATGACGCTGCAATGAACAATTGAACGTACGCTTCGTCAAACGCTTCTTCGACTAAACCGTTTGGTTACCAATAGCAACGTCGTCTTCGAACATCGCGCACCAACGCATCGCGACGTAAGGACTAAACCGTCTACCAATAGTCAACAAATGAGAACGCTTGAAGGTAACAGACATACAGAGCAAGGATCTTAATATTATAGACTAGAACTCGAAGGCTCGCTTCGCTCGCGCGAGCTTCGCTCGCATGAGGCGAGCTTCGCTTCGCTCTAATGAGGCGAGCTTCGCTCGCAGCGAACTTCGCTTCGCGTCGCTTCGCTCGAGGCAACGAATATTCCAGAACGACCAATCAGAACGCTCACTCAGCCAACCAATCAGAACGCTTGAAGATAACCAATCAGAACGCGCGCACAGCCAACCAATCAGAACGCTCACACAGAAGACAAACAATCAGAACGCTCGAACGCAACAATAAGAAAGTTCACACAGCCAACCAATCAGAACGCTCGAAGGTAACAGACATACAGACCAAGGATCTTAATATTATAGATGGCAGTGCTAAAGACGGATGAAATGACGCGATAGCATTATCCGATTCTTTTGACAATACGCTAAACTCAGTAATTAAATAGGAAACATTTCTAAGAATCGATAAATCTACCAGGTGATAATTTACCGGAGGCATAAATGGAGCCCATCTAGTAAATACACAGAGAAAACCTTCTGCAAGTCTAATTTATAGGCTCTCGAAACCAATACATGAGAGTTAAAGCAAGGCATATAGATTTTTTTAAAATTCACTCATTGGATATAAAAAATAAGCGACGACTGATTGAATCAAAACTGCTAGAAAAATAGCTTGAAGGTGTAAAGTAGTGTTTGAATTGATTGTCTTTAAAAAGACTGCACGTTCAAAATCTTACTTGCTATGTTTCAATGCAGCTGTATAACGACTCGGCGAAGACCACACTAATTTCGAAATCTTTGCTAACCCAGCAACCGGTTGAACTGTACGGTTGTAGAACAGTCGGTCGACTAATTTATTATCAGCAAGTTTGCTTTAGATATTGGAGTCAATATTACTCAACATAACATAGACCGAAATTGCGGCTCAGTTAGGGACAGACGAATGCTGGCATATTTATCTAGATTAAACAATGAAGCTGTTATCAAGTAATTACTCTATTTCAGCCCACCCTGGTGCTGCTTTATAGGCTTTTAAGGAAATTTCTTGGAAAACGAAAATGAGCAACAAGTTGAATTTTTGTGTCGAATACATTTTTTATCAGCAAGTTTACTTCAGGTACTAGCCTTGCTAGTGCTCAACATGTACTAGCGATTCTCAAACATTGGCCCGCTAGCCAAATTTGGTCCCGCGAAGCCATTTCACTTGGGCCGCGAAAACGTCTCTTACCAGCGGTGGCGGCTCCACATGGGGGCCGTGGAGCCCGTGCCTCCTTGTTGAATGCCTGCCCCTAGCGACCCCCGGTTGGGACCTTATACTTACTACTTCACACCTATCAACAAATGGTTGGCCTCTTATGCTTAAAAGTTGCCAAACCAACCTCCTCACTTGCCAGATATTGGAGTCGTCACAGCCTGCCAGTGTTTTAGGCACAGTATTGCCCAATGAAACCGTATGTGTGCCAAGCGTTCATAACACGTACGCACACCCACACATCCACACACGCCCACACACCCACACACACCCACACACCCACATACACCCACACACCCACATACACCCACGCACTCACATACACAGATGACGACAAACGCATGATATGTGCAGTAGTATACTGTATATGTATATAATTTAATGATTATTTATCCCCTCGGTACTTCGTTCCCGAGGGACTTATGACAAAGTGTCCGGAAAATATATACTTTTCAGGTCTCGTCTAAATCCGAATCAGAGTCAGGGAAAGTCCCTTGGAAGGCAATCCCATTTAAGCATTGTAAAGGCATATATATATGTGTGTGTGTGTTTGTGTTTGTGTGTGTGTGTTTGTGTTTGTGTGTGTGTGTGTTTGTGTGTGTGTGAATGGGTGTGTGTGTGCATGCATGTGAGCGTGTGTGTGTTTGCAATGGCGTAGCCAGAGGGTTTGGGGTTAACCCCCACCCCTGGGTGCCGATGAAAAAATGTTTGTGATGCTTTTTCATACATTTTTCATTTTCGGACGCGATTTTGGGGGTCAACCTTCCATTGGCTGGCTGACGATTGAAAAAATGTAAGTGCTATAGTAAGAATGTAAAGGTGGTGTCACGAAGGTGACGACCTTATTTTGCTTATTTCGCTCAAAATTTTGAACCTTCATGAGAAGGTTTGAGGATCACTGATATGGTCTGAGGCAGAGCTTAGCTCTGGACAAACGGATGCTCACATAATATTATCTAGATCAAATAATTATAAAACCGTTGTCAAGTAATTACCATTGGCCTATTAGCGCTGGTGATGTTTAACAAGTAAGAATAAATCATGTTTATTTCAAAGCGAAATGTTGACAATTCTCATGTGATTCTTCAGTTTTACTGCTTTAACTTTCAACAGGATCAATAGAAATAGTCACGTTGTTTCACAACTGAGGTCCATCCAGATATTTGGGACCGTCTTTAACGTCCGTCGCTCTCGAAGTGGTCTAAGTGAGTCTATCAGTTTGTGAGAGGAGGCGGGGGTAAGGACCAGCGTGGCGTCACGCCTTCAGTGTAAATAAAACCCTTAAATGTACCTGATAGGAGGAATAGTGGAAGACGTTTTCTATTGCTCAGTAACACTTTTTTTCCAGAGAAACGTAAAATTTTATATCTCACTTCTACATGTAGTAAAACTTGCACGAATTTGCTGAACAGCTGTATAAATAAATACATGTAATGCTTGTATAATGTAAGCAAAGAAGATCAAAGCTTTGTAATTGATAAGACCAAAGTACATCGCGAGAGGCAGAAATTAAGGAAAAATTTGCAGCGAGGTATACAGTAAGACAGTCACACAAAACCGTAGCAGGTATTTACGTCGATGGGAGAAGGGATGCCACTTTAGTCAAAGTAAACAAAAATAGCAAGTGGTATGGTTATACTATTGTTGAATATCAATATGTTCTCGTTGAATAACCAGGTTGCAATTATCTAACTCATGTTACACCTTCATCGCGAAGAAGTACTGACATTGCCAGTAGTATTCTGAAATTTCACAAAAATCTTTTTTTACTCAAATAGTGGCATTAGATTTCGGGGGCGGGAAGATAGATGAGTGGTAATGTAATATCACTGGGCAGGCACGCCGACGACTCGGGTTCAATCCCGTAGGAGCCCCTAAGGTCTACTCAGCCTTAATCGCTAGAGGGCGGTAGTAACATCAAATGAGTAGCAATGGCAACATTGCGAAAGTAACCATAGGTTCGGCGGAAGAGACTGACCACCGTCCGCCGATGTATGGCTCACTGGCTCAGCCACCTATGGGCTGTTGGCTACAAAACACGGGGATCAGCACCGGACCCTACGGGAAATGAGCCTACGGGTGAAATCTTTACTTTTACTTTTATTCTGAAATTAATAACAGTCTAGAGATGCAGACTTCAGATGCAGGTGATTGTATCTCGGCAGTAGGCTGCGATGGTACATACATGAACACAGGCTGTAAAGCTGGAGTAATCCATCAGATTGAACTGATTAGGACACTTGCAAGATATGCTGCTTTGTTTTGTGGATTCGTCATACCAAATGACACAATTGCATGCTGCAACATTCAGTCAATTGGCTTACATGTATGCTTCATATAAATGAATTAATTGCCTTTGAGAAATCTGTTTAAAACGTTGGTTGGATGGATCCACCTATGCACCCTCAAGTTTCTCTGGCCTCATTGTGTAGTGAATTGCAGCACTGCGAAAGTAATTTCCTTGTTCGTTTTGAATTTATATCACATGTGACCACGATATGCCAGAGTTGAGCGAAGATGTATTAGATGAAGACATTGCCAAGCTAAGAATTGTCCCTCTCACTTTGGATTACAAGAATCACACACAAAGAGTGGAGCATTGCATAAAACTAATAACAGGTTCTTCAAAAGCAGTTTATTGCCTTGAAGCAAGAGACGATTTTATTCACGCTCGAGTCAATTTTCGAAATCTAATGCCACTATTTGAGTAAAAAAAGATTTTTGTGAAATCTTCTTGTAAAAAACACTTACTGAGTGAGTAATTGTGTAATGCCGATCGTCTATTGATCATTCATTGATGGCATACAAATTTTTGTGATTTTCAAGTAATGTACAAACTTTCCTAATTGAAAATGGGGCACTTCCACATGTTCCAAAATAGTTCTTATGTCATTTTCTTTCAAATCAGGTGGGAATGCAAATATTTCCTCAGTTCCGTGACAAAATTTTTTTCGACCCGCCCTAATATATATATATATAATATATATATATAATTATATATACATATATATATGGCAGACGATAGAAGACGATATATATACTGTACGAATTATATGTATATATACGTAAATATTATTATTATTATTATTATTATTATTATTATTATTATTATTATTATTATTATTATTTTTATCATCATCATCATCATCATCGACAATTTGTGAAGCGTAGTAGTAACATAGCCATAAGCCAAAACCAAAAGCGTTGTACAGTCAACAGCATGTAATGCCATACGATCTTGTAAACAAGTACGTTTTTAGGTCTTTCGCAAACGTCTCGGGAGAGGTAATGCTGGCCAGGACATCAGAGAGCGCATTCCACAGAAGTGGGTTTCCCCGGGTCATTGAACGCTCGCCAAACTTCGGAGTCTTGGCCGGAGGAGGAACATACAGCGGTGGCAGCTACTGGATCTCAGCTGCAACTGGCACCTAGTCGTCATTTGTCTCCGTACCAGGCTTGGTATATATATATATATATATATATATATATATATATATAATTATATATATATAATGTACACACATGATCAGCATAACCCAAAAGATGTTCACCAGAGACCAATTTGGGATAGGCTCTAATGATTAAAAATTTAAATGTTATGAATGTTTTAATGGGTGGTTGAAAGGCCAGCAGCGAGTACTATTTTCATTTTATTCTGAACCGAGCGACAAAAGGGTCTAAACCAGATCTTTTCAACTCGCGGCCTGCGGATCACATGTGGCCCGCCAAGCGATCTTTCCCGGCCCGAGAACGTAATTACATTATTATTGCTGTTATTATTGTCACTTGTTTCTTATATGATGCCGGGATAGTTTTACTCTTGGATAATCTTTACTCGCATCTGAATGCAGTTTCTTTGAAAGGTGTAGATACTGCAGAATATCTTTCTTTATCTTGTAATTATTATGCAGGCTATTGTTTTAGTAGTGATCAGTAGCCCCTTGTTTTATTCTGATTATAAAGGTGGGACCTTGAATATAAAGAAATAGTTCAACTGATTCCCTACAGAGCAAACAGCCAAATATATATTTATATACACTGTACACTGTACAGTCTAAGTCGAATTAGTTTTAATTTGCCTACATCATTCATACAGGCTGTATTTGATGTCTAATGTTTTTGTTTTAAATGTCATTGTTTCTCAACTTTTGTGAAAGTTATTTCGTATTTCCAGATTAAATTGGACGACGGTTGGTATTATTCGCTGACTCGTTGGACGGTGGATCAACAAAGTTCATGGATTTGATTAATAATCATCTTTATTCGCGACAAGCACAGCATAAAAAAGTAGTACACAACCAGTAGTACACAACCAAGGAAAACACAAATCAACTGAACAAAACTAAATAATAATAAAAAAATAATAATAAAAATAAAACTAATAATAAACAAATAAACTAAATTGACTATTACTTTTCTCATCCAGAGGGGGCCGGCCCGGTGCACATCCTTGGTTACGCCAATTGTTTAAATTCGAAGACTAGAATAAATGATAATATGCGAATTATTATCATTATGCAAGTATTCGATTTTAAGAATTTCAACAATTTCTTCAGGCCGAGAATTGGATGTTATCGGAGAAAAGCTGAATTTTGCTTCGAGCAGTTGTAAGCCTTTTTCTGTTTTTCTTTTCCACATTCTGCTTTGCTGCTTCCCCGCCCCCACACTCTGGAATAGACAGGGCCGGATTAAGCCATCTTGGTACCCTAGGCACAAACCCACATGGGTGCCCCCTTCTGCCCCGGGCGCAGGATCCTCCACTGACCACTGGTATGTTCAATATTATGCAAAAAACTAACAAAGAAAAAGAGTTGTTAACACATATGTTCGTACTACTATAACTCGGATAAATTTCTGCTCTTAGCTTCTACAACAGAAACAGTATGCTTTTTTTCTTTAGCTAATTTTCTCTTTTGTGCACCACTTAACTGAACACGTTTCATCTTGGGGTCTGAACCTGAAAAAAGGTATGTGAAAAGATGTAAATAAAAATGAATAAATGATATAATCAATATAATTGGGTGTGCAAAGGTATCATTTTCCGATTATTCTTAATTACATTTTTCAGAACGAAAATGTAATTACACAAATATCAGAAAATTAAGCAAAATAAGGCTAAGAAATAATATACATAGGCTCCTATCAATTATAATTGCTTTATCAAAATCGATAAAAGCGCATTTAAAGCGTAGTAATGAACTCCTTCAACAATAACACTAACTACCAATAGACGTGTATATATATATATATATATATATATATATATATATATATATATATATATATATAAAAGATTAGATTTTTTAGAATTAAAAGCCCTTAGAGAAAACGAAAACGAAAGTAAAAAGTGTAACCATTAACCTTCGTCAAATCAAGTTTTGTTGTGTAAGCTAAATTAGTAATATCTACATCAGTATGTACTACATACTGATGTAGATATTACTAATTTAGCTATGTAGTTTATACAAATATTCGAAAATGCAAAGTAGTTCTAAGCCGCTATGCAAATGTACAGTCGTTCAATGTCTCGTCGACAAATTAGCACTATTCACAATTGTTTTCACTAGCAGACCAAAACGGAAATGAGTCTGTCGCTACGCATTAGTGCGTTACGTAGCACAAACATGTCCTAAAAAATCGAAATATAGCACCAAAACTCGAAGAAAAATAGCAAAAAAAACTGGGTGGAAGGTATTTTACCACCAGGTTGTGGGACCAAGGTTATATAATGTGCGATTCAATATTACATTTGCGATTTGTTAATATCATGTCGATTACGCGCGGCTACCGGGACAATATACAGGTTTTTCTTGAGGACTTGTGGTGCCCCCAAACGCTTGGTACCCTAAGCACGTGCCTTGTTTGCCTAATGGTTTATCCAGGCCTGGGAATAGACCTTGCTCTGCTAACCACTAAACTAAGGCTACAGCTATTTTTACTATATATTTAGCTCCGAGGAATAAGCAACTACTACGGTTCCTGCTACAAAAGCGCTATAGAAATTTCACGAGATTTTACTTACTTACTTATGCCTTTAGATGGTATCAGTTCAGTGTTTATTCTAGGCCTTCTCTGGGGAATTTCCACCACCCCCCTCCAGTTTAAACATTCCCCCACAATTTTTATATGTTGCATGGGGGATGGAAATTTCCCTCCCCCCAAAAAAGTGTGATGACGGGGGGTTTAATTTTTTGGAGAGGGGAAAAATGTAGGGATGACAATTTTTTGCTTGTCAGGGCATTTGAGAAGGGTAAATTATATTAGGAAGGTTGGAAGGATTACAATTGTTTTGCTTGTCATCAAATTTTAAAAGGAACATTTGAAAAGGACTATGTTTGAATAGGAAGATTTTTGGAGACCTTGTCCCCCAAACATTTCAAAATCCTCCCCAATGTCAAGGTGACTAGAATAAACACTGTATCAGTTTGTGAAGCAGGACATCGGGTAAGACGTTGTATTTGCTGATTACTCTGAAAATCAGTTTAATGTAACTCTTTATTTAATATTTCAAGGAAAAGTTACTGCTGAACTTATGTTTCTGCATGTGACTGAGATCAACTTCACGCATCGTTCCTGTGGAGCAGAAGCAACTTTATGCTTCGTTCCTGTGGCGCAGAGACAGTCGGCGAGCGAAAGTCACTAGCTCCAGTCGATCTCATACACTGCGCCTCGTCTCTGGAATGATCCTCCCTCAGAGATCCGAAAGATCAATAACTCAGGTTAGTTCCAGTCAATAGATCTATTGTCATTAGCCATTACTCCGTTAACCTTTCGAAAACAAATGAAATCTACTTTTTAAGAAATCCTATGGCGTAAACCTCACTATATAGGTGTAACCCACCTAACATCTGGTTATCAAAGAAAGAAATAACGACAGAGAGAAAGAATGAACGAATTAACAAAGGAATGGGTAATAGAAAGAATGAGCGAGAGAGGGAGAGATTGAAAATAAAGATGAGAGAAAGAAATTTGAGAGAAATAAAGAATGACAGAAAGAAAGAGAAAATATTGGAATAAAGAAAGAAATGATGGTGAAGGAATGAATGGGAGATTGCATAACTGAATTTCCTTCTCAAACATGTTCTGGCCGTAATACAATAGGGCCTACTATTGGTAATTTAGACTGATTTTTACTTGATTTTGCCACTTCATCTTCGTGTTTTAAATGTCCTCTATGTTCATTTTGTGTTTTGATTTAATGGAATCGAATGAACTTGAACTGGTGCGCAATTGAACCTTTTACTATAGCAACATTTTGATCCATCTCGACTCGAATCTGTCGATTTTGACACAAATGAAATACTTACATTTACTCGATTTTGGCTGCAAAAAGGTTCAATTTCAAAAAAATCTGTGGCAACATTTGTACCAATTTCTTCAATTCCGAGACACTTTTATCTATCTATAATTGTATTTCCACCAAAATATGGGCCATTAGAAACCCGATGAACAGCGATGAACGCCACAACCGGGTACTTCGGATGCTCAAATTCCACCCATACCATTCTCCCCGACTACCACCTGATAGGATTATAACTACAGAGTAGAGATTTCGCGAGAAACGGTCAAATGTTTGACTGCGAAATGGACGAGGAAGTGTTTTCCACAGATATTCAATACTCGACTGAAGAAGATGATACGATTCAGTCAACGCAACAGCACACCATAGTCAGGTCACGTGTCTCTTCGAATCACATTTTCTTCTTTCTTCTAAATAGAAGCCAAAACACCGTAGAACTTGGCTCGCGTGGAAAGTGGGCGTAAACTTATTAACAGCACCGAATGCTAATAACAGGATTTTTAAAATATATTATTTCAAACTGAGTTGATTCGTCAAACGCCGCATCTGCACACTTTCGTCTTCTTAGGTCAGACAACTAACAGCAAAGTTGAACATCCGATTTATTGAGAAAACGTCATTAGATGCACTCATTTCAGTTTATACAAGAGCTACTTATCACGTGATAGGATGCTATCTAGCCTACAGAGGAGAAATTTTGAGAAAAACAGTCAAACGGATGAGATCGTGTATAAATAGGTAGGTAAATTTTTGCCAAACTACAACTACTCTACTGTGCAGAGTTCGAATTGGGGCGCTTCTCAGTTGTATTGCATTTATTCACGATGTACAGTAGACTTACGTAGTGAGCAAAGGATAAGAAAGCAGACTTTGAATGTTGAAACTTGAAAGCATAAAGATAATAATATCTTGATCGTAAAACAGTAATAATGTCTTAAAACCCAATCAGTCTGTATTAGAATTAATCATTAATTACTATAATTAGGAGCAAAATAGCGTTCTTGTAACATTCGAAGATAAAATGCATATTGGTAACATAGTAAACAATGGAATGGCCTTGTATTCTTCTGGCTAGTTTATTTAAATTTCATAGGCTAGAGGGAGGGGTGACGGGTTAGAAGAATCAAAAAGGCCTGTTAAGGGGAGGGGTAACGAGTTAAGAGTCGAAAAGGCCTATATCTCGTCATTGCATTTGAAGGAAAATCAGATCAGCTCACAATTTCATAGAACATTTTAAAATATTGTGACATGCCTTACTATAGCAGATATCAATGCATACGAAATCCGCTGCCTTTCGCGTACCCCCGTTGAAAGTCCATTTTACAGTATACCCTCGGATATAGGGAATCACTGCTCTACAGAATGTGTCCATAATCATAATTAATCGGCCACTGGCTCTCTTGGACTTTCGAAGGGAAATTGTCCAGGTGTACATGCATCGATTTAGAACCCACAAGCATGTTCAAGTGCTTTCTCGCGTTAATGTCCCCATAGGACACCGTGTTAGACTAGATCGTCGTGTGTCAGCAGACATCCGCTATGAAGGACTTGAACATTATCCGACGACTCATAAGAACCAATTACGATGAACCCATTGCAAAGGGAAACCCAAAGTCAAATGTAATATGACTATACATGTTGCATTTGCATTTGATATTGAATGATTTCTTAAAGTGTTATTGTGTTTGTTATTTTGTATTTCCAGATTAAATTGGAAGCACAGAGAATCTGCAGTCGGTCGTTGTTCTGTATTCACGGAATGTGTTTTTAAATCTTGGGCGGACGAGATGAAATTTGGTATCGAAGCGCATGAACAGTTTAGATATCTGTAGCGTGGGTTTGATGCGTAATCTCTTATCATAAGTGGTTAACGGACCAGTCGTCTGTTGAAGCATATCGTATGTTTAATTCAATGGCGTAGCCAGGGTTACGGAATTAGGGAACACATCGATATTTTGGAGTATAAAAGAGCACAAGCATAAAAGCGTCATCAAGGATTTCTTGAAGGGTCTCCTCTGTATCATTCATTCTACCCACTGTATCTCCCTTCAAGGAACATCTCAACGGTTTTGCGAAAATCCCAGGACTAATTCCATCTAGATGGAGCGGTCGGCCCGATGCACATCCGTGGTTACACTAATGGCCTATATTCGAAAACTAGTTTAATGAAAATGCACAAATTATTGTCATTACATTATGGTAGCTTTCGAATTTACGAATTTCACTTATTATAACAGCCCAGTGGAACGCTATCTTATACAAGGGCAGAATATAATCGAAAGACATAACTGTCTTCGTGTTAATCAATTAATCAATACTCTCCGTCTGAAAATATCTCCATCATATTATGACTTCGTTCACCGCTTCCTCCACATTCTCCGCCTCACAGCAATTACTCTTTGTATGTTCTTAATGACATCGATATGACATCGTTGCTCGAAAACATCCAGGGTCATTTCTAGTATTGTAAATTTGGGGGTTGTCGGTAAAATTTGGGAGTCTGTCAAAAATGTGTGACAAAAAGTCTCAAAAGAGTCTGACAAGCAAAAAAAGTTATCCGTGAAAAAAAAGTTGGGGGTGTTATTTCTCGAATTGGAATGTTTTGGGCTATTTAGTATGCATTTGGTATGCATACCAGCCTCAGAATAGCAAATTTTGGGGGCGTCGACCTCAAATTTGATGTGTTGGGGGGAGGCGGTAGAGGGTGCAAACATATCCCTGAAAACATCAAAGCATCCTTTACCCCTCCAACCATATTTACAGTCAATGATCAATAAATGCAATACACTGTATTGCATTTGATATCTATTTAATAAAGACGCTCCTGTTATCTCAATGCCTCCGCCGACTGTTTATTCTATACGCAAGAGTGAATGCTAAGAGAGCAAGTCACTTATGAGCATACTTCAGCAACAAAGCATAAAATCTGAAGGCTAGGAATGCTGGTGCTGACTGCGGGTCTAGTGTTGCATTGACTACACTTCGCTGGCTACAAGTCAGCTGAAGTGCAGGCAATGCATTCCTTCTGAACTTTGATCCTGTCTGCAGCATAAGGAACTTACTTTTAGACCAGGTGAGTTATCCTTTGTATTTTCGGACTGAGAGAGTGACAGCAGCTCTTAATTTAAAGCACTAACTAATTAGAATCCTTAACGGTTTAGCCTATTTATTGTACGTGAAATCTGTAAATCATTTGATTAAAGATTTTCAACAACTCGAATGAATTTCGTCTACAATTAATTCAGCGGCACTATTTGGCATCATCCTAAAACGCTATGAATGTCAATGTCCAAATCCTATACTTGTATTCACCTTTGATAAGAATTTCTCCAATGGCGAAATCCATGACATTGAACTCTAGTAATGTAATGTAATGCAATGTAGCATTTGTATAGCGCCTCTTATATTTCTACTCAGAGCGCTCCTGGCATTGGAGTCGCATGATAAAGTAGTGAGACTTTGGCTTTCGCATTGAACTGCGAGGGAGTGAGGCCCAAATGGATGGGTTCAAGGCATTCCAGAGGGAGGGTCCAGTCACTACAAAAGCCCGACTCTGGGTATAAGAGTAGTGCGTCATTTGGGGACATAAACATTCATCTGATCAGTGGAGCGGAGCAGGCGATGAGCAGTGGAAGAGGGTGATTTGAAAAGCTTAGTAATGTAAGATGGTGCATGATCTCGAAGTGCTGCAGAAACAATAATGACTTGTTTGAATTTAATGCGGTCAGAAATTGGAAGCCAGTGGAGGGTTTTAAGCATAAAGTCTGAGATGTTAGAGTAGCGAGGAGCTTTTAGCCACAAGACGAGCCGCAGCATTTAAGACAGATTGCAGAGTGGAGAGCAGGCTTTTGGGCAGGCCAAGATAAAGAGAATTGCAATAGTCTAGCCTACTAGGAACAAAAGCATGATCCAGAGATTTGGTTGCAGAGAGAGAAAGTGAAGAACGAATACAGTAACTCTTAGTTGCCTAAGTTGGTAAAAGCAGGATCGAGAGAGTCTAGCAAAATTCTCTTTGAAGGTCAAAGTACTGTCAAAGTAAACACCAAGGTTCTTTATACAATTTGAAAAAAAGTATAGGAAAGAGAGAGTTCAGTGAGTCATAATCAATGTTCGTGTGTAGATGTTTAGTACCAAGCCAGATGAGTTGAGTTTTGTCAGTATTAAGTCAAAGTCTATTAGAGAACATTCTATCCCGAAATAGAGTTGGAATTACATTGTCTACTGATTGGGTTAGCTGAGACTCAGACTAGTGATGGCCATGTCGGTAGATTTGAATGTCATCAGCATAGAGGTGCACAGTGAAACCAAATGAGCTAAATATTAAAGAGCAAAGGTCAGCAGTGTAAAGTATCAATCAATCAATCAATCAATAAACTTCTATGGCGCCACTATCATAATGCCCAGGGCATCAGCCGATGTCGCACCAAATCCAAATAGAATTAGAGCCAGGTCAATCCGGAAGATCAGTCAGAACAGCGGGGGAGCAATCTAAGGGGGATAAGCCAAGTCAAACAGGTACGTGTTAAGGCCAGATCTAAAAGATGATAAATTTTTAGTTTTACGAAGTGATATTGGTAATGAATTCCAAAGCTTAGAGCCACACACTGAGAAACAACTAGTGCCAATGACGGTGCGAGAATAAGGAACAACAAATGAAAGTCCTGCCGAATGCCTAGTAGATTGAGCAGTAGGTCGAGGGATTAGTCGCATCTTAAGGTAATAGGATTCATTATATAATATGGTTTAAATACCAAAAGACAAATTTTATAATTAATTCGGAATTTGTTAGGAAGCCAATGTAGGGACTGTCTTGCTGGAGTTATATGTTCGAATCTTGGAGTTTTGGATATGACTCTAACTAAGGAATTTTGTACTCTCTGGAGTTTCTGCATATTTGAATTTGTGATGCCAAAAAACAAGGAATTGCAATAATCTAGGCGACTAGATACCAATGCATTGGCTAACTGAATAAGAACAGGTTTAGGGAGGAGATGTCTGATGCGATAGTATGTACAATAGATGACCAAGCACCGAACCCTGAGGAACACCAAATGGGGCATGAAACCAGTTTGAGCGGGAATGCTCCAAAACAATCATTTGAGGTCGGTTAGAGAGATGTGATGTAAACCACAGAAGTAGACAAGTAGTCGTTTATAAAACGGAATCACGACAAGTTAGGCAGCTGGAAATGGCGTCACAAAATTCTCCATCAAAGCAGTTATAAGTGTCTTTCCATAGTTCTCCTTGGAATTATGTTTGCCAACCATCATGTTCAGTCACACGTGAAAGATGATGAAAATGTGTATCAGCTAAGGCCTAAAATGCTTCGCAATTTTTGCCTGAGCAATATTCACACATACGGACTCTACGTTCAATTTCCAACTGGAATGATTGGCGAATATTATGGAATAAGCCAGAGGTACTACATTGGGAAAGTTCTTTGAAAATGATGTTCACGTCATTGAATCAGCGCAGTCAAATAAGCAGTGAGCATGATGAATGAAAGTACAAGAGACAAATATAAGTAAATTGCAGACACCGAATGAAAGAGATTTTCAATTGGAACGGAAGATGAAGTGTGCAAAATCTAATCAGGGTCAATAGGCACTTGTGGAAGAATCAGATCCGAAGAAAACTTAGGGAATGAAAAAAACAGCGGAGAAAGACAGCATTGTAATATACGGGAAGTAGTAAGCAGAAGACAAAGGACTCAAGAAGACTGACAAATAAGACAAGAGAGAACGAAAGAGGAACGCTTAGAGAATCTAGAACAAGTCAAATGACTGTGGACGAAGGAGATAAAAGTCACTGTATAGGCCTACTAAACGGGTGAAAACACGAGAAACACAGTGCAAAAAGATATCAGCATTCAGCACCAGGTAACCTGTATCAAGTCACAATTGCCAAGCAATGCAAAGATCGAAAAAAGCGAAGAAAAATATATTATAATGAACTCCATCACAGAATAACAGATAAAGAATACATGCAACCAATGTAATATAAGCTTATCCATTGCAGCATTCAACGGCGCACAATATTATACGCGAGCTCAAAATATCTAGGATTAAGAGTTTTAGTTGTAAGCACAAAGACGTTTTTAGACGACGTTCCAAAGGTTAGAACGCGGCTCTCAGTAGAAATAGTCAAGGTAAAATCAGCTACAGTATTTGCTATTTGGCATAATATTGGCTATATGCAAACAATGATAATACAAATATCAAAATCTACGTATTAAGTGGATTGGCTGAATACTTCAGTGCAATGGAGGCAGTGTTTACTAAAGCGCTTAAGCAGAAGTTAAAGGAGTCGCATAGCAGAGTTTCGACCGAAAAAGTTACTGACGCGAAGCTGGATGCCAGGCAGACTGCCGAAGGGATTAGTTACAGTGTATGTTACTGGGAAAGCACACTGACTGAACAAACATATGTATTGTCGAAATCATGTTCAGTCGTATTGTACAGTAGGCTCTGTTTAAGTTTGGCTTAAAGTGAGAGATCTAATATTTGTCCGTCTGCATGTACTTCGCCATACCAATGACTAAACTTGTAAAGAGGCCGCGAATTTTAGCTCGGTTTTGAAACGCTTGTTGCTGCTGCATTTTTGCCGAATAACTCCGAGTGCATACATAGTAGGATGGAGTGATTTTTTTTCAATTCTCCAAAGCACTAGTTCTCAAAATTTGTGTATGGCACTATATAACTTATTTGCAAAATATGTCTTTATATGACAAAATATTATTAGTGCCACTTATCAGAGCTTTTGTGACGTCAGAAGTATATGATGTTCTCTAGCCTATGTTGGAGGTTGTAATGTCGCCAAATGTGTTCCGCAAGTTATATTATTGTGCACTATACGAGCTTCAGTTAAGTTATTCTATCAAAAAACGCGCCTGAAATTCTTGTCATCCTCGTTTTATGTCGTCCCTAAAATTTTTCGCTCCTAGGCAGTGCCTAAACTGCCTAAGCCTTAAGATGGCCAGTCATCATCATCATTATCATCATCATCGTCGTCGTCGTCGTCTTCGCTGTCGTCTTCGTCATCATCATCAATGCCGTGGTGATGCTTCTGCACGCCTTGTAAGCTTCAATATGGATCTCCATCTATTGTGGTATTGTGTAAGTCTTGTGGCCGCCGTTACGTCTAGTCCAATTTCAGTGCAGTTTCAATTAATATGGCCACAAGAATTGATCATTTGTGAAAATAGTTGACCCATTGCATATTTTTACTTTATACCTGAAATCAGCATCTCTCTTTTGAGTAAAATCAGCAAAAATACTTAGGACAGAAGAATTTTTTTCAAATATAGACCAGTGTTATCATCATAATTATTATTATATTATATTATTGTTAGTATTATTACTAGTTGGAGTAGCCACGGGATGGTACGGTGGGTACGGTGGGGCGAACCCCTTATTGTGGTTGGATAGGTTGTGAGATCTGCGCAAAATCGTAGGAAAAGTTTCGCTAGGGTATAATCCATTATCTGGGGTGAGTTGCCGTTACTTTCCCCAGACCCACGTTTTACCTCGCAGCTTCGCTGCTCCTCAGTTTACCAGCGCCCTCTAGAGAGTAAGGCTGAGTCGACCTTCCCACTTACACACTTGAACTTATTACGATTACTGAAAATCAAAAAAGTAATCACCACTCAAAATATAAACTTTCTAGGGCCTGTGACTGTTGTGCCGAGGAGCCCGGAATTTTTCTCGACGAGTCTGTCTAGTACTGCGGCGTACCACCGCATAGTACTTATCTACTGATTTATTTTATGACTCTCTCTGACTACATTCAGCCGGTCTGGTTGGATGGGCTGCTGCAGGGGATGAGAGGGAGAGGCCGAAGATAGTGAGCCATAAGGGCGCTACTCAGCTCTACTTGGGAGGCCTGAGAAAGAGAGGCTGAGGGCGAGGAAAAAGGGATAAAAGGGAGTGGAAGACGAGAGAACGCTCGCTTGGGGTTTTGGCACTTGGCTCCTGATGTGGGAGGCTTGGTCGACGCCGGTGAAAGCTCTGACTCCGGCACGGAGAGAGTGACATGAAAGAAACCAAAGGAGAGCGAAAGAGAGCGATCGCAGGACACCGCTGAAGGATCCGATTCTTCCACGGAAATTGGGAAGTGACAACCTTTACTCATAGTATATTTTAGTTGCTTATGTTTGAAATACTTTATTATGTGTCGCTTTATTGATGATCTCTGGCCTTAGCTATGTGCGAGTGGAGATTGCTCGTTTATAGTTCAGCCAGTGTTGTTTAGAATTGAGTTGGACATTTTAGGCATTAGGCCCGCTCTTGCAGTTTGTGGGTACAAGTCTGCTGGCCTTGTTTGCTGTTCGCTACTATATCTGCAATTAATTGTGAAGAGGAACATTAGAGCCTAATTGAAGAGTTGAACATTCGACTGTATTGGTTTTGCTCTGCCCTTGGCAGGACTTGCTGTTTGTGGAGTTGTTGCATGATTGATCTGATATATATTACATGTTTATTTTATTCGATGCAACTTGTCGTTATTCATATCGTCTTCATGCAGTACAGTCACCCCCCCCCTAGTCTCGCATAGACCAGGCGAACCCAGAGACATTTGGGAAGCCAAACTGGTGAAATACCTGGTTATCCTGGGAAAATAGAATAGTTTGGCAGACGTCGAATAAATAAAGGCCCTGTCCCTGAAAGAAGGGGGTGTAGACGTCGCAGTACTACTACAAAAGCGCTTGCCAACATTTCACGAATTATCAGAAAATTTGGAAAAAAACTGAGGCGTGGCGATAACTCAGCGTTGCGCTGTTTGAGATTACTATCACGGGGTTTACTGCATTACACGATTTTACAGACTAAAATACAGATTTTGTTATGCGTTCTCTCTTTGGTAAGAAGCAACTGTAAGGACTGTTTGACTGGGCTTACATATTCAAATGTAGGAGTTTTTTGATACAACTCTTTATAGAATTTCGCATAAAAGTTACAGCATGTGTGCAGTCGATCCTCTTTTCACGTCCAACTGAACAAATCCGCTCTCGCTTGAATGGCAGTATGTCTAAAAGTCACGACAAAGTATAGAACGTCACAAAACCAATACTTTACCCATTTCTACAGTGCATGTGCGTTTTGTGCGAAAATAATGTCTAACATTTACAATAGTAGCAGCCTTTGTCAATGCTATATCGAATTGTCCTTGTTTGCCTACGGCCTACGATGTCTATGCACAACTGTGACCAGGACCGTTGAGAGAAAATCCGAACCGGAGACAAATATTGATTCCGGGCCTCTTGTTTGAGGTTTCACTCTCCCTATGACAGGGGTGCACAACCTTTTAAGGACGAAGGGCCACATTTTTCGGTTCCAAGACTCCGCGGGCCACATGCGTTTTTTATCACAAAATAGTGGTATGTTGACAACTTGACAGTAACCGTTAATAGCAATATTTAATATTGTCATGAATAAAATTTAATTCGCCAGGGCTAATGGAATTAATAAAATTTCCGATGAATACAATCAATCCAGTAGAAACAACTGAAATTTAAATGATTAGTAATTTAAATGGAATTAAAAGTTAAGGTCTTGTTAATTTAAAAAAATACTATGACCATGTTCAATGATTAATTCATAAAATTTTAAAACCAAAGGTCAATCGCCTTTTTATAGCCAATGGAGTCGTTGATACATGTTGAAGATGAAGAAAACGAAGCGATTTTTTCCTCGAAGTCGTTGATTCATTGTATTCATGTGTACTATAATATCTGTGAAAAATGCAAGGTCAGTCAATAAATGCTTGCCATGAAACAAATGCGTTTCCATGCCCTTACTGTTAGGAAATTCACGAATTTCTGCTATCAGTTCAGCAGAGCATTCTAAAATCCGTCCTCTGCTTATTCATCTCACATCTGTGTAATATGATATGTCATGGTAGCTGCTTCAGTCTCTTTTATAAATGACTTGAATTGGTGGTGACTTAGACCCTTGGAACGAATGCCTTCTTCTGTAGTGCTAATATGAAAGCAAGAAAACCTTTGGGGCCACTTTAAAGTCTTCGGGGGCCACTTTTCATTGAAAACCTGGAAAAGTCCGAGGGCCACAAAAAATAGCCGGCGGGCCACTAGTGGCCCGCGGGCCACGGGTTGTGCATCCCTGCGGCCTATGATATGAGCACAAAATTTCAAGAACACCATATATTGTGTTTTATAATTTATTGAAACTTACTGTAGCCTCCGCCTTCAAAATTTTCACACAAATTATATGTACAGTAGGGTGGAGTGAAATTTTTCTCACTGATGTAGATGTAATATTTATGGTGTTGATAGAAACTGTGCCGAACGAACATCACTGAATTTGATTAATGTCCAGAGCCTCCCCAAGCATCCTCAAGCAAGTTTCAATAATATTGGTAATGCGCAATTGGGTATGTTGCTGCGTAACAGCTACAAGCGAGTACCTGCACAATAATACGTAATGTGTATACACTGCAGAAACAAACTTTTAGATAGATCTGCATGTACTGTAAGTACTCAGATCTCAACCAGTGTTCCTGTGTGAAGGAAAGCAAGGTGTCTGTAAAGGAGCCTGAATTCCTGTTGGGTCAGCGAGGTGCTCGTCAAACAGCCATGGGAGGGATTGACATCACAGAATGTCGGAATATTCTGAAGAGATTGGCAAGAAGGCATTCAGAGCTATCCAAAGTTTCTGCATCACAACCATCCACAAGTATGCAAACAGATCATGTCATCGGAAATGAGGATACATGATAGTGATTCCCCTGATGGCAACTATGATTCGCCAGGGATTTCACGTCGAGCAACTCAGAGTAAAAACGAGAACTTCATCATAAATGCGAACTTCTCTGCCTAATTGTACCTTTAATAGCTGACCGGTATAGCTGCATCATATAGGGCATCAGCTGCCATATCTTCGGCATGTCTTTAGACATTATAGGCTCTACTGGTTTATGACGACAATAAAACCCTCGTTTAGACAGAGGCAAATTGGGAAGAGGAAGGAAAAGAACTGAACTGAATGAAGGAGAGGACAGAAAGCACTGTTAATTATAGAAGGTGCTTCTTTTGATGGAAGGAAGGATAAAACACTAGTGACTGAGAAGAATGATGGGATGTATCATATGAAAGCTGCAATTGAGCATATCCTCCGCGGACCTCCTCCGGTTCGCGGACCACAGTTTGTGAAGCGCTTACTTAGAGCACACGCACGTTGTTCTGCGCTCAGTGTTTCTTTGTCTTGCGCTTACTCTGTAATACCATACCAAGTATTGCAGGTCCACCGAGAGGGGACAGGGGGAAATGCCCAGGGGCCCGACGATCTGTAAGGGGCCCGGGCGGGTGCGCAGTTAAGCACAAGGTAAGGTTGGTTTTTAAGTCCTTCATGAAAAGACCGACAAGGAAAACAGGTCGCCACCAGTTTTTTTAGAGTTTAGGGACCCCATGACTGTTTTCAGCCCAGATGCCCCGAATTTCCCTCGGCGGCCCTGGAGTATTGTACTGTGTACTATGTAAGTACAGTGAATTAAAACAGGCATTCATCTTTTAGATTCTAAATGTCATTAACTGTACAGTATTTGCTTTATGATATGATCGCCCGAAGATAACACAACATGATTACAGGCTAATAATTAGAATATGGACGTGATGTATGATTGCGGATCCCTGAACGGATTGTTTTCATACGATGCGTGCTGTCTCACAAGGCCTTGCATGACCTAGACTGCCCGGGATATATATCGGAACTGGTGTGCCGAACTTCGCCAACTGACAGACGTATGGAATTATAAGATCTAGTCATCGAATTCAGCTAGTTGTCCCCCTCCATCCAAGATGGTTAAATGTGGGGACAGTTCTGTTTCGAGGGGGACTCCTTTACTCTGGAACGCACTCCCCGAGGAAATAACCAGGGAGACCACCCATGATCGGTTCGCACACAAACTAAAAATGCACCTATTTGGAATCTAATACGAGATATCTCTGTAAAGCGCTCTTGACTTTGGCCTTCGCCAAGCAGATAGCTCTACAGTATATAAATTCTACAGTATATAAATTGTCGCATAATAATAATGACGATTCATAATAATGATGATTGCAGGCTAATAATTAGTATATGCACGTGATGCATACAGCAATTATATTGTAGCACTAGAGAAGAGTATATGCCATAAGCTAGACGACCTACTAGAACTAAGTCGAGATCTCAGAATCCAAGTTCTATGCCTGTGTGTGAGACCTGGCATGACTCAAACTCAGCATGGATCGGACGACTACTCCAGGATAGATATACAGTCGTCGAGCAAGCTCGCAAACGCTCTACACGAGAGATAAGAGAAACTGTCCACAAATCATGATGGAGTGGCAATCTGCGCCACACCTGAGATACGTATGACGAAGATGGAAATCCCAATTATCGCCCAAACCTGTGAATCCGTCTGCGCGCGTGTCACCTCAGAGTCATCATGTGTGATAGCGGTAATATACAGACCTGGATCAGCGGCAATATCTCAGCTATTCTTCGCGGAGCTGTCTGAACTTCTGAGCCGCCTGGCCTCGCTTACAGACTCAATCTATGTAGTGGAGACTTCAATGTGCGTATAGACAGATCAGAAGACCCCCAAAGTATACAACTGAAAGAACTCTTTGACACCTACAATTTCATCCTCAACCTTACTAATGCTACACATGCCGCCGGAGGGGTCCTCGATATCGTCGCCGTCCGTGGAGAAACCGTTTCCGCTGCCGGTGTCAGTGATCAACGCCGGACTCTCCGACCATCATCTTCTCCTGTGGGACGTAGCGCTTGCACGCCCCAGCCCGATCTACGCTTCAACCACTCGTCGTGCATGGAGCAAGCTCGATCATCACGCCTTCCAGCGAGAACTCAAGCATTCCTCACTCTGTAATAACGAAGCGTGGGCGGAGATGGACGTGGATGAAATGGCGGAACTATATAATAAAGAGATCATTACAGTACTAAACAAACTCGCTCCAGCTAGAACCGTCACATGTCGCCGGCGCTCCTCGGACCCCTGGTTCGATGATGAATATCGAGAGGCAAAAAGGGCGTTGCGAGGAAAAGAACGTCTTATGCGTCGGGCGCAACAATCAGAAGTCCAGGAGGTTACGCAAAGCTGGGAAGTGCAACGTAAAGAATACAGACGACTTCTCCGTCGAAAAAAATTTATTCTGGAATCAAAAAGTGGAAGCTGGGCAATCCGCACAGCAATGGCGGACTCTAGACGCGCTACTTGGACGTGGACGTACACAAGTGTCCGACTCGATTAAAGCTGAGCTCTTCGCCGAGTGTATCAGGGATAAAAGTGAGGGAATACGCGTTGCCACTGAAATGTATGCTCCACCAACGTTCAAACCAGCAAATCCCCTCCAATCGTTCTGCACCCTCCGAGCGCTGACGGTAGAAGAAGTCGTCGCAAGCATACGGGCACTCCCGGACAAACAGTGCTCCTTGGACCCATCACCAACCAGTCTACTAAAAGAGAGTGTTGAAATTTTAACCCCGTTTATCACTGAGCTCTTCAATCGCTCTATCTCCTTAGGGACAGTGCCCACTATCTTTAAGACCGCTTATGTTGTTCCTCGGATCAAGAAATCTAACTCTGACCC
This sequence comes from Metaphire vulgaris, assembly GCA_018105865.1. Taxonomy (NCBI): domain Eukaryota; kingdom Metazoa; phylum Annelida; class Clitellata; order Crassiclitellata; family Megascolecidae; genus Metaphire; species Metaphire vulgaris. The sequence goes on along the minus strand of CM030835.1, from coordinate 22,487,674 downwards.
CTCAGATGTAAAATCATATCGACCGATCTCTAACCTATCGGTTCTTTCTAAGCTACTGGAGCGCCTTGTAGCAAGTCAGCTCAACCAATATCTAACGACTCACAAGCTGCTTCCAAGTCTGCAGTCGGCCTACCGCGCCTCACACTCGACCGAGACAGCGGTCCTGAAGGTAATCGCAGATATTCTACGTGAACTCGACTCCGGAAAGGTAGCGGCATTGATTCTACTAGACCTGACTTCAACGTTCGATACTGTCGACCACGACACTCTGTTGAAGAGGCTGGAAATACATGACGGAGTTGGTGGCACCGCACTTGCATGGTTCTCATCATACCTTAACCAGCGCACTTACTCTGTACGCTGCGCCAATTCAACATCGGAGAATTACCCAGTCACGAATGGGGTCCCTCAAGGTTCGGTCCTCGGACCCATCCTCTTTGCATTATACCTGCATAGTCGATCTACTTGACATAGCTCGCAAGCATGATCTGCAGGCACACCCATATGCAGTTGATACCCAGGTATATGGGAGTTGTCACTCAGCTCTTACCCAACAACTCTAATCACGAGTTACGAACTGTGTCGCAGAAATGACAGAATGGCTGGGCTCAAATCGTCTCCAGCTCAATACTGCGACGACAGAAATCTTATGGATGGCAACCGGAAGACAGCAGCACCTGCTCCAATCCACTTCGGTCCGGATTAATGGTCACGATATCCATCCAAGCCCCTATGTCAGAAATCTCGGCATCTATATCGATAATACCGCCTCGACGAGGCAACACGTGACACGCACCGTCGCCAGCTGCTTCGCAGCACTGCGGTTAATTCGCAGCATACGAAAATATGTATCTCTCACCGCCCTGAAGACTTTGATCAGTGCCTTAGTAATCACTAAACTCGACTATGGTAACGCCACCTTAGCAGGGCTCCCGAAACACCTCATCGACTGACTCCAGAGCGTACTTCATGCGGCTGCACGCCTGATCCATCGATCAATCGGAAGTATGATCACATCACGCCACTGTTGATCGACCTACACTGGCTCTCAGTCCCCGAGCGAATAACGTATAAGTTGGCAACCCTCGTCTATCGGTGCCTGCACGACATCGGCCCCTCCTATCTTCGGTGCGAACTCCAGAGATCGGCAGACACAGACAGTAGAAGGCGTCTGCGATCTGGCTCCACTCAAGCACTCCTCGTGCCGCGCACACGCCTTGCCACTGTCGGCGACCGCGCCTTCCTGGTTACCGCAGCGAAAGCCTGGAATCGTCTTCCAGTCTGTGTTCAATCATCACCTTCTCTGGACATATTTAAGAAGCGACTGAAGACTTGGCTGTTTGAGATGAGCTATTCTGTTAAATCCTGACCTATGTTATTCATGTACTTTGTAATGTGTTCAAGTAGTCCTCCTAGGATGATTTAACACATAAAACCTAACTTTCAATAATAATAATAATAATAATAATAATAATAATAATAATAATAATAATAATAATAATAATAATAATAAGACAATCGCATTAAAGCGTTGTAACGTCATCGAAATGCGTTGGAGCAAAAAACTTCTCTCCCTTGTGTCTCCGGAAAGAACGGAAAGATGACGGCCCAACTCTTTTATGAAAGTGAGTGCGTCGTAACTGATTGGACCAAGAGTCTCGAAGGCCAATGGCAAGAAGAAATAGTCGGTCGACAAGTCAGTGTACTTGGCGACTTTCCTGACTGATGCTGCTTCAGCAGCAGCTCCTGGAGAGAGAGACGTCAATGGCAGATGAGTGGCAGCGACTGTGTCTGCCACTGTGACGTCCCACAACAGGCAGCGGCCGGCTTGCCACGGAATCATGGTCATGCCGTTCGGTCTCTTTCCATTGGATCTGAGAAGACCGGGCGGTTCCTTGACAGATGGTATGCCAGCTCGCACCAGGGCCCGGTAGACTACTTCATTGAGCATGGAATGACGTGCAAGGCGACCTGGTCCGTGTTTGCAGGAGAGTCCATGGGACCCATTCTCCTGGACCTGTTCTCCATAGGGACAAAGATGCCGCTCACAGATAAAAGCGCCAAGACGGAGACCCACTGCAACTCTAGTTGTCTCGTCGTCTAAGCGCAGACCGCAAGAACTGATGGGCAGTGCATGAAGCCAGTCGTATTATTACAGGAGGTATAATAACAGCAGACATAGGTAATGCATAATTATTACAACACACAGCAGATATAGAAAATGCATAATTTATAAGCAGACATAGATAATGCATGATTATTAAAACAGAGGTAAATATTTTAACTTAAAGCAGATTTATCAATAGTTGTATGTATTTGAAATTAGGTTATGATAATTTACTATTGTGTAATGAGCATTAGTTTCAGTTTATTCTTGAAAATTGTTAAACAGGCTAAATTTTTTATCGATATTGGAAGATTATTTCATATATGAGGTCCATTTATATTTATTGTAAAGAGTCTAGTATTTGTCCTTGCAAAAGGACAGATACGTTATTATAGCTTCTGACATTGTAACTGTTTCTATTCTTTGCAGTTTTAAAGTATTCAATAATATAAAATATTCTAGGTAGAAGATTATTGTGTATTTATACATAGAGATTCTTCTGTTAGCCTTTATGGCCTAAACTCCATACCTCTGATTAGTGAATGATGCTGTGTACTTTACTATTATCTCTGATTGTTGCTGAGGTATGGCGGTCTTTGCTTATGATTGATCGATGCAGCTCTAGGGTGGTCTGGTGACGGCCAGGAGAATTTGTGTCAGAATTATATGAAAAGAAAGTACTGGCACACCTTTAATTTTTTTCTTTATTTATCCAGGACCAGGCGGCTGGTAACTGACTAAGAATCAGCACGAAGCGAAATATTTCTTTAATGAAGCAAAATCTATTACAAAATAACGTTTTCAAAAAGGACCTTGAATAAAATAAAGTAAAGTCGTCTCTCGCACGCCCTCGCGAGGCCTCCTTTCATGGTTCCCTCCTTTCACCGCTAATATTGTACTACGGCTGGCAGTGTAGGCCTATATCTAGATGTTGTTGTTGGACTAGGCCGTCGACACGACGGATCCTGGATCTACGTGGGTTAGTGTGTTCTCTTGTGGGCAAAAAGTCCAATTCGAAAGTCGCAAAAGCGCTGGTAGATGGTCGCAAGAGAAGCTTCCAATTGCAGTCAGCTGTCTGTCTTTGCGTAGCCGACGTTTTTCCTCTAGTAGGTTGATGAGACGGGCCTCAAAGTTTGAAATGCCAATAGATCATATTAATAATAGATATTATAATTTTTAAGAAATTATATTATATCTTATGATAAATGTTAATTATTATTGTTATTGGTGGCTCGACCGGCACACAGAATTTGAGGACACATGCTGTTAATGCTAAAACTATGAAGTGCTACTAAATATTTTAGGAGGCTCTCGCGGACCCCCGCCATATCCTCCGCGGACCCCCTTCGGTCCGCGAACCACAGTTTGGGAATCGCTGGTCCAGTGGTCAAACGTCCGCCGTGGTCAATCGTCCAGTGGTTAACCGACCTATGGTCAATCGTTCTATGTTCATTGTTCAATCGTCCTGTGGTCAATCATCCGCGTACCGCCAAGAAGATATTTTTATTAATTCATTATTTGTTTGGGATATTAAATCAAATATGTTATTTCCAATTGCTATTAAATTAGTGTCATCAGCAAATAATAAAAATTTAAATAGAAGAGAAGTATTTGGCAGGTCATTTATCAAAATGATAAAGAGTAGAGGTCCCAAGATGGATCCTGGGACAAATAGAACAAGCATAGCAATAAATAAAATATAGAAAATAAATAAATAAAGATATAGAAAATAAATAAATAAAGATATAGAACACGCATAGAAATGAAAAAGATACGAGTACTGCATTGAACCAGCGTACAGTTATGAGGGCCTACTACTACTACTACTACTACTACTACTACTACTACTACTACTACTACTACTACTGCTACTGCTGCTGCTACTGCTGCTGCTGCTGCTGCTGCTGCTGCTGCTGCTGCTGCTGCTGCTGCTGCTGCTGCTGCTGCTGCTGCTGCTGCTGCACCACCTGCACCTGCTGCACCACCACCACTGCTGCTGCTGCTGCTGCTGCTGCTGCTGCTGCCACTGCTGCTGCTGCTGCTGCTGCTGCTGCTGCTGCCACCACTGCTGCCACTGCTGCTGCTGCTGCTGCTGCTACTACTGCTGCTGCTGCTGCTGCTGCTGCTGCTACTGCTGCTACTACTACTACTACTACTACTACAGTGCTATCGCCTTGTAACGTAATTGCTGATGCAAACAGGACTTAACCCCATATATTTCTCGTGTAGATTTCAGATAACTCTTCAGGTAGATTTTGCTTTCACTGTTCACATGCGCCAGTCTTTTTTCCAGTAAACTTTCGAAAATGTGCGTGTATGTGTGTGTGTGTGTGGACGAAATTCAGTTGACACCCTGTGCAAATATGTGAGATAGAATTTTTATCCGAAATGATATAAATCTCCTATGAACTTGATTGAAAGATTTCACTTTTTGCATTCATAATGTTAAACCTAGTTTATAAATATTTTCAAACGAAATATTTAATAAATTCTCGTAGAGTTATTTTGGGTTTGTTTTTGATTGCAATTTATTCCTTACACTAAATATTGACATGGTTTGTTTTTGATTATAATTCTTCTTAAAATTGAGTGAACCCGTTTTATGCATATGACATTTTGCACTTTCAATATAAAATGAAGAAATTATTTCGGCGCTACATTTTTTAGCTCTAGATTGATCTTTGATCCCGAACCATATTTTTCTGTACGGTCGAACAATGCTCATCCCTATCTATAGCCCTATTATCAACTTCAATGTTTCGCTCAGTACACACTCTTATCATGATTAGAGATGACTCGGGCGTCAGCTCTTAAGTTTATCTCATCCGATATTTACACTGCTATTACTTTAGGCCACAAAGTTTCCTGCAGGGCTTACAACTGTTTGCCTATGATTATAGTTTCAGTTTTTTGACAATTCGAGTCTTGAAGTAATACCCAAATACTTTGAATTTTCTCGTTTGCAAATATCTTTCACCGAATAAATGTTCTATCCTTTTTCAGAATATTTTGCAAAAATATTGTTTGGTATCCAAAGCCAAGCTCCCACAATGTCTAAATTCGCATCTTATCTTCATTCAATATGTTACTCATTTTAAAAGTTTAAATCAAAATTTTCTTGTTATGTCGAATTCTGTGAATTTAAAATTTTAAAAAATTGCGTTCGATTTAAACTTTACAACAACAACAATAACTGTGGCGACCCCGGCTCGCGGTCTCGTAGCGCGGCCGGCAATCGGGCGGCCCCCAACGCCCGCTCGGTCTCCCGATCGCCATCTGCCGCCGACTCTGCCTGTTCGGCGGCGTCAGTTTCCCTTTCCGGTTCTCCGACACCAGAGGAGGTGTCCGCGGCTGCCGGGCAGGCCGCACACTGAGGACGGCCGCTCCTCAACGTAGGGTTCTCGTTTTCCTCCTCTGACTCTCTATCCGTTCCGGCCCCGGCCTCGTCCGAGAGACCCTTTAACTCATTCCTCTTATCGCTGGCCACCGCTTGGTCTCGGCGCCTTAAGCGATTTCGATAGGTATTCCTGGTCTCTGGCTTCGATTTGGTCCCACGTCTCTTCATTCTCGGCAATCTAACCGTCTTCCGCTCTTTTAAAGACAGGCGGCGTTGTCTCTTGGCTTCCTCAGCGCTTTTCACCAAACCCGAGGTTATCTGTGCCTGAATGGACGGCGTCAACTCTTTTCCTTGGCCGTCGCTTCACCCAAACTGTCTCCCCGCGCCTTTACGACAGGCGGGCGTCTGTCTCATCCCTTGGCTCAGAATTGACCTCCTGGGCACTAACGTGACCTCAGGTAGGCGATTTTCATCACAGCTAAGACTGACCTTCACGGACAGTGCGCTGAGACTCTGGCGTCACAGCGACTTTCAAAGACCCGAACACAACTTGCCTTTATTGGTTTATTTTTTATTTATTAATAAACCAAGCAACAATGACAACAATAGCTACAGTGGCAATACTGGTAACACGGACAAAGACGCGTTGACTAGATGCACTCCGGCAGCCAAAATAACTAGCGCACAGGAAGTGCAATCGAGTCTTTGATACGTCAGTATGAAACGATAAGCTTTAGCACTTTAAACGGGCTCCAAATACTCGCATTCAATCGCTGTGCTTTCTTTACTTTATCGCTTCACAGTATAAGCGAGCATAGTGCCAAAAGCACATGTCATGACAATGACTGAAATTTTTAGAGTTTCGAAACTTTTTGACGGACACTTAGGCGGATTTAGCGTCAGTTTTCTGTATTTTCGCGTAGTTGCCGTCAATAGGAAAAAGTAGGGACCTGCCTAACAGCGTTTTCCTTAGCGGTGATCAGAGGCTTTGTCTACGGCTAAGCGACGCGGCAATAGCTCCTGCCAGCTGGGCGCGCGTCTCAAGCGAACTTTAGTTACAACAGCCGCCTGCGTCCGCCTATTGACGCGAGATACAAAATGGCCAATTTTCAGGGGTTTTCGATTTTTAGAACCATCCCTTGAGGGCGCTCGCCCCCTAATGTCCCTATCTATGCGTATTAGCCGACAGAAAGTTCAACTTCGGACCCGCCTCCCTAGCGTCGTCGGCAGCGGCGAAAGGCGCTTCGCCGCCGTCGACTCGCATCGCCAACAGGTCCTGGTGGTCCGGGCGCCGGTCTTTATGCAGAATTTTAAACTGTAGGGCCACGTCCGCTTAGGTGCCGTGAGAGCAATATTTGTCTGTACGGTCGAACAATGGTGATCCCTATCCATAGCCCTGTTATCAATTTCAGTGTTTCGCTCAGTACACACTCTTATCATGATTAGAGATAACTCAGGCGTCAGCTCTTAAGTTTATCTCATCCGATATGTGCAGTTGTACGCTGCTATTGTTTTAGGCCACAAAGTTTCCTTCAGGGTATCAATTGTTTGCCTATGATTATAGATTATAGTTTCAATTTTTTGACAATTCGAGTCTTGAAGTAAAACCCAAGTACTTTGAATTTTCTAGTATATTTAAATAACTTTCGAAGTTAATATGATGATAGCGTCTCAGAATTAAACATGGGCGGGGCTATTTTTATAGGGGTTGGAAATAGGCATAACAGCATAACTAAGAGAAGCTTAGAGGTGTACTGAGAAGTAGGCCTACATGAGTACAAGTAGGTAAAGAAATTTAGATTCAAGTAAAAGTAGCGTTTGTTAGATATCCTTTCTTCCTTGAGTTGATTTTAGTCAGTCGCATTACAGTTGTTGCAGTAATCGACGTGTAACATTTGAGGTGAAATCATCGAACAGAATATTTGACATTGCTTGGTTATGCCTACGACTTATGTTGTGTTGCGTTTTCGTTAACTCTTACACGGTATAGATTTTTCGTTCACAATTCTTGGTTGACGGGGCGTGGAATTACTCCACAAAATTATTCAAGAAATGAGTCAATTAATTATCATAGATTTTAGTCTTTCTATCTGTTTGCACTCCTCTCGACCTTTCTGCATTATTTCCTGCAGCATGAACGAATTACGAATTGTTATCTAAAAATAATAAAGCATTTACGCGTGTAGACGTGGTAGAATTTCGTGCAGAATTGTAACTCTACTGAATTCCAAACGTTTGCATAGTTGCGAATAATAAGCCTACGTCGTCTTTTCTTGCAGGAAAGTCAGAAACAGATGATAAAGATCGATTTTGTTTCTTCGGAATTCAAGACAAGTGAGAAAAGTGAAACTTTACGGGACGTTCAATATGGCTGCGATTTTTAAAACAGAAGAAGGTAATCTTAGCATGATTTTAAGTGGCTTAGGAGGCATTACTGTGTGTGCGAAAGTCACTATGGGAGCTAACGGGGCTTGAAATCGCTTTGTCAGCCAGCCTGCCGCTGCAGCGCGTAATCCACCCTGCCATCTTCGGTTCTCAAGATTATTGGTATTAGTGGGGCGATAGTTCTTAATAAACCATTGCATAGACTCATAGGTGAAAGCCTCTATCAATTTGACTTAACCTATTCAGTAGTATGTTGTTTTAATTATTTATAAGATTCATTCGACATATAGCGATTAACGAAGACTATAGTTGTGCCGTTTCGTTCAAATTTGCAGGTAGGTTAACGCATTCCAGCGTCAATTGCAATTGTATGCAAACCAAATGTTGATTCAACTCGAACAGTATACATGGAAAAAACAGCTAACGATCGATAATAAAAACGTTGGAATAAATGTAAAAGAAAATTGCGTTTGTTTTTATCTTTCACAAACGAAGCGAGTTACAGCTTTGGAGAACATTTCACACAACAAGTGCAAGGATCAGCCTCTATCCACCAAGCCTCTATTATTCAGAAAACTTATTCAAAACTTAGTAACTGCGGCCCAATTTATTTTACTGTACATTCTAAAAACCTTTACAGGAATATGTCCATAAAATCATCCCACCGGAATATATTAGGCCTATACCTCATTGAGATATTATATGACATGTTGAATATCATTTCTATTCTTTTTTCGCCTGACCTATTAAATGCTTCGTGAATAGAGCTCACCTGCGATTGGCTGTTTCAAAATTAGTCTGGTACATTCACCATCTGTTCCATGTAAGTAGATTTGATCCAAACGTTTACACCTCACGAGTAGTTCGTTCAATTAATTAGTTGCGCCCTTTAACATATTTTCAACAACAACAACCCAGTTTCGTTCGGTATTATAGAATAGATATTACTGATTTTCAAGAGTACCGATATTTCTCTAAATTGCTCGACTGATGATGGGAATGATGAAGAACACAATAGTGAACCGAGACAAAGAGATAATTGTTTACATATACAGGATACTAGTGCGGTATCATTTCGAATATTGTGTTCAGGAATAAAATCTATTTGTAAAAAATGAGTTAGAGCTTTCAGAATAATTTCAAAGACGAGCGAAGAGATGGCCAATGGATACCATAACCTAAGCTATGAAAAAAGACTTCCATATTTGTTGACAACATTATAAAGGAAAATGGAGAAGCATAAACAATAATGACAAGAGGCTACACGTGCAAATTGCTCAAGAAGATGGTGGAAAAACAAGGAGGAAAAACTTTCTTAGTGCAAGGATTGTGGACAAATGGAAGAAATTGGACGAAAAGGCAGTAGTAGGCCTAGTTCAAACAATAACAAATGAAATGAAAAATGGGTTCATAAGTTATCAGTAAGACTGGGTCACTGGGTTATTGAATGTTGAGAGAAAATATTGTGGCTTTCATCCAGGCTAATTAAGTCTCTTAAACCACTTGAAAATTGACTTATTATTTGAAGTGATGATATCAGAATACGACTCTAGAGATTTTACTATTATGAACAAGCCCAGATCTCGATGTATTGGCTTACGCTATTCGACACTGCTGTGATAAGTACCGGTAATGAAAGGACGCAAGGTCTTTGGTGAACTGAAGGCGGAGTGTGGGATCGATTGGTGTGGTTGAATGGTTCAGAGTGCAGTGATAGTTGGAATTGCCTTCCACAGTTTTGCTTCATGTGTTGCCATTGTTCAGTATTTCTATCAAGAAGCTTTACTGGGCCTACTTACTAGTTTTAATTCAGTGGCATTGTTAACCCTTTAACCGTGTATTTAACTGTAACTCAATGTAAATTGGATGGATATATCCAGGTTCTCCAGTTAAGAGGTTAACATCGTTTGAATAGATTTAGCATTGATAAATACTTAAATTGTCGAGGGTGACAAATTTAAATTGTTTTTTTGTATATAGATGTTGATACTCAGAAAATGGTAAACCAAAGAGAAGAACTCGTAGAGCTCATTGAATCTCAATTTGGACTGCTTGAAAAGCTCCTCAGAATGCAAGCAATAACATATAATCAATTGGAACGAATAAAATGTGAACACATAAGAGTCAACATTAACAAAATTATGCTTGATTATATCTTCCAAAACAAAAAACACAAGGATCTAATTACAGCACTCTCGGAATCTTCTCAATTTCATGTGGTAAACTGGATTAAGAGCGAAGGAGGTAAGATGCCCTTTATACCAAAAATGAATATAAATAGTAGTATCCTAGAAGTCATAAAGTAACCTTCGATTGCAGACGACGTCTTAGTGTTTGTTGATTAACATCTCATTTGTTGCAATTTTAGAGTATGGCGAAGAATTTGGTCTTGATTGGCCATTGACAAAAAGGCAACATGAAATTTTGAATGCTAATTTGGAAGAGTTGATTGATATTATTGATAATTGTGAACTTATATCCATGCTGTACTCTGAGAATGTAATCAACAAAAGACAAAGACTTGTCTTACGCTCAAAAACAACTGACCACGAGAAAAACGAATCATTACTCGGGATGGTACGAAGATTAAGTCAAAGATCGTTTCAAACTCTGGTAAATTGTCTCAGGAAATCAAGTCAAGGACACATAGCGGATATTTTGGAAAATGGAGGAGGTAAACAAACTCTGTGTATATAATCGGTATTTCATTACTGTAAATCTTTGTATTTTTATAACAGCTTTACCATGGGTAGTCCGATTTTAATAAAAATTATATCTCTATATTCGCCAGAATATTTGCTTTTAGATCACGCGATTCTCATTTGCATATTTTATAAACGCTATCTAAACAGCGCAATATAAATGCGGTTACTATATGAGGGAGACCTAATATAGGTACGTATTGCGTACTAAACATCGTCTGTCCAACATTAGGCATTACTAAGCCCCGAAATAAACCCAGGGGCTTCAAGATCTGGGGCACGCTGCAAGTAAATGGCTGCAAGACAAATATCAACAATGTCAGCGAGCTAATACGGCACATTGCTGAGGAGTCTTCTTCAGCCGGCACGATCACTGGCAACTTCTGTTGCTTCGACTATGTCCAGCCACATAAGCTTCATGTCTTCTGCGAGAGTGTCTTGCAATGTTTTCCTCAGTCTTCCTCTGCCTCTTTTCACATCTTCTGGTCTCCAGACCATTGCTTGGTCTTGACGGTAGCATTCACAAGACGTGGCCGATATATATGCGTCTGCCCTCGTTTACTGTGTAGTGAAGCGAGTCCATGCCAGTTACATGTAGTCACATAACTTCCTCATTGCAGTGATGGGCAACTAACTAAAAACATTAGTTAAACTATAACTAAATTTAAACTAAAAATAAGTAGTTAAACTTTTAGTTGCAAACTAACTTTCTAAAATAGTTAACTAAAGTAAAAAATATAGTTAAACTTTTGCAACTAATTTTACAAATATTTCCTAGGTATCCGGTTTGTTCATGAAAACATAGACGATGATCGCAACATGAACACATCAGTCAATGAACCATTGAAATTATTAATTATTGCCTTTTTAATATTTAAATCTTAGTCTAGACTGCAGGAACACAAGTTTGTCAAGTTTGTTTGGAAAAAAATGACCCAGAAAAGAATAGATTGAAGAGGGACTGTTATTGAGAATTCGGGACACCAACTAAAAAGTTTTAGTTAAACTATTTAGTTACTAACTAAAATTTTTCAGTTAAGCTATCATTTTAACTAAACTAGTTATATTTAATTAAAATATGGAGATAACTAAAAAAATTAGTTAAAATTTAGTTAAATTTAGTTAAACTTTTAGTTAGCAACTAATTAGTTAACTAGTTGGCCATCACTGCCTCATTGGGCATATGATCTTTCCATGTCACTCCTAAGATCGAGAGGAGGCATCGTCGGTGAAAGACGTTTAATCTCTGCTGAGTCTTCTTCTTCTTCCTCCATGTTTCTATTGCATACAGAGTGGTCGTCATTATAATGGTGGAGTACAGAAGCAGGTTGATAATCCTGCTAATAGAGCTGAGCTTCCATATTTGGTTGAGACGCTGGAATACTGCTGACGCCTTCCAAATTCTAACATTAGCATCAGGGACAACGTCACCATTTTTGGAAAGGTTGCTGCCAAGATAGATGAACGTCTGAACACATTCAATTTGGTTTCCATTTACAGTGAGGGGTGTTACTAACGGATCCCATGCGCTGCTATTTCTTTCGTTTTTCACAGCTGGCTTTTAGACCAACTTTTGCTTCATTTTAATATGCTGTAGTCTGTAGGGTAGTCTAACGTTCACTTATCAAGGCGATGCCGTCAGCAAAGTCTAGGCCTGGCAACATGCGTTGGACCCATTTTAAACCAAAGCATCATGATGTCCATAACAATGAGAAACAGAAATGGTGAGAGGATGCATCCCGGCCAAACGTCAGCCGACCATTTCTTAATCGTATGCAGCACGCTGACTTTCCGCTTATGTGTCTCCACGCCATCAAGAAACTAAAACGCAGACGCGCAGCGGAATCAGATGACGTCCCTCCAGGACTTTTGAAATATGGCATCGACCAATGAGTTCCGGCCTCCACTCAATGTTCACCGGGGTCTACAGAACAGGCCGTGTACCTGCTGACTGGGGAGACGAAACCATACAAACACTATACATAGGATGATGGTCTTTTATCATAACCATCATCATGATCATCCATCATTATCATTACGATCATCATCATCATCATTATCATCACCATAATCATCATCATATCCATCATCAGCAGCAGCATCGTCACCATCATCATCATTCATTGCTTCATTTCTCCATCAGATGTGCATGGCAAGCATATTGAGCTCTTAGTGCAGATGACTACTTTTAGACTTTTAGCTGCAATGGTAATGATAATACAGTAGCTTCTTGGTTTACGTTAGTTGTCGCAATTGAAGGCACAACGTGACTTCTGTTTTCAAATTGCTGGGTTTTTAGTTCTTGTCCGAGTTCATGCAACGCTGGAGACCGACAGGCTAGACGAAACAGAAACACAGATTGTTGACGAAGTGACCAACTTACTTCTACAAAGGAATATTTCATCGGAACAGGCAAATCGTGTGTTAAGCGCAGCGCAGTTGAACATCATTGCCGTCAGGCGAGGACAAAGCATTGTTGTCTATATTTGCTGCAGAAAAGAAAACGAATTTAATGATCTGTGCAAAATGATTGATAATTCAGAGATGAAGAAATTCCTCGAAGAACTCTTTGTTGCATTAACTTACAACATAAACCTAAAAGTTCTTTCGGTGAAAATCTATGAAAGCGACATCAACAAAGCAAGGACAATGTTTAGAAGTTAGTTTCCTGCTAGTTATAATTTAAATTAAGACTTTATTGCTTACTAACTGACTAAACTAAATTGAACAAAACTAAGCCATAACAGGAACCACCCGCTTATGTTTATTTGTATCGTCATACTGTAGTCTGTTGAAAATTAGACCACAAGAAGGACAAACGCGTTCTTCAATAATTATTTGTCGACACAGTCATCTGTTGTCATTCAGAATAGGCCTATATCTATCAATTGCAAATCGTTTAGCACCGTTATATTAGTTCATTTATCTTCAGTCTGTGTTCATTTCTGAGAATATTTTGCTCAGAAATCGAGTTCCTGGCAGTTTGAGGCTGAAATTCCATACGCCAGTTCACAATGGTTCCATGTCATTTAATCCCCGTCACTTAATCCTCGTCACTTAATCCCAGTCACGTAATCCCAAGTCTTTTGATCCCTGTGCACATAATCCCCAGACACTCAGTGATATAAGGGGCTGTCCATTAATTATGTCTACAATTTTTGGGCAATTTTTGACCCCCTCCCCTCTTGTCAACAACTGTCAACTTTCAGTTACCCCCCTATAATTACGTCAAAACTTTTGACCCCCCAGATCAATGACAGGTCCCAATAACAAGGTTAATATTTTTGGAGGTGATGACCATTTTTCCCTTTTAGACCACGATTAGACTTAAATTAGACCACAAGAAGGACAAACGCGTTCTTCAATAATTACATTACGTAACAAAAAAATATTTTTGTTTGTTCCTGGGTTCATAGCTTGTTTTCCTAGTCCCTTATGCCTAAACTAACTAGAAAACAGTTGTTGTTCCAAACTGAATTTGCTTTTGGGGTCAGGGCAATGATATTTTGAAATTCATGTATTATAGAAAACATTCTCGGTTCACATTCGAAGCTGAGCAGACATACTTATTATTCTGGAACATTGCAAGCTGTCCATAAGTTTTTATATCTGAACAGAATTTTCTATAACCCTCTGGAATCTTCTAGAACCTTTTTGCACTTTCTGGGCGCTTTTAGTTGCATCCATAGACTTTTAAAAGTGCAGGTTCCTTAAGCCAACGTACTAGTGTATCTTGTTGCTGAGTAAGCGAATAGTGACCAGAGAAATTTGATTTAGATGGCATCAAGGCATTGCTTGCAGCCAGCAAATGCATTCTGCTACGCTTGCATCGCACTGGTACCCTGTGGCTCTGATCTTCCAATCCCATCCCTACAGGGAGGGCTCAACTGTCTTCAGGGGAGTGCGTAAAGGCAGACAGCGAGGAAGATATTTCAGATCCAGAATACAATTGCACAGATATGGCTGAGATGAGAAAGCCGTACTTCCCCAATCAGAAAGATCTCAACAACCTGATCAGAGACCCATGGTCTCACCAAGTGCAATGCTGAGCTTCTGACATCTAGACTCAAGGAGTGGAACTTGTTGGATGAAAGCGCTATGTAACACAATTTTTGTTCCTGGCTTCTATTTCAGTTGCCTATGTAAAAAAGATCTGCAATCATGGCTATATTCATCATTATATTTGCTTTCATGAGCACAGCTTACAAAAGTTGTTTATTTATACAATGGGAAAAGGTGCGTTTTTTCTTCTTGAGAAGGAACATTATGTACTGATTGCAAATAAGCAACAACAGTCAAAATTACTTAAAAGCATTCAGAAATGAGTTGCTTTTCGAGATCTCGGTTCTAAAAATCCGCTGAAACAGTACGAAGGATTTCTTTGCTGTGACGAAATCCTGTGGTGAATCTGAAGGTAATTATTTCACCATATACAATTGTCAGCGAAGCGCCAAAGAAAAATGCTGAGCGTTCTGCTGACGAATGGCAGTTTGAGATTATCCGCGTGCAAAATGAGAGACAGAGACATTCTTCTGCGAGAGAATAATCCGTGCAGTGGCGGTTCAAAGAACTCTTGGTGGAGGAGGCAATGAATTTCTAAGAAGATCCCGCCAATTGTCATAATAATTAGACCTATATGCAAACAGTTTGGAAGAAATCTGTAGATTTGATTTATAAAATATAATGTTCAGAATTGACAATGTATAAAAACCATTTTAGTCTGGTTGTACAAAGTCATAGTGCAAAATCGAGTTTTCTATTGCTGGGAGCGAATTTGTCGATGACATTGTCTATCGATATGTTCATATCTTTATAGATATAAATCAAGGCTAATCCGTTTAGACGATCATCTTCCACTGAAGACGCATTTTGGTGGGCCGAAGGGGGATGCATGCCCAGTCATTCATAAGGTTGAACCACCCCTGAATCCGTGCCTAAATACTTAGCAGTTCATCATAATTCTGGAGTGCATATTTATACTGGCATTAAAGAATATAAAAACAGGAGTGAAATGCAGTGGGGAAGACCTAAACAACTTGAAGTTTGCAGACGATGTCAGCCTAATGAATGAAAATATTCAGGACCTACAAACTATCACTAATGAAGTAAATGATACAAGCAACAAATTTGGCCTGAAAATTAAGAATGAAAAAACAAAAGTTATGGCTGTTTCGAGGGATGGTAACGATGAAGTAGAAACTAAATGGACAAATATTGGAAAAACTTGAAACATTCAAGTACATAGGAGGAATACTCAAGAGCAACGGAAAACACCCAAAGGACGTGAAAATGAAAATAAATAGAGGATTACAAACAATGGGAAGAATGAGAACACTATGGAGGAACAAAAGCTTAACAATGAATACAAAGCTGAAATTGTACAATAGGCTACATTAGTAAGACCTCAAATTTTATATGGATCGGAAACTTGGGTAATAATTGCAGAGATGACCTGTCTAATAAAAATAACACTGGTCAACAAATTTTATGCAAGTTTTTGTTCCCTCTACAAATTTTGGTGAAACTAATAGATTTTGACTTGCTGAACACAAATATGTAATTAGAATTTCTGTATCACGTAAGGTTTTTAAGAAATCGACAATTTAGCATTTAGTATTGTAACGTCTTCTGCAACATAATCCTACAGAAGGATCTAGGCAATAATGACAAGACATGAGAAAATTAGAAATGTTTTGCTGTAGATTTTCGTTTGTAGTCACTGTCCTGTGCTTCACGTATCAGTGACCAACAGTAGTCTCCAAGCATAGACGGACTCCACTTTCCCTGGTAGCGTTTCTCGATGCTGGCAATGTCTTTGTGAAATCTTTCACCATGTTCATCACTGACGGCGCCGAGATTGTCCGGGAAGAAGTCCAAGTGAGAATGCAGGAAGTGTATCTTCAGTGACATGTTGCATTTCATTGCCTTGTAAGCTTGTAGCAGACTTCCAACTTGTTCAACATAGTTTGGCGCCTTGTTGTTGCCCAGAAAGTTAGCAACAACATCCCTGAAGGCTGTCAAGGCAACATGCTCGGCACCCTGCAGAAGGCCCTCAAAGTGACTGTCCTTGAGCATCTCTCGAATCTGTGGGCCAACAAAAACGCCTTCTTTTATTTTAGCATCCACTGGTGCGCGGAAACCTCTGTCGTAAGTATGTAAAGGCTTCACTTTCTTTGTTCATTGCTTTGACAAAGTTTGTCATTAACCCAAGTTTGATGTGCAAAGGTGGGAGATAAATGTTCTTCGGATCAACGAGAGGATCATGTTTATCGTTCTTCTGTCCTGGAACCAAGTCCCTGCGAGGTGGCCAGACCTTTCTCACATAATGTGAATCTCTAGCTCTGCTGTCCCACTGGCAAAGAAAACAGCCGTACTTGGTGTAGCCTAGCTGCAGACCGAGTAGAATTGCAACAACTTTCAGATCTCCACATATATTCCAGTTGTATCTCGAGTATTCAATGTGTTTCAATAGCAGCTGCATGTTCTCATATGTTTCCTTCATGTAAGCAGCATGTCCAATGGGTACTGAAGTATATGAATTGCCATTGTGCAACAAAACAGCCTTTAAACTTAACAGCGAAGAGTCAACAAAAAGTCGCCTTTCGGATGGATTGTGCTTACAGCCGAAAGCAGAAAGCAATCCATCAATGTCAATACAAAAAGTAAGACTGTCGGTTTTTTTGAAGAAACGAGTCAAGTCTTCATGCCGTTTACGAAATACTGAAATTTTTGTACCTGGAGAGAGCAGATTCCATCATTGCAACCTAGATCCAAGCAATTCTGCTTGATTTTTTGACAAATCTAAGTCTCTGACCAGATCATTGAGCTCTGCCTGAGAAATCAAATAAGGATTGTTGGATGTCGATGGCTCAAACTCTGGGTCTTCAGTAGCTGAATCATCAACTATCTGCAGTATTTCATCTGTCTCTGCATGCTCCTCCTCGTCCTCCAGTGTCCAAAACTCAGGAAGGGGGTTGGAACAGGAAGACTCTCGTCGTGTGGAACTGGTCTCATTGCCAAGGCAAGGTTAGGATACTCAATAGAGTTCCTATTCTTTGAAGAAAATCCTGTAACATTCGTCATGCAGAAATAGCAATCCGTTACGTGATTATTCTGCTCCCTCCATATGATTGGTATGGCGAATGGCATGGATGGACGCTTACCTGCAAGCCAAGCTCGCAGACTGGTAGCACAAGATGAACAACATATATGAGGTGCCCATACTTTGTCCTGGTCGCCAATTTTGCATCCAAAGTATAACTCATATCCTTTCTTTATGATTGCTGTCATACTCCGCTTCTGTGATTTCAACGTAAACTCTCCACAGATGTAGCAGAACGTGTCACTGCTATTGCGACATCGACGCGACATTTCAGAAACTTTAATTAAATTAGTTAATATATTCAATTCACAGCCTTTAACTAAACAGTTATATCTCTTCAAATAGAAAGACTGCAGCTGCTTCCTAGTGCTGCTTGGTATTTATATAGGACTGCGTAACCATAGCAACAATACATGCTAGGCATGTAGTCTTGAAGACAGGTTTGGGCGCGTCTGGCCATGTCTGGACATGCCTAATTATACTAATTTTCAAAATCCATATAGTTAAGTGAGCCAGCAGTGCATATTACATCTGTTATGGCGGTCACATAAGATTCTTGCCTAACCTGAATACCCATAACTCAGATAACTCTCGAAAACCACGATTTTAAAATTCTTATAATCTTAAAATTTAAAATCAGCTTTTTCTCAAAAAACTTACGTGATAGGAAAATTTCAAAAGTATTCCTGTAATCAGCATGACAAAATCTACCTGGAACACCAGAAATTGCACAGGAAACAAAAACCTTGTTTACCGGTGTAATGGGAGACAGCAAATATCAAAAAGTGAGAAATGAAGCCATCAGGCAACAGACAGGAGCCACAGAAACAATTATCGATAAAGTACGCAAAAGAAGATTAAATTGGTTTGGGCATGTTAAAATAATGGACAACAATAGATGGACCAACAAAGCACTGTATACGCACAAAGTAGAAGGAGACAGAGGGAGAGGAAGACCGAGAAAAAGATGGATGGATAACATCAAAGAAGATCTGGAAGCAAAGAACATGTTGATTGTTGAAGGATGCAGATTAGCGCAAGATCGAGCGAAATGGAAATGTTTCGTATCTAGCTATTGCCGCTATGCGGGCAGAAAGTGAAGATGCTGATGATGATGATGATGATGATGATGATGATGATGACGACGACGACGACGATGATAGAAATATACGCGAGGCTGAATAGACTAAATCGGCGTAGTGGAAAGAAAGGCAAAATAGTGGACCAACTTTGTCGACGCAAAACTTCCGATCAGAGCAGAGACGCGCCGACTCAAAAAATACTCGGAAATGACGACATGACGACAATATGAACGATTTGGGGAAAATCAAGCACAAGACGTCGGTGAAACTGTTCAGATAATGCGAGGCATGCAAAAACAGGTGGTAATAAATTAATAATGATGATAATGATGATTTTAATAATAGCAATAATAATGCTAAAATGTAGCTCAAAACATTAATTTATTATTATTATTATTATTATTATTATTATTATTATTATTATTATTATTATTATTATTGCCATCATTGCACAAGCTCATTGTATATATATTTAATTTATCAGACTTGATAAATGTTATAATGTCTCTCATTTGATATTTCAAATGTCTGTAAAATTGTAACCTACTCTGGAGGAAGTAAGTTCAAATGAATCTTACATGGAATTCGTCTTACTCTACAAGTCAGGAACAAATGTCAAATATATAGAAACGAATCTGTAGCATACCGTTATTGTAAAAAGGGCCTCTTAACAAAGAAAAACGAAAATAGTACAGACAGTTGTTTGGCTTAAAATGAATACTGACATTTTGAAAATGATGATGCTACTCAATGTACTCATGCCTATGAATAAAAACATACACAACATATACCAAATAAGACGAATGGTTGCTTCGCATAATATATTGAATGCAAATGTTTTACTGCAGGAATGAAAGAATTTAAAAACAAAGGGACAGAAGGCGATTCTAGCTTTACTACGAAAGAAGATTCGACACCTTCATCCAAATTTGGAAGTTAGTAGCAAAGCCTTAGTGTCATAATAGCTACCCCTGACCCTGGGCCCCAGGATCTGAAAAATGAAGACTTTTGAATGTTTGCCAAAGAAATTCCGTTTAATGAATAAATTTGAAAACTATCTCTTCATTTATTTTAAAGTCAAGTGCCTAAAACATTGGATTCACTCTTTTTACACGATAATTTTACACTATTGTGAAATGTACACAGATATGAACAACTTTCGACTAGCTCCATGCTCTGACATGCAACCATATGCCATTTTGGAAAATTTATTGTCGTATTGGTACTGTAGATTTTCTGAGTATGAATAAAATGATTGTCTCCGATAATTGCGGTTCAACAAATGAATATAACACTAAATGTTATCTTCCTTACTTATGAAGTTAAAAGGCTGTCCATAAATACCGTCACACACTTAGGGCCGAGGGTTCCAATAGTTGTGACGATGTGTGACGACGGGGGTGGGGTTTCCAGAAATGTGACGTCACATAATACTGAATATCATTATTAATACTGCACTGCTATGTTACCGCAAAGCCGAACCCTATTTTACACTTATAATTATTATACTTCATTTTAAAAAATTATCTGAAAGTTTCTGAATAACGTTTCAACTATAAAAATTACTTAAATAATAATTCTCTATCTAAGGTAAGGTAAGTGAAAGTGCGTCAGTCACGATACACGATAGATTTTGGAGGACATCGTTGCCATTGACAACCAAACTGTATAATCGACGGAGCGTTTGATGCAGCGTCTTCATTGCAGCTTGACGAATCGTCCTGATTGCCTGCACGGTTGTACGGCACTGCTGGGGCTCAGCACTCCGTGTGGTGCCGTAGACCCTACTGGGGACGCAATCCCCTGTGTTAGGCCGTGGCCTGTAGGCCCTACTGGAAGAGGGACGCATTCTCCCGTCGTAAACCAAGCCCCAACCGACGTGGGAGCGTAGGCTCTACTGGGGCGCAGCCTCCCGTCGGAGACCAAGTCCAAGCCCCCGAGAGATGCAGTAGGCTCCACTGAGGGGCGCAGCCCCACGTGTGGGGCCGCAGGACGTACTGGGGCGCAGCTCATGTGAGGCATTAGGCCTCACTGGGGCGCAGGCTCCCGTGGGAGATCTAGCCCTCAACCCCTCCCCCGTAAGGTTGCATCCCCCACTGTGGGCACAGCCCCGGAAAGAAAAAGTCCCATCCCTCCGTGGGAGGCAAAGCCCCTTTGGGTCCGTAAACCGAAAAAAGCCGTATGCCCAAAGGGGCCGTAGGAAGGCGTATATCCCGCGGCTGGTGTGGAATGCATTCATGCGTGACCAGCGTGAACACCGCTAGATTATTTTCAAGACTCAATCACGTTAGACGCCTGTAAAGGAAAATATTTTGAAGCAGATGCGTTTAGAAGCCATCTGTTACTAGTATCATGTTCACTTTACTCAGGTATGCGCCAATTCATAGGAAAAATGCCGGTGCCCTGTAAGGTGACGGAACAATAGTTAGCTCAACAATAGCGATTGAGAGAAATTACTGCCATAAAATGGACACAACCTCAATTAAAATTCCAGCCTTTATTATCTGGTCCAAATGCCTTCCCCACCCCCCACCCTGAGCCAAAAATTGTCCGCTTCACTGAATGGAAGACTTGACAATACAAGCCACGTAATTACATCGTAGCAGGAATTCTCCGGGTGTACGTTTATACGACGCGTCAGGGAGGATTATAATTACGAGGTGTGGTTGAGTATATTGTGGTTTTTTGAACAAATGTTAATAGGACAAATATTCATACATCTTCTATAGAATACGCCTTTTTGATTGGTCACTCATTCTAGTAGCTAAAGGAAGCAGAAGAATGATTTCAAGATCCGCATAAGCTAAAATAGTTTGCATTGAACTAAGGACGTCATGTGACGTCCCTAGCGCCCTGAGAAACCAAAATAAGGACGTCAGTTGACGTCCCTAGCGCTCAACGTGTTAAACCTAACTGGTAACACGGACAATCGGCTCAATTCAACATTGAAAAACATATTGTGAATAAAAAGTTTTCAAGCTGACACTGCAGTCCGGTAGACTAACATAGACTAAAGCAAAGTATGTTCTCAGGTTGACGTCAATCTTTAGAAAGCTCAGGTTTTTATCTATTACCTATTTTTTAAATCTACAAATAGCAGAATAGTCTAATTCTGCTTACACTGTAGTTTGATTATCTAATACTCTGGAAGTGGCAGATTCCTAGATGAATAGACCTACGGGGAAATATGTTCTGAAGAGAAAAGCGTTTATTTGGTGTTTTTGAGTATTATCTAAACCTGTTTGCCATTTACTTATCTGGTCGATTATTTCAGGATGTTTTAAAAATACCGTTAGCTTTGGAAGAAGAAATGCCTCAAAACGCAAAATTGATAATATCCAATATGGCGGTGAGGTGAAATTTTTTACATTTATTAAATGCTTTAATGTATGTTTGAAGATCTTATCCCACTACTACTGCTGATACTGCTACTGCCACTACTATTATAACAACTACTACCGCTACTTCATGTAGGCATATTGCAACTATTACCGGGTACTTCATATTATAACCAAGCGGCCAAGTAGAAGTGGTGGTACTAATTAGGCGCATGCAATGGTTATAAAACTTAAGGTAAATTACTCACTGGAAGAGCTAAAATGCAATTTTAAGGCAATTCTTTTGCTTTATTCCGCGATCAATTTGTAAAATTCGCGTCCAATTTATTAAATAAATTGAAATGTCACTCTTGAAACTATAGGAAAAGTTGCAGAAAACAATCTTCGGTGTCCTAAAATGAGTTAGTGCTAAACTATTTATGCCTGCCATCGCCTAATAATATTTTTACTACTGGTAGATATCTGTCTGTAAGTAAGTAAGCATGCAACTGAAATCTTGTGAATTAGCAAAGCGCTTTCGAAGGTAATACAGTTTAGGCCTAATCTATCTTTGAAATTGTTCTAGCCGGAATGCAACGGTAGTTCACCGACATTTGTGCGACGACATTAGCGCGTATTTCGAGCGAAGCACGAATTGCGCTATAAATTAAAAGTAATCTGTTCTTTAGTAACAATAGTCCTAATCATAACCAAAAATCAACCCTAACTCTAACACTAACCCTAATCCCAACTATATCAACTAATATCGCGCACATGTCGGCGCGTAAATGTCGTTCGCGCATTTGACGGGTCACCGCTGCAACGGTGATCCATTTCAAGCCCACAACTTTCATAACTTAGCAAAATCATCAATGAACTGGACATAATGCTCTAGCAGGATCATTTAAGTGTGTTAAATTTCCATTTTGACATTTTCATTCTGATTTCTGCCTATTCTATCGGCTATTCTCACGGCGTATATAGAAAATCTGTGATAAACCTTTAAAAGTTTAATGATGGGGCTGATTATGTTTATGCAAAACAGAAACACCAACGGAGAAAATCAGGAATTAAAATAGGAACTTGGGATGTACGTAGTCTAGACCAGCCTGTCTAACTAGAAAATGCAAAAGGCTACTTGAGGTAGAATATCTGGTGATACAGAAGGATTTTGAAAATCAGCTGGATGGGCAAGATAACAAACGACAGAGTCATAGAAATAAGCAAAACAACAGCAACGTGGAAACGGAAAATAATACGGAAAAATGTCCTATACCGGCCACATCATGAGAGGTTCGGCCGGATACATGTTATTGATAATAATTAAAGGAAGAATACAAGGAACAAGATGATGGGGCGACCAAGAAGAGGTTGGATGGACGAATTCTTTGACTGGACAAACACAAACTATGGAGAAATGGGCGACAGAAGTTAGAGAGAATTGAGAAAAATGACTGTCAATCATCTGAGAGAGCGAAGATAAAGAAAGAAGGTTTCGTTTATAAACAACTTAATAAGATTTACAACTAAGTGTCCTTTTTACAGAAAATGCCACTGCCTGACGCAGATTGCTGATTGCCTCATTTACACATCAGCAATTAATACGTCTGTCAACCAGAGAACAGCTGCTAAACGACGCAAAATGAAAATCAATAGGTCAACAATTTTAATAATTGTGGTTGACGTCAATCTTTAAGAAGCAAGCGGGGTGTTTGACATCTCCAAATAGCAGAAGAGTCTAATTCCATTTAGTTTCATTATCTAAAACTTTGGAATCTAAAACTTTGGAATCGACAGATTACTAAATGAATACGCGGCGAATATGTTCTTAAGATAAAAGCGTCTATTTTATGTTTTAGAATATTGTCTAAACCTGTTTGCCAATTGTTTATCTGGTCGAATGTTTTCAGAGATATACATCTTTAGGCCTATAAACGCTTCTAGCTGTAGAAGAAGCAATGTCTCAAAACGCAAAATCGATAATGTCGAATATGCCGGTAATGTGCAAGTTTTATACCTTTTTATGCTTTAATATGTGTGTGTTTAATATGTGTGTTCAGCAGTATGTTATATGGATGTGAAGCTTGGGTGTACACAAAGGAGATAGAAAGAAGAATATTAACGTTTGAGAGAAAGTGCTACCGGAAATTACTACGAATCCGATTTATAGACAAGATACATAATGAGGAGCAGGGACGTAGCCAGGATTTTAGGTTTGGGGGGGACTGAAGCCCAAGGTTCCTCTTCGGCGTTAGACGCTCCTCTCCCGGGCCGCGTTAGCGGCCTCCCTTGGAATGGGGGTCCGGGGGTTTCTCCCCCGGAAATTTTTTTGAAATCGTAGATGCTCGTAAGTGTGTTTTAGACCATTTTGAACACAAAATCACAGGTTTGGTATCACCAGTTTTCATGTATGTAATTTCTTATGCTTAAGTAAATTTCAAATAATTACACTGGTCTACGTCAATTTTGCTGACTTGAAGACAACATGTGATCTTTGTGTATTTTGGTTTGCTGAATCCAAAAATCACATCCATTTTCTCCTATCACGTCCAGTTTTTCCGCAAAACGCTGTTTACTGATTTACTGTTTACAGTAATAACTTAGCATTATGTATTATAATTCTTGAGCTATATTGAATACGCAAAAAGATAAGGATGTGCAAAAAGATATGCTTAATATGCAGTGGGCATAACTATGTAATAACACAACAGTTTAATAGGCAGTTTTAAACTGCAGACGTCAGCATTTTATGGATATAGGCCTATATAAGCAGCGTGAAACCGACGGCAGCATTCAGTCGTTCATGAGGCTTACAAGTCGCAGCAAATGTAACTCTTCTAAATAGCTTTCTGTGGAATATGTCACCCAGCACTAGAACACTTCGTGGGTAGTGCAGGAATGATCCTGGCAAATTTTGCTACATTTGTGGTTGTTTTACAACACCTATACAAAGGAGAGATGTGTCTGAATTTGTGCATAAAGCTTATAATGCATATTTCGCAGTTAAATTGGGTGACCAGGAAAACCTTGGGCACCACATAAAGTGTGCAGGACATGTGTTGAAAGCCTCAGACAGCTCATAATGTGACTAAAGGTCAGAGAAAAAGACTAAAGGTCAAGGAAAAAGTCTTAGCTTTGGAGTTCCAATGGTGTGGCGAGAGCCACCAAACCATGCATGTTGATGACTGCTACTTCTGCCTGGTAAATATTTCAGGCATGTCCACAAAGACAAAATCTTCCATCCAGTACCCAAATCTCCCCTCTGCTCTGAGGCCGGTTGCTCACTGTGACGAAGTTTCTGTACCTACTGTATTTGCACTACTTTGGGAGTTTCTGACGACGATGAATTTTGTCAGTCAACATACACCGATGGTGGAGATTTTCGTGGCCTTCAGAAGTTGACGCTGGAATGCACCAAACATTCAACCAAGCTGGGTTGAATGACCTTGTATGAGACCTAGATCTGCCGAAGTCGTCAGCAGAGTTACTGGGTTCAAGACTGAAGGAAAAGAACCTGTTCAGTGTTGGCTCCAGGAACCACGCTTATGTATAATGGCAGAGAGAATGATCTTTAGAAATATTTCCATATGGGAGGATTACCTGATTACTGACAGCAGTTTGTATACTGCATCAACATCAAAGGACTTATTGAATCAATGGGATGTTATAGTTGTGGACAAGATGCTTTTTACGACCTGATTACTGACTTACTTGGCAACTTAAGAGTCGAGAATTATGACCTTTCAGTTCAAAATTCGAAGATTGCTTTTCGAAGACCGGGATCAAACATGAGTGTCAAGTTGCATTTCCTTCATAGCTACCTGAACTTCAAATCTTGAAGCTATGAGTGAAGAACAAAGAGAATGCTCCCATCAAGACATCACGACCATGGAACGTAGATATCAAGGCATATGTAACTCGAACATTATGGCAGACTACTGCTGATGTTTTCAGCGTGACAACTGTGATCATAACTATACCAGAGCATCCAAAAAGAGAAGATTCCTGCCTCCAAACTTAAATTTAAGCAACTAGCTATTGCTCTTATTGCTCTCTTGGTTAGACGACAGACTCATTTTTTGGCTGAATAAAAAATATTACGTGATATCAGTTCTTCAGAATGTCCTATTTTCCCTTATGTTTGACTTTAACACCTTTAATTAAGCATTCCTCATTTGCGAAAAAAATTGACGTATTGCAGAATTTTTGACTTCATATCTGGAATCAGCACCTCTCAATTGGGTAAAATCAGCAAAAATACTTAGGTCAGCAGAATTTTTTTTAAAATGTAGACCAGTGTTATACTTCGATTAATTATTTGCGTGTTAAGTCAAAAATTGCTTGTATTTGGCTCATACTAGTGTCAATGTTACTAAGAGTCTCGTGGCAGATGCATGCTACTGCTAAATGCAAAACTTATTTAAAGCCGCTATAAATCTATTCAGCGCCACAACTCACAAGTGACAAAAAGCGACAAAAGTAGACAGCAAGCAACTCAGTGGCGTCGCTAGGGTTGGTGTCACCCAGTGCGGTAAAATCGTGGTGTCACCCATTTAGACTTGGGACCTCTTCTAAATCTTTCTTATTTTTCTTTTCTCAAAAACCGTGACAAGCAAAAAAAGGTCATCCTTGTTTGGTGTCACCCCCTAGATGGTGTCACCCGGTGCGGTCCGCACCCCCGCACTCCCCTCTCGACGCCACTGAAGCAACTAAATTGCTAATAAAGTCTTCAATTCAAGTTACTAGTCAAAAACATTAGGCGGTTTAGGCCTAGGCTAGTTAAACCATAGTAACTAACAGACATCCAATGCAATCAATCATTGTTCAATTATAGGTCTCAAATATTATTATAACGCTACATGTAATAGAACTGTGTTCGCCTATCCAGTCGTTCAGCAAAGGTGTTTATGATTTTCCCAATATCCAAAGTACGATTCTTGTGAACACACAAAATTGCCAAGTCACTCAGGCGATCATCGCCAGTTTTGTTTCACAGGTATGTTTTAATGAGCTTCATGGCAGAAAATGATCGTTCACATGATGCTGAAGTTACAGGAATTGTCAGCGCTACTTGAATGCACTTAAGTAAGTTCGGAAATGCAATAGATGGTGTCAGCTTAGACAGAATTGTTTGCATATTACTAGCAGAGAGTTTGTCTCTAAGATCATTCTTCAGCAAGTTTAAGGCTACTGACATTTCAGCCTCCAAAAGCGATTTGTTGATGCCACATGTTTCACCATAGACTGCCAATAAAGAAAGAATATCTGTGAAATTCAAAAACTTTGGACTGCTAGGACATATGACTGATGATAGTGAACTGATGACAGCCAAAGACTGGTCAGAGAAACGACGTTTCAACTCACTCAGGATTCTATCAACAACTGGATTGAAAAAGCCAATACGAAAGGCTTCACATGGTTCTCTTGCAGCCTCGTCTATTGCCAGTAGTGCTCATGTAGTACATGTCCGGTGATTCACGAGCTGTTCTTTTGCGCTTACTGTCATGCCTAAAAGGACAAGTAATTGCAATGTCATGCAATGAACAAAACTGCAGAGTGTCTTCCCAAATGTCAGTCCATGCTGAGACTTCTCACGGAATTCTGACATAGTTGTAATCATGCCAGTTATCAGTTCCACAGACTCTGAAATATCAATGTTTGACGACTGCAGAGTTTCAGTCACACCATAGGCTGTTGACAGAATGCGACAAAAACAATCAAGCTGACAATGAACGTACAGTTGCATACCTGCAAACACAAGACCCTTGGCCTGCACCGTAATGTCAGCATCACCGATATTTTGAACTTCATGCAGCACGTGAATGATGACACCATAGCGCTCTTTAATCACTGAAACATTTCGATAGCGGCAAGCCCAACGAGTATCACTTAGTCTGCCAAGTTCCCTTGGAGTCAAATTGCTCTCTTGCTGGAGTTTAATTAACAAAAACTTCGTGCACTTTTTGTCTTGTCAGAAAGACATATAGCAACTGAACCAGTGCAAAGAACTCATCAGCAAACTGTACTTCTCGCGCTACATCAACTATTATCAGAATCAATCTGTGAGAGTGACAATGGATATACATAGCAGTCTTGTGGTGCTGTCTTATCTGTGCCTGAACACCATTAACATGACCACTCATTACAGACGCCCCGTCATAGCACTGTGCAATAATTGTACATTCACCAAGTCCCAACAATGTCAATGATGAAATAATTGCCTCAGAAAGTGATGTTGCATCAACGGAAATCATATGTTATATATTATATATATATATATATATATATATATATATATATATATATATATATATATAAATATAAGGTTTAAAGGTTTAAAGTGGTTCAGTAGGGACTGCCCTGTGTGAGAACCACTGTACAGCAGTACAGCACCATAGCGAACTAATGCCTGTTTCAACACCAAAAATTCTTCATGAACTTGGTGACTGGGCAGAAGCGTGTAACGAACACAGATGCTCATCTGCTCGTTATGAGAAACGTCCTTCGAAGTATCAACCATTATTGTTATAAGTGTAGCATCAGCGGCTTTCAATGACATTTCCAATGACATGGACTGAGACCAAAATCCATCCGTCTTAGTACGACCCACCCACTTTAATCAACATAGTCACATTCCAAAATACTTCATGTTTCACTTGTTTTTTAAATTACCCAAATGCATATAAAATGACTGAAGTTACGTTACTTAACGTCATAGCGTACATTCCTAAGTGAGTGAGTAAGTAACTGAAACAGAATCCACATGTTAGCACAACACAATTAACATGCATTGTTTGGAACATACAGTTTATTGGATCGCTGCCCATAGCAGTACAGCACCATAGTGAACTAATGCCTAATGACGCCACGAAATCATTACCATTAAGTCGTAAAATTATTGGTTGTATGGGTGCTTAATGCATGCTTATCACTCAAGAATGCACTAACTGCACCAACAAAACTTTTGAGCCCACAACACCACATGGGCTTGAATTCATTTGGGGGGGGGGCTTGCGTCAGGTTTGGGGGGGGGCTTAAGCCCCCCCAAGCCCATGCCTAGCTACGTCCCTGATGAGGAGATATACCAGAGAGTACAAATGAAAGAAAATTTAATGCAGATGAGTATAAAAAGAAAACTAAGGCTGTTTGGGCATATCTGTAGAATGAAGGAGGACAGAAAAATCAAGACCTTAGTGTTTGGAATAATGGAGGGAACGAACAGAAAGGGCAGACCACACAGAGAATGGGCGGACGACATTGCGCAGTGGGGCGGAGACAGCCTACAAAGGCTAAGCCATGCCGCGCAAAACAGACAGGTGTGGGAGACAATAGTGGAAAAGGCATCGGGCACCTACGGGCGTTGAACCTATGGTTGTTGATGATGATGATGCTTTAATATATGTGTGAGGATCTTATACCACTACTGCTGCTGACACTGCTGCTGCCACTGCTACTATAACAACTTCAACTACTACAGACCAGGGACCACGATTTTCTAAGGCAATTTTGTTTCCAAAAGATTCACGGGCCAGTTGCAGTTGCCCAATCCCGTAGAAATTTGTATAATTCTCGTGCAATTTATTGAGTAAATTGAGAACAATAGCACATGAAATTATAGGCACGGCTGCAGAAAACAACCTTCGGTGTTCTAAAATGAGTTAGCGAACTTAGCGATAAACTATTTATGCATGTTATCGCCTAATTATATTTTTATCCCCTACGGATATCTAAGTCAGTAAACAAGTAAGTAAGCAACCAAGCGAGATTTTGTGGCATAGCAAAGAGACTTTATAAATTTGACTGTGACTTGCGAAAGACTTGTGAATTCTGACTTGTGAATTTGCAAAGAGACTTTGATAGCTTCTTATTCTTAAGCGCTAAATCCATCGTCGAAAGTCCTATAGCTGGGATGCAACGGTGAGCCATTATAGGACTATAACTTTTACGATTCAACAAAGGCATCAATGCCAATGGACATAATGATTTAGCTGTATCATTTCAGTGTGTTGATATTTCCATTTTGATATCTGCCTATTCTTTCGGTCACTCTCACGGCGTATATAGACAATGTGCGAAAAAATTTAAAAATCTGTAATGATATACAGTAAGCTAATTTTGTTTATGCAAAAACAGATATACAAACAACTGATAAAATCAGGAAGTAAGATAAGAACTTGGAATGCATGAATGTACGAATGTACGAAACAGTAAAACAAGAAAATGCAGTACAGGAGATGAAATATCTGATGTTACAGAAGGATCTTGAAAATCATCAGGATGGGCAAGATAACAAACGACAAAGTCCTAGAAAAAATAAAAACATCAGCAACGTAAAAACAGGAAATAATACGAAGAAAACTGCCCTAGGCCGGCCACATCACGAGGGGTTCAGCCGGTGACCTGTCATTAATAATAATTAAAGGGAGAATTGAATAGGGGCGAAGAGTTAACAGAATGGTAGGCCTAACAACGTTGGACGATGGAGCAGAAGGTCGCAGGTTCAACTCCCGCAGGAGCCCTAAGGTCGACTCAGCCTTCTTTCGCCTGATGGCTATGGCAAATGAGTAGCGGATTAATCCGCGAAGTAAACAGGCGCGTTGCATAAGAACACTGGCCACGTATAATGTAACTTGCACCAGTCGCCTGGCTGAGGGCCTTGGTAACGGAGATCAGCGCCGCCCTATGAACCTTGAAGTTAGTCCTGAGAGCTCGGGAAGGACTTTACTTTTTTACTTTAATGGAAGAATGGAAGGAACAAGGGGAAGATGGCGATCAAGAGGACGCTAAATGGACGAATTATTTGACTCGACAAACACAAATAACTATGGAGCAATGAGCGACAGGAGATGGAGAGAATTGGAGGAAAATGATTGTCAATCTTCTGAGAGAGAAAGACATAAAGAAGGAAAGAATGCTTCATTTATGAACGACTTAACATTCACAACTAAGTTGTTATTTTGCAGAAGATTGCACTGCCTGACGCAGATTGCCTAGTTTACAAATCAGCAATTATTAGGCCTACGTCTGTCAACCAGAGATCAGGTGCTAAACGACGTAAAATCATCGAATAGATCAACAATTTTAATCAATAAACGATTCTCATTGCACAGAAATTAGTTTTTCTGTTGCTTAATCATATTCGGTGTTTCAATTACAGATAACGGTTCTTCTATCAGTCAAGAGCCTCAAAGTCAACCTCACAAAGTGAAAGACTCAATCGATCGACATTATGAATTCCTCGTCGATCGGATGTTTCCTGATTGTGTTCTTTACAAAAAGCTGAATGAGGACCTTTGCATTACAAGCACACAGATAAATGCAATCAGAAATCAAGAGACTGCTCGAAAGAAAAATGAATTGATTATCAAATACTTGATTGAGAACCAGCAAGAGGAAAAGCTGTTTGAAGCTCTTGACAAATCGGATCAGAAGCATTTGGTGAAATATTTGGAAAATGATGGAAGTAAGATATTGAAATGTTGCAATTAGTTTTTTAAAGTTTATGTGCCAATATCATTCTGTCGGATGCGTGACCAGTATATCGCTCAGCAACCTGTTTGACTAGCTCAATGTTATCATTGCTACAAAATGTGTCACTGCAATCTAGCGAGCGAAGGCTGCGTCAAACCTAAGGCCCCTCGCATTGAACCCGCGTTTTTGGCTCTTCACGTCAATGTTGTTGTCATTCTGCTAACCTAACGTTTTTTTTCATAAGAAAATCGCACCAAATACATGTAACATAGGAATAGCATAATTTAGGGCAATTCTCAATTTAATTATGCCCTCATTTGTTATCAGAAAGTTTCCCTGGAAAAACTGTTGTTGAGTATTGTAATGCAGAATATCATGCATGATAGACGAAACTGGTTCGAAATCAAAGGCGCTTTGACAGCGTTGACATATCGATAAGAAAGACAATAGGTTTTGAAGGTTCGCTGAGGAAGTGATAAGATGCGTTGAATCCTACACTTTGCACTGATTATGGGCATTTGAAGATCGGATCGATTGTTGACGATCTTATGTAGTATTCAGAAACGTTACATCGACACAGCTTTAAAATTTAGCAAAAATCGTAATGGTACGGTATTTAGATTTGTTTATTTGAGTGATAAGAGAGAAAGATCAAAGACATCGCTCTTCATAACATCAAAGCTTTGTTTATGTCCGTTTTTTATTTAAGTCAAATTATAAGGTATTCCTAGTCATTTGAATAGCAGTAACATTTATTAAATGGCAGTCGTAATTAGCAAATATTGTTTTAAATTTCAGAATATTTGGAAACATTTGGTGGAGATTGGCCAATAACGAATAAGGAGACTTTGATTATTCAAAACAACCATGAAGCATTCGTTGATCTGATCGAAATTGATGACTTAATTGGTCTTATGTATCAGACAGGAGTCATAAACAAACAACGGCGAGATTTTGTCCTATCACAATTTAAACCCTTCGAGAAAAATGAAGCTCTTTTGGAAATTCTTAAAGGATGCAGCCTAAACTCCTACTGGCAGATAATCCGTTGTTTACGCCATTCAAAGCAATGCCGTATTGCAGATATATTGGAAAAAGGAGGAGGTATGCAGACTTTCTTTTACAAATAGATGCCTACAAACGCTGCATGTTAAAATAGGTATGGCCATATTTTGGTACTGTATTGTATTGTATACTGGATTTCATTGGCGTCCGCATAAATTTTTCCAGGCGGGTGCAAACAGAGTTTCGGTGTGATAAAGTTTGCGAAAAAGTTGATAACTTTTTTGCTTGTTAGTCATTTTGTGCGGTTGGTTACTTCAGATTACATTTACTCTACATCAAGCCTCCTTTGGAGTTGATGACCCTTTTTGCTTTTCGGTTCTTTTATCTAATATTTAGCCGGTCAATTTATATTTAAAAAACTAAATAATGAAATTTTTTCCAGGGGTGTGCAAAACAAGGTTTTGTGACGAAAGAAACAAGTAATTTTACTTTTTTCCATAACTTCACAATTTTTCTAGGGGGTGCAATCAGTGGCGTAACTAGGGGATGCGGGGGCAC
This sequence comes from Metaphire vulgaris, assembly GCA_018105865.1. Classification (NCBI taxonomy): domain Eukaryota; kingdom Metazoa; phylum Annelida; class Clitellata; order Crassiclitellata; family Megascolecidae; genus Metaphire; species Metaphire vulgaris. The sequence goes on along the minus strand of CM030835.1, from coordinate 22,454,608 downwards.
TTTGTCGACTGCCCCCGGGCCCTGGGAGGGGGGCCCCAAAGAGGGGTTGCAAGTTTGCAAATTTGCTGGCGACGACCTTTTTTTGTTCGTCAGCAGTTGTTAAGGGGCCCCCATATCAGGTGGCAGAGGTGGAAAGTGTTTTCCTGACTTCCCGGAGCCTACGGAGTTTGTACTTGCAGCTCTTTGTTAGGCCTGCGATGTGATCAGCGAAGAAAAGTGAAGTATCAAGTGTGACGCCAAGGAGTCGTATCTTACCAACCGGCTCAATCGCTTCTCTCGCGAACTGGAATGGAGACCAGTGAATCAGATGTAGCCTGCTGGGGGCAGCAAACCAGATAAATTTTGTCTTGCTAGGATTTAAGAGTAGTCTGTTTTCTAGCATCGATTTTCTTATGTCCTCGATGCATCATACGACTTTCTTTCGCCGCTGATAGATCATTGGGCGTCGTCGCCAGGTAGACCTGGCAATCGTCGGCATATGTGTGGTAGAGTACTCCGTGTGCCTCGATCAGCTTCCCGACATCCGCAATGTAGAGTGTGAAAAGCAGCGGTCCGAGAACCGAACCTTGTGGGACCCGCTGATCAGCGTCGTGTGATCGTATATGGGGCCCGATTTATGGCCACGAACTGGCGGCGGTCGCTAAGATAGCTGCGAAACCAGGCTAGGGCAGGGCCTACAATGCCGTAGGTTGTTTCCAGTCTAGTCAGAAGGATGGTGTGGTCGACCGAATCAAACGCAGCCGTGAGATCAAAACTAGCAAGGGTAACCAGTTTATGGTCGGCAACACCCTCAATGATGTCATTAAGAACTTTTAGCCCTGAGCAGTGCGGTCTCGGTCGAGTAGTGACTCCTATAGGCCGACTGTATCTCAAGCAGGAGATTATTTTCGGTCTGGTAGGCTACTAGTTGACCAGAGACTATTCTTTCAAACAGTTTGAAAGAAACAAGTTCGATATAGGTCTATACAGTAACTGGCCGGTTCGGATGGATCCAGCATAGAGGCCTTCAGGCGAGGTCTGACTACGGCACACTTCCAGGGTGTCGGGAAGTGGCCAGACTCAAGTGAGACGTTCAGCAGATCAGTCATGAAGGGAGCGAGTGGAGTAATACACTTTTGTAGCAGCCAGGTCGGGAGTGGGTCGAGGAGACACCGCTTCAGAGGTACCTGGCGGACTAATCGAGTGACATCGAGTGACATATTTTGATATATTATTAATTGTTCACTGAGCCAATTCCACAAACTGGAAGAACACAGCATATTCAAGTACCAGGTTTGCTATCAGATACGATATATTCGGATGGCCTCTTCTCTAGACATTTTAGACGTCATCTTAAAACATATTTGTTTCCTCCTTAAGTCCTGGTGTTGCCCTGACTGATTTTTTTGGTTTTTGACTTGGACCGAATCGACCCTTCTCAGCTACAGTCTGCTCTGCCGATGAGCACTGCGGTTTGTGGTCTGAGGCGTCCCCGATGAAAACCTATGTGTTTGAAATGGACGATAAAATTGATTTTTGAATTGATTTTTTTTGAATTTTTTTATTTTTTTTTAAATTTTGAAGATCAAGAAGTGTAAGAAGAGAGGGAATGTCTAATACTTCAATAATTGTGTTCTAGTACTCTGATAATACAAATCCATGGTCCTTTAAACCGTAATTACTACATGTATTTCGATTCCCTCGTATTTGTATTAGAACGCACAGTAACTGCTAGACATTATTCATATGCTAATAAAATTGATAATTGGGATCAAATGATTGCAGTTGTGGTTCGTGTGGGTTTCAAGCTGAAATATATAAAGGACTTGAAAAGAGAAATTATTTCAGCTCATAGTGTCACTCGTATCAACAACATTTGCAATGAAATTGATGAACTGGAAGATGATCGCCTATTGAATGATATGCTTCAACTGAAGTTAATTGGAGCCAAACAACGTCAGGACGTTTCACTCTATTTCCTCTGTAATCAGTCGGAAGAAGTCGCTCGTCTCGAGGAAATGGCTAAAGACGGGCGATTGAAGGAATTTGCTGAATCCTTCTTTAATCAATTAAAAATAATTCAAGAGGAGATCAAAGTAACGCTTAAATGGACGCCAGATAATTTTACCAGAAGTCGTGCATTGATCCAAGGTATTATATTGACTATCTGTACATACTGTATAATCACAGGTAATAGCTGCGATGCAATGTGATGCAATTATACAAGATATTATTTAAGCGCCTCATCTCGAGCAAAACTCAGAAAGGTTCCATCTAAGATTACTTTGAACGGAAAGTGGGTAGATGTTCAAGCACTTGAGCTTTCTAGTTGTTATCATTCGTATTTAATAGCTGTTATGTAATGCATTAGAATGTACTCTAACTCGTTTTCTATAAAATGCCTCTTCTGGAGGAACACTCAGATAGGCTCCAACTATGGCTACTTTTAACGGAAAATCCAAAGGTTTTCAAGCGTTTGTGAAAGAGTATAGGCCTAATAGCACTATATATTATACTCTTGTCTTGTATACATTATAATATTGACTACTGTTATTCATAAGTACACATTTTGTTTGCAACCTGCATCACAATTTTATGCTTATCTTTATTGAAGATATATAATTCAATTTATCATTAACAATTAATACAGCACCATTATTATTTTACTATTTTCAAACATTTTGTCGCTGCACACTTCTACCATTGCTGCGGCACAGTTATTATTATTCATGCCAAACCTCAACCAAATACAAAGGTGATCAAGTACGATGCGCTGTATGCCATGAGTAGACATTTTATCAAGGAATTGTTTTATTCAGTGGAAGTCATTTGGACAATGACATAAATCAGTTTCACTGGTCGTTGGAGAGAGTTCTATGTAGTAGGGTCATTTGAAAGCCATTTCAATGGGATCCGTGACCATTTTGTTCCTAACTTTTTTTTATTGCTGATTCATGTACCTTGGACTATTAGAAGAAGATTTAGCTCCTATGTCCCTCTCAAATTTGGCGGCTAACTGCGCAGGAGTCCAAAATCCAAGATGGCCGCCAATGGATATATACCCAAAGATTAAAAACTATATAACTGTTAAAATTTTTGACCAATCTTGATCAAATTTGCATGGTGGTTAGCAATAACACTTGCTATAAGATGGTTATGCAAAATTTCTGCTAATTACATTTCAAAAAGCACAGACCCCTTAAGTGAAGGACTGGTGGCGCACGTCCTTGGGTCCGCAAACTTGGTTCATTGAATTTTTGACACCGCAGCATCTATTACATGCCATAATTTAAGTTCGGGTACAGCTACAGCTTTAAAATATGGCAATCTAACTCAGATTTGAATTTCCGACAAATATCAAGCAACCGGAAGTTGATGACGTCATTACTTATTTAATGAGCAAATTAACAAATTAATGTGTGTCAATTGCGCTGCTAATACAACAGCATCTATTACATGCTGCAACTGGAGTTTGCACAATGATACAGCTATGACAGCCATGAAACCTGGTAGTCACACTCAAAAACGAACTCTCTACCCATCACAGGTAACCGGAAGTTGATGACGTCATTACTTATTTAATTAACTAATGTGTATCCATTGGGTTGTTAACACCATAGCTCCTATTATATGATGCAAATGGAGTTTTCACAATGATACAGCTATTAAACTTAGTAAGCACACTCAGAAATGAACTCTCAACCCATCCCAGGTAACCGGAAGTTGATGACGTCATTACTTATTTAATTAGCAAAATAACAAATTAACGTGTATCTATTGAGTTGCTAATGCAATAGCATCTATTACACGTTGGGGCTGGAGTTTGCAGCTGTGAAACTTGGTAAACACACTCAGAAATGAACTCTCAGCCCATACTAGATAACCGGAAGTCGATGACGTCATGACTTATTTAATTAAAAAATAACAAATTAACGTGTATCAATTGAGTTGTTAACACCATGGCATCTGTTATTAGCTGTATCATTGTGCAAACTCCATTTGCATCATATAATAGACATCGTACTACTTGCTACATCTCCGGAAGAACTGCAGGACTTGGTGGACCGTGTACAGGCAACCGCAGAAGAATACAACATGTCTGTAAATATTGCAAGAACAAAAATAATGACCAACACCAATAACATCACAGAAATCAAGGTGGAAGGCATAACACTAGAACAGGTAGAATGCTTCATATACCTGGGATGTCAAATAACAAACAATGCAGAATGCAAAATGGAATTGAAAGAGACTAGCCATGGGAACAACAGTAATGATCATGCTAACCAAACTATGGAAATGCAATTCAATAAACACTAACACAAAACTGCGATTGATGAAAACCTTAGTATGGCCAGTGGCGACATATGGATACGAATTCTGGACGTTAAGAGAAAAGAAGAAGAAAAACGCATACAGGCCTTTGAGAACAAGTGCATAAGAAAACTGCTACGCATACCATGGACAAAACTACTAACTAACGAGGAAGTCTACAACATGGCCAACAGAGAAAAAGAGCTACTGAATCACGTAAAAACAAAGAAACTGAGTTACTTTGGGCACGTGATAAGACAACTACAAGACACCATCGAGAGCAGCATGATCACAGGACTTGTTGAAGGAAACAGAAGACGAGGGCGACCAAGGATATGCTGGATTGGCAACATTATACAACATGGACTGGCCTTTATGAAGACTGTCTACTACGCACAGCACAAGACAGATCGCGATGGAGAACACTGACCCATTCTTGTAGCCAACCGTCGCCAAGCGACGACGGCGCAATGACTTGACTTGACTATGGTGTTAACAACTCAATGGATACACGTTAATTTGTTATTTTTTAATTAAATAAGTAATGACGTCATCAACTTCCGGTTACCTGTGATGGGTAGAGAATTCATTTCTGAGTGTGTTTACCAAGTTTCACAGCTGAAAACTCCAGCCCCAACGTGTAATAGATGCTATTGCATTAGCAACTCAATAGATACACGTTAATTTGTTATTTTGCTAATTAAATAAGTAATGACGTCATCAACTTCCGGTTACCTGGGATGGGTTGAGAGTTCATTTCTGAGTGTGCTTACTAAGTTTAATAGCTGTATCATTGTGAAAACTCCATTTGCATCATATAATAGGAGCTATGGTGTTAACAACCCAATGGATACACATTAGTTAATTAAATAAGTAATGACGTCATCAACTTCCGGTTACCTGTGATGGGTAGAGAGTTCGTTTTTGAGTGTGACTACCAGGTTTCATGGCTGTCATAGCTGTATCATTGTGCAAACTCCAGTTGCAGCATGTAATAGATGCTGTTGTATTAGCAGCGCAATTGACACACATTAATTTGTTAATTTGCTCATTAAATAAGTAATGACGTCATCAACTTCCGGTTGCTTGATATTTGTAGGAAATTCAATTCTGAGTTAGATTGCCATATTTTAAAGCTGTAGCTGTACCCGAACTTAAATTATGGCATGTAATAGATGCTGCGTTGTCAAAAATTCAATGAACCAAGTTTGCGGACCCAAGGACGCGCGCCACCAGTCCTTCACTTAAGGGGTCTGTGCTTTTTGAAATGTAATTAGCAGAAATTTTGCATAACCATCTTATAGCAAGTGTTATTGCTAACCACCATGCAAATTTGATCAAGATTGGTCAAAAATTTTAACAGTTATATAGTTTTTAATCTTTGGGTATATATCCATTGGCGGCCATCTTGGATTTTGGACTCCTGCGCAGTTAGCCGCCAAATTTGAGAGGGACATAGGAGCTAAATCTTCTTCTAATAGTCCAAGGTACATGAATCAGCAATAAAAAAAGGTAGGAACAAAATGGTCACGGATCCTCTTCAAATGACCCTACTAATGTGACGACCATGAATTGTCACCAGAACTCTTGATTTGCAGAAGACACACAGACCTATTGAATTGGGCTCTATTATAATAATAATGTGATTTTAAGTGGTTTAGGAGGCTAAGTAAGCCTGTGGGGAAACCACTGAAACCTCTTCTCATAGTAGTCTTCGGCATTTTATGTTTCCTGGTGATTATCCATCTAAGCCAGCGGTTCTCAACATTTATAGTGCCGCGACCTTTTTAGTTCAATTCCCAAAGATTTGGCGACCCCAACAGTAAAATTATTTCCATTCATATGTTGTTACTGTTAAAATCTTATAAGCATTTTCATTTTTAGGAATTGAGCATAATTATAATGAAAGCGTTAGGCTACGTTATTTTGTGCTAAATGTATTTCTAATTACAATGAAACTACAAATAAATGAAATTGTGTCTTTATTACATACGCAACTCCATAATACCGATGGTCTCAGGCGGCCCCTGAAAAATCCTCATTCGACCCCCTCAGTCGGAGTCGCGACCCACAAGTTGAGAACCGCTGCTCTAAGCTGTCAATCAAGATTCTCTCATACTTGAAAAGAATGAGCGTGTCAAACATTTAATCAAGCATTATTTTAGTCAATTAGAGTTTATATTAAATTATCTGTCAGCCATAAATGCAATTTCTTCAAAATTGTGCTTCAATCAATAACCACAACAACAATAATTATTGCATTTCAGCCATTTGTGTGGAAGAACATATCTCACAATTGACACCTACAACTGTGAGTACTTTTCATATTAAATCTTATATTCAACTAAAAATGACGCGTGACTGTCAGTGGAATCTAACTTCGAGGATTTTTATCAACTGCGACAAAAACTATAAATGTAATCAAATTTGACGTTCACAATTTGTGTTATTCTGTCGGATTAAAATTTATGAACTTTTGACAATGGCCATGGATTCGGTTACAGGTCGCAGTCATGACCGCCCCGGTTACGACCGCCCCAGCCATGACCGTTCCAGCTATGACCGCCCCAGCTGTGACCGCCACCTTTATGAAGCCCATAAACGCCACTCCTTCTTTACCATTTTCAGTTCTAAATATTTGTAAATGATTAGCCATGCTGACAAATCTCCGCTAACCGCTAACCGAAGATTTTTCAAATGTCTTGGCGCAAGAATTTGGTGTTGTTGTCCATAGTCTTTCGTGGGATATTATGTCAAAAGTCTTTTTGTAATCTACAAAGGATAAAAATACAATGGTCTTTGGTGTTCTCTTGCTTTTTGCATTAAATTAGATACTACAGATAGTTAGAGCTATAATCGCCAGCTGCGTTATATCATTCACGCAGTAATTAGTTTTTGTCACTTTCCAGATAAGCACTGTTGAAAACACCTCAATCACATTTCGATTTCAATGAAATGCCGCACTATACAGTTTCCCAAATAACTTGCAGTGTGGTTCAAATCTTGATTTGCATCTTATCTTATTACAACTACTGAATTAGACACTGCAGTTGTTATCATGAGACTCCAATGCCAAGAGCGCCACTGAGTATAAAAAAGGCGCTATACAAGTGATACGCTGCATTACAGTACATCTTGGTCCAATGCTTACGCTTGACAACAATGCTCATGAAATCCGCATGGTCATTGGTACTGCAACAAATACTGTGCTTCGGATGAACCGTAAGCTGGAACCATTCCGCTGTAGGCATTCAAATTAAAATCCGCATCTACCTTTGCTGTAAACTACCTGACCTGCGAGACGGTTATGAGACCTGGACTCTGACATATGTCGATTAAATAAAATATAATCATTCCATACTCGCAACTTACGCAGGATCCTGGGTGGAAAATGTTACAATTTCATTCGAAACGAGGGAACTAATAAGCGCACCGATCAAACCAAACACAGCCTATCTGTAAGTTCATGTTAGACTCAGACTGTTCGGCCATGTAGAGGCTGTAAGAAAACACTACACGAAATGAAATGGCGTAATGTTCACTATTAAATACTTGGTTTCGATCGTCACAAACAAAGTTTTTAATATTGTATTTGACAATCCACAAGAAGATCTATGATAAATGAGACTAAATATTGTTGTAATTAGCTTGATTTAGCTTTTATAAAGCGAGTTAGAACTCACAGGAAAATCCTTATGACAATAGTACACATTGTCACTGTGCGGTTCAGTATTTCATTTCGTTTCTAGTAAATAACGAAACAATATCATGCATTTAATGTCAGATTGAAGTACTAAGACTCTTCAATTTGATCTTGCTCTTGCTCAAAATGGTCAACGATGTTTAGGGGCTGTCCATTAATGGGTTTAGGATCCTCCCCAGAAATCCCCCCTCCCGAAAATTTTCCCCGACAATTTCCCTCGGACGTTTTCCCTCTTAGACTTCCCCCCTGAAAATTCCCCCTAAAGAACCTAAAGAAAACAAGAAAACCGTTAAAAAAACCTTCTTGTCTTGTCTAATAAACCACTCTCATAGGAAATAAGTTGTGCAAATCAAATAGTTCATGGCTATCTTATACATAATATGAAGTCATAAGAAGTAACGCAAGTCCATAATAAACGTTCTGTGTTGTTCGAATAAAAGTCAATATATATTGCCATTAAAATGAACATCAACTTTTATAAGATGACTTCTAGAACTGCAGATTGGAGGCTATCCGCGCAAAAACCTGTCACTAGAGCGCTCTTGAAATTCCCTCACAATGCTTAAGTTTCGAGCATTGCAGTCTTTATATTTTTTTGTTGGCTGAACCGCGTGTCCTCCCATTTGCTGATTTAGTACTGCGTTGCACAGACTTTGTTCGCGCTTGAGGACTTTAAGGAACCGCCAGAAGTTTGGATGATGTCCAGCAATGGCTGTCTGGATTTTTCTATTCCACCCTTCTACGCTGTTGTTTGACATTCATTGACTTTTGTCGAATGCGTCTCTTTTTTGACGTAATTATAGGGGGTGTAACTGAAAGTTGACAGTTGTTGACAAGAGGAGGGGGTCAAAAATTGCCCAAAAGTTGTTGACATAATCAATGGACAGCCCCTTATGAGAACACATTGATCTAAGGAAAAAGCTAATTCGTATAAAGGACGACCAATAAACTCACAACAAATAGCCTAAATAATAGCAAATGCACGCTGAGGATCATCATTCTATTAATTTTCTATACTGAATGTGAGTGCAATGATATTTTCAGATAAACAGCATTCCATTGGAATTAATAGACGTCATAATTCAGAAATCATTTGCTATCTTCATTCGAATGAAAAGCCAAACTGATGATGGAAAATTTCTAGACGGTTTCAAACAATTAGCAGAAGTCAATGTCTGTTGGTTCAATCGAATGACAAAACGAAGATTTAAGAACGACCGTTGGTCTTACCTGTCAGGTAGAACAACTTAATTCTTTTATTTCGATCGCTTATCAGTGGTGCCTTCCTACTGTCAGCAGGACAATCTTTCACATCAATAAACAGAAAAAGCCAATTTTATAATCTGGCCTACTCTATATTAGCAATAGAAATAGATTTTGTTTCTGGAATGAAAACATGCGTTAATTTCTATTGTCAATATCTTAAGTAATAGGCCTATAGGTAAGCTATATGACGAAAACTCTTGTTATTTTGTAGAATGCCAAAATACCGCAGATCAACTATAACGCGTCACATGTAAGCACAATGGGACAAAGGCTAGATCATAATTTCATTTGTACCATTATATATGTTGCAGGTATTTACGAAAGGAGAAACTCTGTTTCAACATTTTCGAAAAACAATCGGCAGTTCGTCGAAGAGAATGTGTTTCAGATTATAACTGGAACAAACAGATTAAAAAATCAAGACCTGCTGAGTGACATTCAGTGTGCACTTATTGCAAGAAAGTCTTCTATTGGGAAGAAAACTCAGTCTTCAAATAAAGCAACTGACATTGCACTCATTCTGAATTACAAAAATGAGACCAATTTAAATCTTTTCAGAAAATATTTTGGCGTTCGTCATTGGATTTTTGAAGCAATGAGAAATTGTGGAAGTATGTGCTTCGGTTTCAAAGTCAACGCAAATTCATTTAATTAAAATTGATTAATTCTTCTCATCATGTACTACGTATTGCCACGTCAAAGGTCATGGATGTCTACTTTTCTCTTTCTTTTTATTCTTATTAGTTCAATGTGCATCGTCTTCCTTGTTTCAGACAAGGAAGACGATGCACGGATCAAATTTTCGTGATACGGCAGATGATCGAAAAAAGAAGGGAATTCAACAAAGACCTATATATGTGCTTCATTGATTTTGCACAGGCATATGATTCCATCTGGAGGAAAGGCGCATGGGAAATATTAGAAAAATACGGAATCAACAACAAATACATACAACTGATAAAGGCTTTATACAATATAACATATGCAATGGTGAGAGTAGAGGGGACAGAGTCGGAGGAATTCAAAATAGTGACAGGGTTTAGACAAGGATGTATTTTGTCTCCCTCACTGTTCAATGTGATATTGGACTACATCATGAGAAGACTAGAAAAAATAGGTAACCTTGGGAAAACAATGCAACCGCAGAATATGGAAGACACGGAGTATGCAGACGACACATGCTTACTGGCAGAGTGCCTAGTAAGAATAATGGAATTAACGGAAATACTGGCCAACGAAAGCGAGAAAATAGGCATGAAAATAAACTATAAGAAGACAAAGATTATGGCGGTGACGAATCAGCACGGTCCATGGCCAAAAGTGGAAATAGAAAACAATGAAATGGATATGGTAGAAAGCTTCGTATACCTAGGAAGTGAGGTAGACAATAAAGCAAGCAGCGATAAAGAAATCAAAAGACGATTGGCGCTGGCAGGAAATGTCTTCAATAGGTTAAGGGAGAAGGTATTCAAAAGACATGATATAAACTTGAAATTGAAACTGCGAATATTAAACGCATGCGTCATTCCAGTACTTACATACGGAGCAGAAACGTGGAATATAACCGGCAGCATGGAAAAAAGGATAGACGCATGTGAAAACAAATGGCTAAGAAGGATCATGAGAGTTGGCTATAAAGAGCATGTAACAAACAAAGAAATCAGAGACAGGACGCAACAACCCTTCGTCAGTAACACCGTAAGAAAGAAAAGAATGGAATGGCTGGGGCATATATTGCGAATGGAAAACGAAAGACTGCCAAAAATAGCATACTATCATAAACAGAAGGGTAAAAGAAGTCAAGAACGACAGAGAACAAGATGGACGGACTGCATAAGCAAAGACCTCAACACGGTGGGGCTCAAGCTGGAAGGGAAAACAACTGGAAGAAATAGGATGACTCTGGAGGAACTGGCGAGCAACAGAGACAAGTGGAGAGAAATCGTTTCGGAATCAACGACTGGACACAGTCAAAGATGACAGAGAGAGAGAGAGAGAGTTCAATGTTGTCTTTGATTCCTCAATCTTCTCTTAGTCTATCTTTGTTTGGTTCACTGTCAATTGCGCTTTGCAATGTTGCGCTTTGATCCTCGATTTTCCCTGTTATTACCAGACTTTTCAATACGTTTGAGAATAATTAATAAAAACAGAATTTCTTATGAACTAGTCAGACACTCATCGTCTTCTGGCGAATGCGTCTCGGAATATACCGATCTCTTATAAAAATGGAGAGGCCAACCATGAGAGAAATGGAAGAACAGAGAGTAATGCTTAATTTATTTGAATTACTTTTTTATAAGAAGCCAGATATGGTCTTCATATCTTACGGTTGTATCCATTGCCATTGATCAGTGACAATTTTTTAAGCGTTGACCGTTTTGGTCCGTTTGGTTTTCCAAATTTGCTTACATCGCCTCAGATCTTCTATATTTGCTTGCCTTCCGCTTTTTATCCTCCTTCCCTCCCTTCTTTCACTAACTGTTGTCTTCGTTTTCTTATTTCCTTATTTATTTATGTTAGTTGGAACTGATTTTCGTTATTATTCGCAGTCATCTCTTTTACAGTCATCATTTTATTCAGATTTGTGACGAATTTGTGCCCAATATCTGTTTAAATTTAAAATTATAGAATTGTACATCGAATTACCTTTCTCTAAATTACTTTAAAATTTCCCATTCAGAGTTGCAGTGCTTGTATAAACAGTGTATAACGATTTATAATTGACGTGTGAAATTTGTTTAATTTAGCTTCTGTCAGAGTTGAAATTAACAGTCGACGTCCTGTTGAAGACGAAAAGATCACCCGCTTCTTCAAAGATTCTGGATCTAAAAGTCTGTGCTCAATGAAAGACAGAGATTTCGTTCAATGGATTTGGTGCAAATCATCAGATTCTAAAGAGTTGCAGCAATCGAAATATCTTCGCCATCTTTTCTCTCACTTAGTAGAAGAAAGTCCTCAACGTATAAATGAAATAAGGATAAACTTGGACAGTGATCAACTGAAGAAGAAAGCAGTTGGTAAGTGCTTTTGTCTAAGCTCACTCACTCGATATAACAAACTTATTTTTATCACAATTGTGGTTTCCGCGAAGACTCAGCTGATTTTTGTTTCTTTTAATTAATTTTCTGTTTCTTTTAATTAATTATAACTTTACATATATTTAAGAATAAGGGAATGTCAAAAGAATGTTAATAACGGTTTCAATGTGATTTCTAAAGACTTCTATGCCTTCTAAATTCACTAATTACGTGTTCCTCATCACAAATGCTTTATCAGTTTAAAATATTGAGGTTCTAGTTTGTTCAATTTGCATGCCCGCCCACATTCTGAAGCATTTTGAAGCAAAAATAATAAAAACGTTTTCTGTTTCTTATTTTAACTTAATGCATTTTCGCGTTCTCTTAATATATTTCTAAGTTGCTACGTTTTTCGTTTGTTTTCTGCGTTTTATATTAATTTAAATTTTGTTACTTTAATTTTTGCCATCGGTCATAGGCCTAATGGCGGTCCTCAGTCGCGTACATATCTGAAATTAGCTAAGTTGAATAACTGATTTTCATGTAATTAATAGGTTTAGTTGAATATGAAAATATCCTTAAGAAACTTCTCAATATCCCATAAGATAATCGTAATTTATCGTTAAAATTCGATTTTCTCACTGCGATAGACTATCTCGGTGCGATTGCCTATCTGACTGGGCTACAGAATGATAGCCTACTAGGTAGTGCTGAATCCTCACATACAATAATAACGGGACGGTAGCGGTTAAGATTGTATAATAGTACTGTAAATGACGCAATTATAACAGCACTTCTTTTGTGCATTGCTGTCAAAAATGAAAAAATGGACATGTGATTTAGTACAATAAACTAAAGAGCTAGAGACTTAAAATCTAACTTTGTAATAAGGAAAATCACGGTGATTATGGTGTTGTACGCGTGTAAATAGGTAAGCGTTTAATGTTTGTGTTGTATAAAAACCATAGGAACGTTTTAGTGCTTTTATTTGTTGAGTAAAAACTCACTCGTAGTGATTTCCTCGGCAATCATTCCTTCTTCATCATCAGAACTATCTCCTGGATTAGAATTATTCGCTTTAAATCTTCTCCTTGGCAACGGTCCTCCCTGAAAATGAGAAAAAGTGTCTCATTTATATGTTAATTTTAACGTTTTGAACATCTATAATTTTGCATAGACAATCCAGAGTTAATACTGAGATTGAATGCGCTGAGTTATGACCATTATTCGTCGTATGCAAATACAGTGGTGTGAAAAAGTCTTGCATAGGCTACACGATTTCGCTATTTTTGACATAAGTCTGATATCAGGGGCGGTTCTAGGAATTTTAGTTTGGATAGGCCAGACATAGGCCATGAAAATTTTGGGTAGGGCAAGCTTTGACCGTGTCGTCGTATAAAAGTTCATAAGTTTAATCTCACCTGAAATTATATTGTTATAAAAACAATAGCGCAGCATAATAGGCATGTGCGGTGAATATATATATATATATATATATATATATATATATATATATTTATTTATTTATTTATGCCCTCGGTACTTCATTCCCGAGGACTTATGATAAAAAATTGTCCGGAGACATGAAATTATAGTGTGCTAGCTCTCGTTCGGTTGCAAATTGGAAAATGTTCCTCGGAATGCGATGGCGTTGAAACGCTGAATCATGACGGATATTCTTTGAAATAAGTAGTTTCCTTCTCTCTTGTCCCCGGATTGAAGGGCAATGAGTCGACCCAAATCTTTGATGAAGCAGAGGGCGTCGTTATTGGTGGGGCCAAATGTCTCAAATGCCAGCGGCAAGAAGATGTGGGTGGATGAGAGGGCCTGATATTTTGAACGCTTTCTGGTCGCAGCTGCTTCTGCGGCGGCTCCTGCTGCGAGCGCTGTGGTTGGAAGATACGTGAAAGCAACTGTGTCTGCCACGGTTGCATCCCAGATCAGGCTTCGCCCTGTCCGCCATGGGATCAGAGTCATGCCGTCTGGTCTTTTCTCATCGATTCGGCAGAGACCTTGATAGAAGGGATCCCAGCCCTAACCAAGGCCCTCTGAACTAGGTCGTTCAGCAAGCAGTGTCGGAGGACACGACCTGGACCTAGATGGCATGAGAGCGCACGTGCGCCGTCCTCCGAGACCATAGCACCGCAAGGGCAAAGGTACTTCTCGCAGATTGTGGCCCCTAGCCGTAGGCCGACGACGACTCTGATCGTCTCATCGTCCATGTGAAGGCCACAACTGGTGATTGGAAGTGCATGGAGCCAGTCGCTAGCGTGTCGTGTTGAGACGGCTCGCAGACGGGCCTGGTGGTATTGCTCTTGATGGATCTGGAGTAGTTATACTATTTCCCTTTGAATTAGAGGACGGTCCCAGGTGCTTTGCTTAGTGAGGGAGCCGGACGTTGGGCTCGGCAGCTGACTCATAGAGGACCACTGGTTCCTGACTTGCGATTCATGCGCGTCAGTGCTTACACAGGCTTTCTCTAGCATGGAAGACTGGAGGGGTCGGGTGCCTGCAGCTGAAGCCAAGAAGGCAGGTGGTGCAAGCATGGACACCCGACGAATCCCCAGACCTCCATCCCTAATGGGTAGCGTCGCCTGACGCCACTGGCTGTCAGAAAGCTGAATGTTTAGTATGTTGTTCAAACCCTCGCGCATGGTTGCGTCGAAACTATCTAAAAGCGGATGTTCGGCGCAAGGGGTGCATCGCAGTGTATAGAGCATATATAGGTAGGCTACGTATTTTTTCGGGTAGGCCAGCCACAGTGTAGGCCACGTAATTATTTTGGGTAGGCAAGACAACGTTTTGGATAGGCCATGGCCTACCCGGCCTAGGCCTAGAACCGCCACTGTCTGATATTCTCACCAAATCCCCTTACAATGCTGGCTTATTATATACCGTTTTATTGGAAATTTAATTCTGCACAAATTTCTGTGCATGGTGCTGCTTTTTCCTGCATTTGACCCGGTTTTTCATGGGAAGATGAACCAACGAGTTTGTATGGCGAATTTGGATCGTAATTATCCAATGAAAAGTTATACTTTCCCGACCAATAAGACTTCATACTTTTCAGCCAATCAGTGGACAGTATTTCTGGAGCGCGCGGAGTAAACATTTTTCATGGATTGTCTGCTTTTCATTCAAATTTCTAACATGGCGAGGAGGGGACAGTTTTTGTCAAGTGAGGACAGAGTCTGAGTTGTGGTTGAAAATTTTCACAAGCACGTAATAAAAAGCACAAAAATAGGTGCGCAATTGAATTTCCAATAAAAAGGTATATAATAATCCAGCACTGTGTAAGGGGGATTTGGCGAGAATATCAGACCCAATGTCCAAAATAGCAAAATCGTGTTCAGCCTATGCAAGACTTTTTCACACCACTGTATATATAACTACTGGAGTGTAAACCTTGCAGATTTCGCTCTTCGACTTTGCCCAAAACATAGATCCTATTTACGAACTCAGACATTTAAATAAGAAATTATTGCTCAGATCACTCGAATATCTCTTTGTAATTCGTCTATTCTAATCAATATTCTTCTATTTAATCTTTTAGTGTCGCTATTGCAAGGACTTTAGTCTGTTCAGAATGCTCCTGACGAGTCTGTGCGACGTAAAATGTTGCGATTTGCCACTTTACATTGCATGTAAAATGTTAAATAACTAATTGACGTTTCTCTGTAATTTTAATGATTTTCGATCATTTGATTGCAGTTCTTCCTCATATATTAGACGAATTCTTAGAGACAATCGATGAACAAGATGAAGCAGTTGGAGTGACTAAATTGAGAAATGAATTCTATTGCTTAAGCAAATATGGAGAAATTAAAGTCTTCGCTGACCTATATCCGTTTGTTCTACTGCGAAAATTCAACTTGAAAAAGATCAAAAGAGCAAATGACATTGTCTCCTGCGATAAAGAAAACGCTCTCTACATTCTTGAAATTCATTGGAACCCTCATGTCTGCGTATGGAAAATTGAACAAAACTCGAAGACAACTCAAAGCGTAATCAAGTGGTTGGCATTCTCAGATGATTTTCAACCTAAAACCCTATCGATGTCAAAAAAGATCAGCTACTGATGGTCAGTTGGAAACCTTCGCCTAGTCTGAGAATTTATGGACCTGATGCTCAACTTCGTCTTTCAATTTCTCTTCATCGATACATCCAATGGCCTATTCATGCAGTGGAAACATCGACTGGAAATTTCGTCGTTTTGCATTTTCTAGAGAAAAAGGATGAGGAAAACAAGGAGTTGACGATAACGATTCTGAGTCGTGATGGAAAAACAATTGTTCACAATTATCAACCTGAAAATAAGGAACAACGATTGATTGGTTTCGATGTCGATTACCTCAGCATCGATTCAGACGATCGAGTGTTTGTGACTGATTACTACAATGATAGAGTGATTCTGTTGGATTCGAATCTTCATTGGAATCAAATTCTATTTCCTAAAAACGAAGGGAAAGCTGAAGACACGAGAAAGAAAAGTCCTCTTTGTCCTCGCCGACTTTACTATGACGAAGGAAAAAAGCAACTCGTCGTCTGCGGATTTTTTGGAGTAGAAATTGTTTTCTTGAATAAGTTTTAGATAACCCAAGTACTTCGTTTGATTTGTCAGCTGAAATAAAAGTCCTCATTTATTAACGTATTTTCTACTGCTTCAGTGGTTTTCACCAGGCTTACTTAGCCTCCTAAACCACTTAAAATCACATTATTATTATTATTATTATTATTATTATTATTATTATTATTATTATTATTATTATTGTCAAATATTTATGTATATTGCAATATTTTTGAAATCGAGTGTACGACGGAAAATAGAAATTCGAATTGAAATGAGGAAACTTAATGGTGAAATGGCAAATTGATCAGACTAACATTGATTAATTAATATAGTATCTCTGTATGAGTCCAATGATCCTCGTTGTACAATGTACATTCCTTAGATAGCGTCTATTACTCCCCTTGAATTAGTTCCAAAGAGATCGCTCAGTGGCGCTTCGCATTAGCCAGTCGTTGAGGAATATGAACATAGAACTGGGCAACAACTACATTTCCAACATCATAACGAGCACTAGACGCGTGTTTCATCAGTAGGCCTATGGCTTATCCAATGGTCTTATCGTATCCCGTGCCAGTTGCCTGTACTTCGAATGGTACGCCTAATTTTACGGGGATTTCCAACTGTCTCATTGGAACACGTGACGCGCTGCGCACAAACTATGGGCAGCGAGAGCATTCATAATTCCCTACTTCAATGGACTTCACCCTCATCTCGGGCGTGAAATACTTCTCTATTATTATATCACAGACACTTTTGCGGCCCTCGGATAAAAACTTGTGCCCATCACTGTGTTAGCGAAATAAATGTGCTGCAACTTTGAAAATTTAACGTAGAAACTGATTGCGTGAAGAGTTTAAACCTCAATTTTCCTAGAAATAATAAAAAAATCTAATAAAATAACATACCCTCTTATACTTTGCTAAAATTATTTTTATATAAGATTAGAAACATAAGGTACACTCCATAGGTCCAGAGCCCGTGCGGAGAACCGAAGGGTTACCCGTAGAGCCCCTCAGTCTTACATAGCAACGGCTGAATGAGGGCGATTTCCAGCCTTTCCTTCGCCGCCTTTCTTTCCACCGAGTTAACACCCGATGTACTCATTCACAGCTGAGTCGACTGGGGGCGCTTGGGACAAAACAACAGAAACCTGCTGGAATTAATTCATGTCGAATATATAAATTTTTGTCGAGAATATTCGTCAATATTCGTCAATTTCACAAATATTAAACTCAGTGTAATTCGTTTTTCTTTATGTTGATCGCTTAATATAGAAAAAAATGCTACAATAACCCCATAAAATTTCAAAAAGCCACCCCTGATTTCATGGATAGCTCCTGGATTTGCATACAATAAAAATTCATGATCAACACGGAATACTGAATATGGATTTTATGATTTTTAAAAATCCTGATTGATTACGGACCATGGATTCTACCAAGAAAGATTGCTAGTACACTGCGCCAATCTCACGGACAGCGATATAAAAATTTCCGTTCACTGATAACAATGATGATGATGATGATGATGATGATGATGATGATGATGATGATGATGATGATGATGATGATGATGATGATGATGATGACGATGACGATGACGATGATGATGATGATGATGATGATGATGATGATGATGATGATGATGACGACGATATATGAATAGTGGCGCCATCTTTCGAATTACCGGAAACTGCTTTTAAAAAAGAATTATCAAACAATAATTTTACTTTGCTTATAGGATTATCCTTCTTTTTCGTTTATAGAAAACGTTTTTAATCGATCTGCAAATGTAATGCTGAAATTGATTGAACGATGATTGTTAACGGAGATTATTCTTGTAGTAATCTATAGTAATATTTAAATAACACACCCTTTTAAAACTGTGTTAAAAGACTTTTTATTTAATTTAAGAAATTTAGAATATTGAACATGAATAGGCCTTTAATATAAATTAATGCATTAATTTGTCACGTTTATTATTTATTATTCGCAAAATTCAAAAAATATTAATCTAATTCCACTGCGTATTTGCAAATGTTGAACACAGATCTATGACCGAGAACATAGCCATATCATTCATGTAGCTAAAATGCTAAATAGGCCTACTAGGTTAACAATAACTACTTTTAATAGAAAGACGATTTTAGGAGGTATTGAAACCTCGCCATCGACGAAGAAGTCTAAATTAGATAGAATACACGAAGCATTCAACGGATATTCCGATCACATTGACCTCGTTCTTTTACGCTTCTGTCGTAATACACAGAATTAGAACAGAAGACCGCAGAACATGGATGAAGGTGGTCCACAATGCAGACAATCTTCGGAGCGAAGACGGTTTTTAAAGACAAGACAGTCTTCACATGGACAAACACACACACACACACACACACACACACACACTGTAGGCCTATAGAAATCGTTGATTAAATAGACCGTAGAGTGTAGAAGAGGAAAAGAAACTTACCATGAAACTTGGCATGATTTAATTAACCCCTTAACCGTGTATTTAACTGTAACTCAATGTAAAATGGTCGGATATATCCGGGGTCTTCAGTTAAGGGGTTAAAGCGGCTTAGTAGTCATTACTGGCTGTGTAAAATCCCATAGGGGCGCTGAACCCTTTTAGCTTAAACCCGCTCCGTCAGTCTATCGCTCCAGTGTGTAACTCACTCTGTCATCTTCCGCTCCTCTCCCCCAAATGATGCACCATGATATTATCAGGGCCGTCGAGAGGGTGCAGGGGCCCGGCGGTCTTGAAGGGGCCCGGACCGATGATTAATATGTATAATTTAGAAAATACCACTAATTATGTTGTGCATGGGGCTCGGAGAGGTAAAGGGGGTCTCGGACCTGAGGTCATCACAAAGAAGAACAGCGTGAAGTGAAAAAAGCCAAAGAAGATCGTCGCTAGTTTTTGAGAGTTGCAATATAACAGTCTGTCGGATCGGCGTTTCGGTGAAAGAAATGACAAGCAAACATAGGTCGTCAGCTAATTTTAAGACTTGTCAGGGGCCCACCGGCCATTCTGCACAGGGGCCCGGAATTTCTCTCGGCGGGCCTGATATTTATACCAAATATTGAAAATCTGAGTTTTCACAATATATGTATTGTAAACGATCAGCAAGATAATCCGGTGAGATATGCCCTTATTCCATAGTAGTTTAATTAAATTAATAACAATTTGTGATAACTCACATGATCATCAAAGGCTTTAGCTAGATCAAGAAAAATACCAATGGACGGGCAATGGTGCATTTTATTTACTTCAAAAGTTTTAGTTATAGCATCCGTTAAATTAAGCAGTGACATGAAGGTCGCATGATTAGGACTAAATCCAATTTTGTCATTTGATTCGTTTATTTATAGACGCATCCGTAACTAAGACGATGAGCGTCTGTTAAACTATATATGTACACTTCCGCAAGCATATTTCCAAATGCTTGCATGCTAGTACACCAAGGCAAATTCGACGCTTCTAATCGGCTCATTTGATCACGTGAAGCTTAACTAGGTCGCACCTACGAAAAATTATAGGAGTCTGGTGGCCGAACAAAATCAAAAATGAAAACTTGTGGAAGAATGGAAGAAGACATCCCAAGAACTGAAGAAATTAGAAAAAGGAAATGAAGACGGCTTGGACATACTCTTAGAAACCCGATCGAAAACATCACAAGACAAATGCTGACATGGAAATGCCAATGAAAAAGGAAAAGAGGAAGACCACGAAAGACATGGAAAAGTTCGCTAGAAAAAGAACACAAAGAACTTAACTACAACTGGAATAGAACAACTAGCAGAAGATCGAGAGAAATGGAAAGATCTTGTACGCTGTCTATACTCCATGGGGATCGAAAATGGCTGAAGAAGAAAAAAAGTCCAGTGGTGAAGTGGTCCTGGTTGGAAGGCGACGGCGTCCCCTTACTTTGTTAGAGATTCACCCATTTTCCTTTCCCCATTATATATATAATTTATTATTGTTATTAATTAAATTTAATACAAATTAGTATATCAATTAATTTATTATTGTTATTAATTACATTTAATAAAAATTATGTTTAGCCTACGTATTTACTTACTTACTTAACTTAATGGTCCATGCATCCATTAACTGCATAGGAAGTTATGGCTTTGCTTTTGGTGCTATTTTCCTTTCCTCATTACTTTTTTAGTGGCAGTATTGCGAAAACAACCAATTGCTTATAAATATCCTCTCGGCGCTTAACTTTCTCAAACAAGATTTTGAGGATAAAATTGTAACTTCAAAAGAAATAATATTGTTCATTGCATGGATGTAGACGGATATTGCATGCCTAGTAAGCTGGTACAATGCGCCAAGAACTCGGACAGCGCTATAGAAATTTCCTTTCTTTGGATCTGTTCAGTTTGCTGATATTTTCAGTCCCTTTCTGCTTTTTTCGATCTGTCATTATCGCATCGAATATGTAAAAGCTACAATGTGTGATAAAAGATAAAATGGGTTTTTTCAATAGTTATTTATCGTGTCTGTGTGCTCTATGTTTATTTATAGACGCATCAGTCAGAACATGAGTCGTCGTTACGGGAGTCGTCGTTACCGCTTTTAACCTCAGAATTCCCGGACGACCGCAACTCGTGGTTACCGCTAGTAAAAGATTATATATATATATAACTATCCAGGTCTGGGGTTCCACTAGATTACCCCTAATCGGACCAAATGGAAAGTGTGTCTTGTCTTGTCTTTCTTCTTCTTCTTCTTCTTCTTCTTCTTCTTCTTCTTCTTCTTCTTCTTCTTCTTCTTCTTCTTCTTCTTCTTCTTCTTCTTCTTCTTCTAGAGA
This sequence comes from Metaphire vulgaris, assembly GCA_018105865.1. Taxonomy (NCBI): domain Eukaryota; kingdom Metazoa; phylum Annelida; class Clitellata; order Crassiclitellata; family Megascolecidae; genus Metaphire; species Metaphire vulgaris. The sequence continues at coordinate 22,432,940 of CM030835.1, read as the reverse complement.
AAGCCTGTCGGCGAGGTAGGATCGTTAGTTTCCCCAATGAAATTGGGTACTCACGTGGTGCACCACTAGAAGGTCGATCCAATGCACCATTGTCTTGATCACTATTATTGCTCCCAGAAGAAGGTCATTTTTCTCAGGAGCCATCTGACCTGAGGAAACGTCTGAACTGGCCAGCATTAGTGGATATATTCTGGCAAAAACGTTAAGAAAATCTTATTAACTGGAGGTAAAGTGATCTCAGAACTGTCATAGCAAATGCCCAACAAATGAATAGTAATAAATAGTAACAATGATGATGATGATGATGATGATAATAATAATAATAATAATAATAATAATAATAATAATAATAATAATAATAATAATAATAATAATAAATAAATAAAAATAATAATCAACTTTTCCGGAAATTTCCGAAAAAGTAGCGGTACTTTTCCGGAAATTTCCGGAATAATTCCGCAGGAAATTTCCCAGCTCACAGCCCTAATAGAGGCGTCAACCGATGGCACTCCAAATCACAGCGTAATTATGCATTTACTTGACATTTAGAAAAACAATTACAGTGAACCCATTCTTCAATGATGCAATAATTCTAAATACTGCATAACTGACACCAACTTTAATCTTCGCATCCCACGGCTGGCACTTTAGTGATTTGTTTCTAAGATGTTTCTTTTAACTATATTATATATTTATAAGGGATTTGCTACGTAATGCCAAAATTAAAAACAGTCTTATTTTGGGGCGGGGAAGCTAGCAAAGTGCTAACAGAACTAGCGTTCGGGGCCCGAAGGTCTCGCTGCGATACGCGATGGAGCCCTACTATTGATTCGTCCGTCACTCGCTAGGGGGACAGCGCAAAATGAACAGCAGTGGTAAAAGCTGCGCAGTCAAAGTACGTATGAATGAGCCTGTAATGTAATTGCCTTTTTATTTCATTTAAATGCAACATTACGTTGAATCTATTTGAATCTATTTGAAGCTATTTGAATCTATTTGTAAGCATGTATTCTTCATCAAAAGCCGTTTCATATTCATACATACATTAACTTTATCCCTCCCAGGGGCTTTGTCTCCCCTGTCCTGACGCGGATGTTTTTTTGGCAATGTCGTGTCCCTAAGGGCGTAAACACGGGTAATTTTTGGCTATGGAATAACAAAAACCATGGTTTATATCACTTTTGTCAAAAGCCAAAAGCGCAAAAAGGTCATCTCCACTCTTAAAGTAGTATAACATAGAATAACAAATGATACAATCCATACACCGAAAGTAAACAAACGTCAGTTTAAACTGACGCCAGCCACATATGGGTTAGGGAGAAAGTTCTAACCACAAGAGAAAAAGAAAGAGACTTGGGGGTAATCATCCATAGAAGTATGAATCCATCTCACCAATGCATGGAGGCAGCAAAAAAGGGAAACCAAATGTTGGGAATGGTGAAAAGGACAATTGTGAGTCGACAAAGAGATAATCATTAAACTTTATAAGTCATTAGTAAGGCCTCATCTTGAATAGGACTACTGTGCTCAGGCTTGGAATCCATTCTTGAAAAAAGATATAGAACTTTTAGAAAAAGTTCAAAGAGGAGTAACGAAGATGGTCAACGGGTGCCATAATTTAAGCTACGAAAAAAAACTTCAATATTGTGGACTGACAACATTAGAAAGGAGAAGAGAGAGAGGGGATTTGATAGAAACATACAAAATAATGACTGGGAAAGTACAGTATCTGCTTGTTTACGCTTCCATAGGCTAAGTGCTCTTCCATTCAATTATAGCTTACTTATTTGTGGTATCTTTTTGGACTTTGATCTAATTATTCTAATAGACACACGTGCTTTTACTAAGTAAGACTTACTGAATGTGTTTGTCCGATCAAGGGCTGTTCTGGTTAGAAGTAATAGGCTATATATCTACCAAAAATAATCCAATTTTCAATCTTTTTGATTTATTTTGTTCCACTGACATTCTCCTACAAATTTGCCGCTGACTCAAATGGGGTTACCACTCAATTTTTCCTGGAGAGGTTTGAAAATTGTTTAGGGGCATATTTTTTACACCATATATTGTGCCCTACCCTAATTTTTTTTAGCACGGATGGTTAGAAAGAGCACTGAAGAAGCTAAACAATGGTGTATAACTCATCTTCCTAGCTTTTATATAAACGAAGCTATAGTAGGCTACATTTAAAAATCAGCCTTGAAATACGCTGTTCTCTAAAAATAAATGGCCGGTACGTTGATGGTATTGAAATTTAAATGGACGGTAAAGGGGTTAAGAAGAAGAAGAAGCCAGATTACTATTTATTCTATTTTAAAAATCTAGTAATCCGAATCCCTATACACATTACATTAATTACATTACACTTAGGCTATTTTTTTATTTTTGTCGCAAATTTTCAGAAATATTCGCAAAATTCACAAAATATTAATCTTTTCGTGTTTGTATATATTGGCTACATAACCTACATTCAGAAAGAAAATTATTACAGTTTTTTTCTTGAATTTTGCGAATATCGAAAAATATTCGCTACAAAAATATTTTTAACCAAAGAACTAAAGCCGCCGTAGCGCAATATATTATGCCATGTACCAAATAAATAGCTTTTGGAGTCAGTTTTGAAAAGGTGTGCGATTTCATTGGCATAGACTATTACAAATAACTGCATTTAAAGTCTTCGATATCCTAAGATGAGTAAAATATCAGAGCAATTTCTCTTTTCCATTTAGCAGAAGGCTTCTTTCTTCAATGTCTTTCGCTCCATTGGAGTCTATCCCAATGTCACTTTTATACTAAACACTCGTCTAAGCCAGCGGTTCCAAACTGTGGTCCGCGGACCGGAGGGGGTCCGCGGAGGATATGGCGGGGGTCCGCGAGAGCCTCCCAAAATATTTAGGGTTAGGGTTAGGCCTAACCGTAACACAGACTACCTTTTTTGCTTGTCACTACATTTAGGAAGGATGGTATTGATGATAATCTTTTTTTCTTGTCACTTGTTAAATAATGTGGTCCGCGAGCTAAGCTGGGAACAAAATAGGGGTCCGAGATCAAAAAACTTTGGGAACCTCTGGTCTAAGCGCTCTGTTAGCATTGCGCAATATTGCGACATCTATCGAATGAATGGAAAGAAGTCTCTTAAGCAAAATATTAATACAAATACTCACTCTTCATGTGTATGACTGTCTTATCTTTGGTTTCATGAAAGTGGAATTTAGTGTAGTTTTAGTATAGATTTTATGTGGAATATGATTAACTGAAGAACTTAAGCCCAGTTTTTGTTCATCAGCTATCTAAACTTATAATCAACATACCTTTTAAAAGAGTTTTAATGGACTATTTATGAAATGTGTAACTGGAATGTTTAAATACGTGCTAATATTCTCTTATTTAAATATTTCTAAATATTTTCAAATCATGTCTTTGGTTTAATGAAAACGGAATTTGCTGTTTTATTAGAAATTTCACGATGGATATTATTATTATTATTATTACTATTATTATTACATGGTTGTTAACGCACATTAAGTCATTCACAAGTGAAGAATCATAAGTGCAGGGCGAGTCACATAACCTAAGCAGTGTAGGCCAAACTGCAGAGTGCAGTTTTCAGTCGGCGTTTAAAAACAATCAACGAAACAGTTAAGTCCGAAGTGACAGATTTACGTAGATTGTTCCAGACAGACGGAGCAGCGATTGCGAAGGAACGGTCGGTGAGAGGAAGGCGAGTGCGCCGCTTTATCAGTTTATTGGCACCACGTGATCTGAGTAGGCGAGACTGTCCCTGCAATTGAATGCCGTCTGCCAAGTAGCTGGGTTGTTGTGTTGTTATTGTCTTAAAAGTGATAAGCGCGATCTTGTACTGAATGCGATATCGTATTGGTAGCCAATGGAGTCGAGCGAGGATCGGTGTAATATGTTCTATTCGGCGCAATTTACAAACAGTCCTGGCCAGTGAGTTCTGTACCCGTTGCAACTTCTGTAAGTTTTTTCCCGAGGTGCTGTGAAGTACAGAGTTGCAGTAGTCCAGTCTACTGCTGACCACGGAACAGGCTATTGAGGCGGCTGTGTCAAAGTCGATGCTGTTGCGGATGTGCCTTAGAGCCCGAATGTGAAAGTATGTTGACTTGCAAATTGCGTCAACATGGGCATCAAAAGACAAAGTGTCGTCGATGATTACACCCAGACTGCGGATGTTGCTTTTTGTTTGAATGCAATGAGTGCCTATCACAACGGATGAAATCCTGCCGTCTGTGCGCTGCCGCGAGCAAGTTCCGACGACAATGGCTTCCGTCTTGTCTGGATTCAGCGACAATCCATTGACATCAAGCCAGAGGTGAACAGCATGGAAACAATTATTGTCCAGTGTTGACATTGCTTTGTTGTTAGTGAGCGCAATGTATAATTGTGTGTCATCGGCATACTGTGCTATAGTCACTCCGGATGAAGCAGCAATTTGTGTCACTGGCGCAACATACAGTGTGAATAACAGCGGTCCGAGTACTGAACCTTGTGGGACTCCAAATTCGCAGCTCTCCGTCGATGACTGTTTGCTGCCAACACGTACAGTCTGAGTGCGGCGAGTGAGGTACGATGCTATCCAGTCGAGAGGCCGTCCGGAGATGCCAAACGTGTAGTGAAGCCTGCGCAGCAAAGTATTAGTATCAACTGTGTCGAAGGCAGCTGACAGGTCCAGTTGCAGTAAGACAGTTCGATGGCCAGCATCGGCTGCGCCGTACGTATTCAATGGTAAGTCAGTATATAACACAAAATATTTTCTTAAAGTTAGAGTTAATTATAATATAAGGTTATATAAATTAAATGAGTTCTTCCTTGTTGTGAATAACACTTAATCATAGGTTTTGGAAGTTTTTGTAATTCAAATAAATGTTACTGCGGGACTGATATATGGCCGCTCTGCCGCTCTCGTTAAACGTTGTGAAGTGAGTTGTTGAATTAATTCTTGTAAAAAGTTAATTTTAAAAAACAAATCTCGTAGTTCAGTTGCCTGCATTTAATGTGCGAGTGGTGAACTTTGTAATTTAAGGCTTCCCTTTGAAACTTGACATGGCTCTTACAACATTGCTCTGCGCTGTCGCGTTGGCGTGTGATGGGGCGATGGTATATATATATATATATATATATATATATATATATATATATATATATAGCATAGTACGTGATCTATAATAATATTATAATTGCGGAGGGTGGACGGAAACTGGCGATTAGAACCCATTGCTTGCTGGATCAGCAGCAAGCTAAAACGTTAAGGTCTATCTTTATTGGATATCATGGGCGCCTGCACATAGGGGCAAGATGGGGCACTTGCCCCCTGTAAAATAAAACCAATATTACCAGAAAACATTGTTACTGATTTATCAAAGTATATGTTACTGTTAGGACAATACATACCGAGTGAATTTTGTCATCATCCAAGAAGTCTTTACAAAATTGACAGATGGAAGGCCACTGAATTCTGTTTCTTTCTGTTGTATGACGGTAATTTTAAAAGCATTTTACTCTTTTTTCTTATATATCAACATGCTGTCCAGTACTGTTGTGGATATGAGTTGTTCCAGCATTTGTTACCTCTGAAGAGTACCGCATGATTTTGGCAAAATTAAATTGAATTGATTCCAAAATTGAGATATTGTTGCGGGGCATCACTACACTTGTCAACAGAGGTGGAACAAGAGGCAGCAGCTTAGATGTTTCCACTATGTCTGAAGGAATGAAACTGCCCAGAGATGGACATGGGTCCATTTTTTAGAACCCAACCCAACCCGACCCATCAAATCTCCAACCCAACCCAACCCAACCCATGCCGGCAATTGCAAGTATTCACCCAACCCAACCCAACCCAACCCAACCAAGCTTCAAGTAAACATACTCAGCAAATTTATTGCTAAGCAACAATTTGTAAATTACTGCATACAAATCATTTTTAAAAATTTCCTCTCATATGTCGCTGTAGGGCAGCGGTTCTCAACCTTTATAGTGCCGCGACCCTTTTAATTCAATCCCCATGATGTAGCGACCCTCCCAACGGTAAAATTATTTTCGTTCACAATGTAAACTGCTAAAAATAATGCTACGACAATCAAAATGTTCGAAATCGTTATTATTTAATTGTCTCCATGTCTATCCTCAAATGACAATTATAGTAAAGCAACTAGTAGGCCTACGTCGTAACTACCACTGAGGAAATTTTGCACAATAACAAGAAAATAGACAACCCCATATTTCTGATGGTCTCGGGCGACCCCTGGCAAATCGTCATTCGACCCCCATGGGGGTCCCGACCCACAGGTTGAGAACCGCTGCTGTAGGGCCTATGTTTTCCGCCATTATAATTATCATTGGCGTGCAGAGGAAGGTAGACGTCCGAATTCTAATTTGTACTTATATTATCTAAAATTCAGCTTCAAATGTTGAAAGACTAACGAATAAGGAACCATAGAGCCATTATAGCATTTGCTTAGCAAGTTCGCACGCACTCCCACGCAGTAGCTCATAAATGTTATTGGAGTCAATAAGGGGATTAAGAAGGATTTACGGTGGATGGTTCAAAGAAAGTTACTATATAATAACCTTCTTTCATCAATTTCGACTCTCGATTCCAATGCCTTGAATTATTTACTTCCACCGGTCTTATGCAAATATCTCGTGGCTGCGGATCAACATTTACCTATAGGCATATGACGCTGCACAATATCGAGAAAGCAACGGCCACAACGGCGAGGGGGGTTTTATGCATCAAATGAGATAGACTTATGCCTTTAATGCTTTATTATATAGGAACAACTGTGTTTGGATCAATAGAACCAGGGGCTCAAGACAGTCCTGAATATAACCCCCGCCAATCGCTTATTAACTAATAGCCGCCACAAGCCAGTATTGCCAGCGACAGTTTGGCGGCAATTTGTTACATGAAAATGCGGAAAACGATAACCATTTTTTATAACCAATACAGTATATGGTGTGTGCACTGTGCCACGTGCAAATCAGCGTTTTGCAACCCAACCCAATCCAACCCACCACAACTGCCTAAATTTATGACCCAACCCAATCCAACCCAACCCAACCCAACCCAACCCATGGGTTAACCCAACCCATGTCCATCTCTGAAACTGCCAGCCGATACAGTCAAAGATTTGAAGGATGCAGCATCTTTTGTCAAGCAGAATGAGCGAGCAGGACGAAGCTTGGTTAGATGGTGTGAATTTTATTAACTGGTTCAGTCAGATCCAGGTTGAGTGTGCTCCCACATAACATCTCAGATGTTTATTTCTGAATAAATATTCAGATGTTTATCTCTGAATGGGCCTCCTGTTACCCTATTTGAGCCATTTAAATATGCAAAATTCGGCTTATGTGTCAAATAACATCAAGATATACTCCGCCAGGAACATTGAACATGCCAGTAGGGCCCACAATTTTTACTTTAACCAGTGCTATCATGTATAGGATGTGTGTGTACATGACCTAGTAAAATGAGATGTACTATATAAAGGTTTACCTGAAACTGTTTAGGCAAGATACTTGTCAACGTTTGGAGCGACAACAATCACTGATACAGTCAATGGTATGATGAAGGCGATCATGACGAATGAATTGTCCCGCCAATTCAACTGGACTGGAAACCGGGGAAAGCACAGCTTCCAAGCACTGGGATTGTCACCTTCTATATGTGGTATATGCATCCTTTATTTTCTTTGCAGATTTCAGATAACAGTGGTTGTGTGTGTTTGTATACAGACAAACTCTATTTATCGACTCTGTAATAGGCTTAAAGCAACACAGAGTGATTTGCAGTTATGTGTAGGAAGTTGGTTAAACTACCGGTAACAGACTATGCACCATATTGATTCCAGAGCAGCAAGCTAAAGTCCAAATACACCAAATTCATAAAGATTAAAGCATTTATTATTACTGCTCACCCAAATATATGCTGATGTCAGGCTTCATATTAAATTGACCAGTGCCAATATTGTTGTTATGTCTTCTGTTGTAATTAATTGCTTGTATTGTGCAGCTTCTTCAGTCACTGTCGAGACCATGGTATGGTGTTGCTGCAATAGTGCAGGCTTCTAGTTACTTGTAAATACATTGATAAACTTGCTTGAGATACCAGTCAATAGCAGCTATGGCTGGTATGAGCTAATGCACACACCTTAGTGTGACTCACAGAGCAGTTTAGCATGTTTTGCCATAGTGACAAATCATCTAGAATGCAAGTTTAAGGTAAACATTACATGACATATGCTTGAAAAACACAATTCATTTGTTTTTCAAATCAACAATAATTGATGTCTCAATGCTGTTGTCAAATTCGCAGATGCTGTGCAAATTAACAAACCGACGAGAGATACCGTCAACAGGCTGACTGAAGATAAAATTAAGGTCTGGCTGAGACAGGCATGGGACAGAGATGGTGGTCGGAAATGTCGTTTTCTGACTGCTGTAGCAAAGCAGTCATCTGGTAAAGGACGTTTTGAACAAATTCCCGCAGACCAGGAATCTGACAAGAGTGTCGAATCTGATAACTGACCTACAGCTTCTGTTAAAAGAATGTCACATATTTAAATTATGATATAGTGAAGAAATTGTTTAGAACTGGTCATTTTATTAAAATTAGTTGTTCTTTTGGACTTTCAATTTGACTAGTTTTCATTGTTTTTTGGCAAACATTTGAAAACCTTGATAAAATAATAACCGTGACCATAGTGTTAAAATGTTTTTGCCCCTCCTAGAAAAATTTATGTTACATAACCGTAATCATTGTGTTTTGCTCCTCCTGGCAAAAATTCTGCGGGTGCCCATGGCTGTAACCAATTAGTAAGCAAACTTAATATCTGTTAAAGAGATTTAAGAGATTTCATTGTTGTTTTTGGCTTGTATTTTTTATAACATCTATACCAGTAAATCAGTTGAGGCTGTAGATGGCAATCAATAATTTTCATATATTTTTGTTGTCAGATCTGATCAATAATTGATATTGGCTGTTAAACTGTTGTACCACTTACGTGAAAGTGCCGTTAGCATTATTTTTTGTTCAAAAATTGTCACAGCAATTATGTTGATACACGTATTGTCAAGGATTAAGGACAGATTAACTTATCCTATCCATGACTTCTAATCGTCGATGCATTGATTGGCTATATTACAGCGAATAAGAGTATTATCTTCCACGAAATATGAGAGGAACACACACAGGGTATTTTCTAGAATTATTCTTCATCAATCTGTCTCTCCATTAACATAATAATAAAAAGCATAAAAATCTCGTATATGACACGAACATGACAATATATCTTTTCCCTACTTAGAGGCTGGTCATCTAATTATAAACAAGTTCAGTCACTTCCCTCCCACTTTCTTGATGCTGATGATGAAGATTGCTCCACAGCGAATTCTTTACTTATGGATCGTGACCGATCGTCCTTCGCCTTCGACATGCAGATCGTCAGCAGTCCACGTTCCGAGATGAATCTCCCGTCACTATATCGGATGGCTAATGGATTAGCCGTAGACGTCTTTTGAAATGGTTATGAAGATTTCCTCTCCATTATTATTTGTCCTCTACCCCACAGGTAGCTAAATGACGATTGATTGTCATTCGACTCTGACGACACCGCGAGTTCGTGTAGTTCCTTGATTCGAATATCCACTATTTGGACGCAATCCTCCGCCGACGACGCGAAACTATTAATCAGTCCGAATAATCTTCATTATAATCATTGATGAGAGTTATGATGAACTTTCTCATTTTGTCCTCTTCAACGAGTACTCCCCGTTCTCAGTTGTAATTGCAAGAACCCCGTTTTTCGCCTTTCAGGCTGAGATATAGAAAGACGAATATCTCCTTCGCCTGCCACTCCACGTATTGGTTCCTTCTCATTGGGTGAAGGAAACTCCTCTAGCCCCTCCCTCTTCTCTACTATCCTATTGCGACCAGCCTCGACCAGCCTCAATTAAAATATAAACTCTTTTCTTAACACAAACGATTTTGAACATATTGATGAGACCCTCACATATGCCCCCTTTTAAAAAGTCATTTATGACGATTATTATTCTCATTATGTTAAAAATCGTCTGACATGCAAATTACTACCATTTCCATCAAACTTCTGGTTAATAAAAGTTTTTTTTTCACAGCTACTAATGATTACGTGTGCTTAACGTCGCATTAAACATAGAATAAACATGCAAGTATTCAAACAGAACAAAACTAAATGCGACCTTACTTTATCTCTTCAGCAATTCCACTTTAATCTTTACATAACACAAATATGCTACTTCTAGATGAATAAACTCTGTTATGCAAATGTAGGCTATGACTACTATTTCAACTCTCAAATGGTCACACTCATTATCTTGCTTGTTTATGAATCTACCAAAGGCGGCTTAAACATTCTAATATCTTATTATCTTCTCCCTTAATATACTTAATATAAAATTACAAAACTAAGTTACTAAGTGCTAGAGCCCACCTCATTACTCTTACATTACACATGGAATATAACATGCAATATCCTCCAAGGGTCATGACTCATCAGTCATCATTTTAATTCTAACAATGCAACTTAACGTAATACGCCATCGCATCGTGGTTTTCCTACAAATCCCATAATCTTATTTCGAACTAATAATTGCTACTGAATGAATTCACAATGAATTAACGATAATAATGGCTGCCTATAAATAAACTTAGCTTCTTTACATTCTAGACTGCTTTCTAGAGTCACTGAAGTTTCGCATGATAAAACCCACTGCAGGATATAACTACATGTCCACTAAATAGGCTTGAGAATTCATGCAATTATCAAAACATTAAAAACCCAATATGGTCATCCTCTTTAACTAATATAATCAGATTCATATCAGAATTTCAATATTACGGCTCTAACTGCAACTTTTAATTACTTAATCCCTCTCACATTCTGGTATCCGCAAATTATATCACTTGCTATGAAACTTAGATTTTCTTAAAATAATTACTAAAATGTTAGTATAAAACTAATATACATGCCTTAATCTATCTTAAGTCTGCTCAGTCAGTCTCTCTCTATCCTAGTCTTTTCCCCATAACAAAAAAAAACTTCTCTTCCATTAATTAAATCTGTATCCGGATAAAGTCTAAAGTCTCGTCACTTTAAAATTTCTTTGACTCGTTTTCACATACAGCTGAAGCATACCTGTTGGCTTTCCATCGTCTGGCTTTCAATTTCGTATTCCAGTGTAGACTCTTAAAGAATTCGGAGTTTGTCTTCTCAATATTAAACAAACTATTACCAACCACCAGCGATAATCTGTCTCATTCATCATACCGAAATAAATGTGGACTCCCGCCACAGCTGCTGTCTTTAAATCATCAACAGATCCTATCTGATTAATAAATGGTTTGTGAGCCCCAACCAGTCTGATATTTAACTTCTCAATTATCTCCACTGCTCTCAATGTGGAATCCGTTTGTAAGAACACAAGTCCCAGATCTGTTCCGTCATCCCGCAGCAAATGAATAACTCCCGGATCTCTGAAATCCTTAGTAGAAGAACTTTCCTCGGTTACACATGATAGATCATCGTTTCCTCGTATTTCTCTTTGATCTCCATAACTCCTGCGAGTTGAAAGTGACTTCTCTCTTCTCTTAGCAATTTCACATTCGAATAAAATCTTCTTCCAATTCATGTACCTCTGTATCTTAACTTTTCTCGAAGATCTTTGCTTTAAGCAGCGCCTCAGACAGACGACTTTTCTATCTAATAATTCCATTGATACAAATTTGATCCTCCGTTTCTTGAAAGACTTCAGTAACTTACTTTTCTTCGATTTATCCGTATTGTCTTTCGCAAACACTTCTGATCTCTTTTCTTTAGCCTCTTCATTGTTTCTTTTTGAATACATCTGCGGCCTGAAAATTCCATAATTAGTCTTTTGCACCGTAGGCCTACATTTGACAACCACGAGACAACCTGATATATCTTCGTCATTTTTCTCTTTGACACTGCACTGAGTTGCATCTAGGATCTTTAACTGAACGAATCCAAAAGCCAGCTTCTCTTGATTTCCTCTGATTGGATTTTTCCATTCAGCAAGCTCGCCAAATCCACGCAAAGCTTTTCGAGAACAAACATTCTCGCATCCAGAACCTCCATTACCGTCATTACTCCAATTCTACTTCACCTCCCACCATAGATTCAGCTTCCCTCCGTCATCTCCAGACAAGTTAGCGTGCTTCATTCGTCCATAGAAACTCTTAACATCGTCCAAAGCGTCCCTTCTACAATACGAGACTAGCACGTAATTTCCATTAACTTCACGCTCGAATATTAGATTCCGCAGGTTTTCACAATCTTCATCAACTTCTGAGCTTTCGTATTCGTTTCCGACTGCTCTCCCAAGTGCAATCCGAATGACCGTTGATTCTGTCATCTCCTTTGCTTCGTAATTTATTCTTCTTCTTTCCATGAGATCAAATTGAATCCCAAGTGCTGTACACACGATATTAGCTGCATTGTTTTCATTCTCCCAATTCTTTTGTTTCTTCCCGTTCGACTTGACGGTACTACCAGCATAATTAGATAGTAATACACTTTCTTTAAGTCTGATTGAGCTCTTCATGGCAGAAACTTTTAAATACAACTCCATATGACCAATCCAATTTCGTAATCTGAGTTCATTTCTTTCCTCGATAACAAAGCATTCGAAACTTTTACCAAAGTCTCTTAGAAGCGCTTGCAGCAGATCATTTGTCGTCGAATATAGAAGATTGCTAATGGTCGAAGACTCCATTACTTTTCTCGTCTCCCAATTAAAGCACTCTACCAATATGTCATTTTCCTCCTCGCCTGAAGGAATTTCAATTCGCCGAAACACCTGTCTCTCCTCTCCTTTCAGATTTCCTGTCCCGTCCTTAATCTCTGCATTCCTATCGCTCGCTGACATTTTAACTGCTGTCTTTCTGCATTTCTCATTTTCCTGCACTCCTCTCCTTTCAAGCGTGACATCCGATGTAGGCAAAGCTAATAATTGGAGTCCTTTACAAACCGTCGCCGCTGAACCGTGTCTCCCCTGACAAAAGTTCAAATCTCCAAATTTCCTCATAAATGTCAGACACATGACAATAGATTTCAGTCTCCCGTCGTTAACTTCGGCAGTTGCGATAGATTCGTTGATCTCGTCGTTAGTCGAATTGATCTCCTCTTCTTCTCCCTCTTCCTCTGCTTCCTCTTCTCCTTCTTCTTCTTCCTTCTCCTCTGCTTCCTCTTCTTCTTTTTCCTTGCCTTCTTCTTCTTCTTCTTCCTCCTCTTCTTCTTCTTCTTCTTCTTCTTCATCATCATCTTCTTCTTCCTTTCCTTTTCCCTCTTCTTCTTCTTCTTCTTCTTCTTCTTCTTCTTCTTCTTCATCTTCTCCTTCATCTTCTCCTTTATCTTCTTCTTCATCTTTTTCTTCATCTTCTTCTTCTTCTTCTTCCTCCATCCGAGCAATTAGTGTCATCCTTTCATGAGCACCGTTCTCTGACAACGAATGGTTTATAATTACTTCCGCAGCAGGTGGTCTCTTCTTCACCCCTTCTCTTTCGTCTTCATCCTGACCTGTAAGTTGCCATCCCAAAGTATCTGTTGCACATCCTCCCGTAGAGCTATCGTTGAAATGGCAGACCCCTCGCTTTCCCGCATTCCTTCTTGGCGAAATCGGATCTTCTCTGAAGATTGCCCCGTCTTCTAACATACAATAATCGTGTATTCCATCGGCTGTACCATTAAGCCTCGGGGTAGAAATTTCAAATGGGGTCGAATAATTACCCCCATCTGCTATCAGTTGAAGAATCGCATTTTCCTCCTGTGGGTCACAAGGTTGACCTCGGCCTGCATTCACTTTAGCTGTCATCTGGACAAAATCTCCCCCTCTTCCTACTGTGTCAGGCATCTTGTTTCCGCTATTCCGACGCTCTTCATTGTGTAGACGTGTAGGTCTATTCTGCTTTCTGTCTGACGTTTCAACCGTCTCTTTGTCTTGTTGAATTTCCCAGTTTCCACGTTGAAACTTCAATTCATGGTCGGCTTGTTTCACAACCACCTCCTTCATCTTCTCCTCAGAATTTTCTGCTGGCACCTGCTTGTCTTTGTCATCAACTGTACGTTTACCCGTCTTCCTGGCAGCAATTTGTTTATCAAGCTGTTCCAACTTTAATAGTAGTTCGGCTTTCTTGAGTTCATACTGTCTTCGCTCTCTCTCCTCTGTAATACTCCTCACTTTCCTTTCTTCTTCGAATCTCTCTTTCTCTTCCTCTTTCTCCATAGAAGTTCTTACAAATGTGTGCAGAGAGTCTCCTTTTAGTCCAATCTCCTTACCCAGCTTTAACCATTCTCTGTAGGCTGACGTCATTGTCGTCTTACAACAATCCTCTTGATCTTAATCTCTTACAGCAGTGGCGCTATATAAAATCTCTCTCAATCTTTACAACAACTCTCTTAACTATAGCAGTGGCGCTATATACAAAATCTCTTCTCTTATAGCTCTGATGCTATAAACTTAACGCAATTCTCCTTATTAGCAAGGCGCTAAATTTAAAAAAACAAATCTTCTCTTATACTATTAGCTTGGCGCTATATAACTTTCGGCCTGTTGCTCTTAATCTTTCGTGTTAGCGTGGCGCTAAACAATTCTCACGACTATAGCTATATGCAAGTCTTCTCTTACTTCACACTTCACTATCTTGGCGATAGCATTCAGCACTGTACTCCTAATTATTTAATAGCTAGGCGCTATAAAAAATCTCATCACCTATAGCTCTTGGGCTATATAAAATCAATCTTACTTCACTGTTCAGCTATTAGCTTGGTGCTAAAATTTTCTCTTAAATCATTACCAGTATTATACTGTGTTGTGTTACTCTCTTCAGGGCTTTTAGATCCTATTCTCTTTTCACTTATAGCGCGTTTCACCAATTGCATACGATTAAATTGTAATAATCCACGGCCGGGCCCCCAAATGTCAAGGATTAAGGACAGATTAACTTATCCTATCCATGACTTCTAATCGTCGATGCATTGATTGGCTATATTACAGCGAATAAGAGTATTATCTTCCACGAAATATGAGAGGAACACACACAGGGTATTTTCTAGAATTATTCTTCATCAATCTGTCTCTCCATTAACATAATAATAAAAAGCATAAAAATCTCGTATATGACACGAACATGACAATATATCTTTTCCCTACTTAGAGGCTGGTCATCTAATTATAAACAAGTTCAGTCACTTCCCTCCCACTTTCTTGATGCTGATGATGAAGATTGCTCCACAGCGAATTCTTTTTACTTATGGATCGTGACCGATCGTCCTTCGCCTTCGACATGCAGATCGTCAGCAGTCCACGTTCCGAGATGAATCTCCCGTCACTATATCGGATGGCTAATGGATTAGCCGTAGACGTCTTTTGAAATGGTTATGAAGATTTCCTCTCCATTATTATTTGTCCTCTACCCCACAGGTAGCTAAATGACGATTGATTGTCATTCGACTCTGACGACACCGCGAGTTCGTGTAGTTCCTTGATTCGAATATCCACTATTTGGACGCAATCCTCCGCCGACGACGCGAAACTATTAATCAGTCCGAATAATCTTCATTATAATCATTGATGAGAGTTATGATGAACTTTCTCATTTTGTCCTCTTCAACGAGTACTCCCCGTTCTCAGTTGTAATTGCAAGAACCCCGTTTTTCGCCTTTCAGGCTGAGATATAGAAAGACGAATATCTCCTTCGCCTGCCACTCCACGTATTGGTTCCTTCTCATTGGGTGAAGGAAACTCCTCTAGCCCCTCCCTCTTCTCTACTATCCTATTGCGACCAGCCTCGACCAGCCTCAATTAAAATATAAACTCTTTTCTTAACACAAACGATTTTGAACATATTGATGAGACCCTCACACGTATCACAATCAGTGTTTATTCTAGCCATCTTGACATTGTGGGGATTTAGAAATGTTTGGGGGGAAGGTCTGAATCTCCAAAAACCTTGACAAGCAAAAAAGATCATCCATCCATCCTTTCTAATATCCTTTACCCTTCTCATTTACCCTTCTCAAATGCCCTGGCAACCAAATAAATTGTCATCATCCTTACATTTTGCCCTCTCCAAAAAAGCCCCCTCCATCCTCACACTTTTTTGGGGGGAATTATAAAACTTTGGGTGGGGGAATTCCCCCCCCCCCCGAGAAGGCCTAGAATAAGCACTATCACAATTGATCATCGGTGTCTTGCTTTGTAAGTTGTATGCTGACTATGTTTGTCATCGATTAAAAAAAATTAATATGTTGTGTTTTAGAAGTGAAGGGTGTGAGAGTTTATAAATGGTAGGATGGTGCAGTATAATATGCTGGCCCATTGAAGGCCGGATACAGATACAAACTGAGGGCCCTTTGATGGCCAGGCATGTAGGGCCTTTATGGGACCAATTTGCAAAATTTATGAGGGCCCTCTGCAGATATGAATTGAGGGCCCTTTGATGGCCCGACATGCAGGGCCTTTATAGGGCCAATTTGCAAAATCTATGAGGGGCCACTGCAGATATGAACTGAGGGCCCTTTGATGACCCGACATGTAGAGCCTTTATAGGACCAATTTGCAAAATCTTTGAGGGCCCACTGCAGAAAAATAGCAATTATTGACATTGGCCCCTCAAAAAAATTCATTGGCCATATGATAGGGCCAACAAACTGTGTTGATTGGGAAGTTATGTAACAATTAAATTTTTAAATTTATATTTATGAAATGACGACACTAATGTAATTTAGTTCAATTTCAAGTACTAAAAACTTTACAATTTCAAATAACTTCTTTAAAATCAAAAGAATTTTTTTCCTTGATTTCTGTCTTGCAAATTCTGAAATAATATCGTCAAACTGTATTTCTCTCAAAATATCGGATTCGAGGCACATCAAGCTAAGTGAACCTAATCTTTCTTGGCCAATTGCAGATCTCTGTTCGTTTTTGATTCACATCATCTGTGAAAATGAACGCTCGCCTGAACAATTAGTTTACCAGTGGCGTAACGTGGGAGGGGGCGGGGCACTTTGTTGACAGCCCCCCGGGCCCCGGGCGAGGGGGGGGGCCCCGAAGAGGGGTCTAAGCTAGGGTTACTAGGGTTATGCGTAATTCAACCCTAGAAATGATGCGGCGACAACCTTTTTTTTTTTTTTTTTTTTTTTTTTTTTGCTCGCCAGGCTAAAAAGAGGCGATAACGTTTTTTTTTTTTTTTTTGCTCGTCAGCTCGAAAGTTGGGGCCCCGACGGCAAAGATGCCCCCCGGGCCCCCAAAAGTCACGCTACGCCACTGTAATTTACCATTAGTGTTAGAAACATACGCAGCACGATCGAAACATTTGGAAAAAACACTTTAAATGCCATCTTGAAAAATTATATTATACATGTCTTGGTGATTCAGCTGTTTAATTTCTTTGTTTTGTTCGGGATTGGCAATTTCTTTAGTTTTGAGATAAGAGTAGAAATGTTGTAGCTCATTTACTAAATTGTCGTCTATGTCGTCAGGATAACATTCTTTCAGAAAATGTACTAGCATGCAAGCAATTTGGAAATATGCCTGCGGAAATGTACATAGTTTAGCAGACGCTCATCGTCTTAGTTACGGATGCGTCTATAAATAAACGAATCACATGAAAAAAATTGGATTTAGTCCTAATCATGCGACCTTCATGTCACTGCTTAATTTAACGGATGCTATAACTAAAACCTTTGAAGTAAATAAATGCACCATTACCCGTCCATTGGTATTTTTCTTGATCTAGCTAAAGCCTTTGATGATCATGTGAGTTATCACAAATTGCTATCAATTTAATTAAACTACTATGGAATAAGGGCTTATCTCACCGGATTATCTTGCTGATCGTTTACAATACACATATTGTGAAAACTCAGATTTTCAATATTTGGTATAAATATCAGGCCCGCCGAGAGAAATTCCGGGCCCCTGTGCAGAAAGGCCGGCGGGCCCCTGACAAGTCTTAAAAAATAGCTGACGACCTATTTTTGCTTGTCATTGCTTTCACCGAAACCCCGAACCGACAGACTGTTATATTGCAACTCTCAAAAACTAGTGATGACCTTCTTTGGCTTTTTTCACTTCACGCTGTTCCTTCTTTTTGATGACCTCAGGTCCGGGACCCCCTTTACCTCTTCGGGCCCCATGCACAACATAATTAGTGGTATTTTCTAAACTATACATATTAATCATCGGCCCGGGCCCCTTCAAGACCGCCGGGCCCCTGTGCATTTGCCCCTGCACCCTCTCGACGGCCATGATAATATCATGGCGCATCATTTGGGGAGAGGGGCGGAAGGTGACAGTGAGTTACACACTGGAGCGATAGACTGACGGAGCGGGTTCAAGCTAAAAGGGTTCAGGGCCCCTTAGTGGATTTTACACAGCCAGTAATGACTACTAAGCCGCTTTTAATCATGCCAAGTTTCATGGTAAGTTTATTTTCCTCTTCTACACTCTACGGTCTATTTAATCAACGATTTCTATAGGCCTACAGTGTGTGTGTGTGTGTGTGTGTGTGTGTGTGTGTGTGTTTGTCCATGTGAAGACTGTCTTGTCTTTAATAACCATCTTCGCTCCGAAGATTGTCTGCATTGTGGACCACCTTCACCCATGTTCTGCGTCTTCTGTTCTAATTCTGTGTATTTCGACAGAAGCGTAAAAGAACGAGGTCAATGTGATCGGAATATCCGTTGAATGCTTCGTGTATTCTATCTAATTTAGACTTCTTCGTCGATGGCGAGGTTTCAATACCTCCTAAAATCGTCTTTCTATTAAAAGTAGTTATTGTTAGCCTTGTAGGCCTATTGAGGATTTTAGCTACATGAATGATATGGCTATGTTCTCGGTCATAGAACTATGTTCAACATTTGCAAGTTCGCACTGGAATTAGATTAATATTTTTTTTAGTTTTGCGAATATTAATTAATATTCGCGACAAATAAATGCATTAATTTATATTAAAGGCCTATTCATGTTCAATATTCTAAATTTCTTAAATTAAATAAAATGTCTTTTAACACAGTTTTAAAAGGGTGTGTATTTCTTAACTATTTCCATAGTTTACTATAAGAATAATCTCCGTTAACAATTATCGTTCAATCAATTTCAACATTACATTTGCACATAATTTAAAAAGTTTTCTCTAAACGAAAAAGAAGGATAATCCTATAAGCAACGTAAAATTATTGTTTTATATTTCTTTTTTAAAAGCAGTTTCCACTAATTCGAAAGATGGCGCCACTATTCATATATCATCATCATCATCAAAATCATCAAAATCATCAAAAATCATCATCATCATCATCATCATCATCATCATCATCATCATCATCATCATCATCATCATCATCATTGTTATCAGTGAACGGAAATTTCTATATCGCTGTCCGTGAGATTGGCGCAGTGTACTAGCAATCTTTCTTGGTAGAATCCATGGTCCGTAATCAGTCAGGATTTTTAAAAATCATAAAATCTATATTCCGTATTCCGTGTTGATGTTGAACTTTTATTGTATGCAAATCCAGGGGCTATCCATCAAATCAAATGTGTTTTTTTAACTTTCTGGGGCTATTGTAGCATTTTTTTACTATATTAATAATTATAGCGATCAAAATAAAGAAAACGAACTACACTGAGTTTAATATTTGTGAAATTGACGAATGTTCTCGACAACGATTTATATATATTCCATCCCACACAGCATACATAGCTGGCCCAGAACAAAGCCATCACTGGCTGCCACAGTTGGCCAACAACTGGTTGCCAGCGCTGGCGCCAGCACCGTTATGAAACTCGGCCCTGTGTTGCACCAACACTGCTGGCTCAGCACTGGCAGCAAGCACTGGGCCAGCATTATGAACCAACATTGTACCAGACTACATGGCAGCCCCTCCTAAGCTGATTTTTAATGTCAAACATTTCCTTTTTAAACTGGTGAAAGACATAAATCAAACCAATATTCAATGTCAATAAAAAATAAAATTAACAATTAATTAAATTTTGAGATAAGAGCCATTGATAAAATTATCAATGTTTTAAAATTTGTGTGTTAACGAAACTGTCCCAAACCACAAAAAATTTCAATTTTAAAGTATTGACGGTATTGGTCATGTTGAACATGCATATTAAAGAATATTAGCTTGTGAAATATGGCAAAGGTTAACAAATCTCGTCATTTCAAACAGGTAAAAAAATCTGCAATAAGCAAACTTTTTTAAACACGTTCAAATATAAAACACTTTAATTACCATTATTATCACCACTACTATTATTAGAAACTTGTTTTTGATGATCATTGTTCACTGTGGTCTTTCAATAATAATAATAATACAAAGAGTGGCTGCAGTCATGCTTGTTCATCTCGAGATGTTGATACCAGATTGACTCCTATTGCAGATAATTTTTGTTTAATTATGATCAGTCCCTAATTAGTACATTATGCACTCAACTAATGAACTGAATCACTTGATGCGCGGCGCGACGATCAACTACCATCCACAGACTTGCGGTTCGACGATCCACCATCGTCAATCAACTGATGGCGTGAGAATCGATGAACTTCATCGACTGACTGACGTCGCGATGATCCACCATTATCGATCGATGAAGGGCTCACTGATCGACTACCATTGACAGGCTGACAACGGCGTGATGATCCTGATCCATGACCATAATCTGTCTGGCAGCGTAACAAACGTCGGTCTTCATTTGGACTTTGGCGCCTGCGATTATCGGCAACATCACTCAATACACTACACGACGATCGACGGCGTGACGACGATCGACGACGTGACGATGATCGACGACGTGACAATCCAGCAATACGACCGGTTTCTTTGCGCGACAGTGGACTTCTGGATCTGACAGACGCAGCCTTTTTTTCTTGAGCTCTCCTGGCTCGTTCACTGCGCCCACCATTTCGGTCTGGTGCTCCCCTCAGCCATATCTTCAACTCGGCTTCAACATCAGCGAGGGTAGCACCAGATGTCAATGGATTCCGTCGTGTTGCATCTATAACATATAATGGCAATAAGATGAAAATATTATTCATTTATTATATTATTCAATATATATAAGTAAGTAACAATTAAACACATTTCTATTGTGCCCCATAACTATTTCTCGAAGAAAAAATGAAAATTTGTTCATTGGCATAAAATTCACAGAAGCTGATGCATGAACACTATAAGCTACATATCTAACATTAGAAATGAATTACTTCATTTCATGATGCCAAATAAAACAAACAGAAATTAATTGGCTTGTGAAATTACGCCAAACTTTACATATTTATTTCTTTTTCTGTAATATCAAATTCGTTCATAATATGAAAAGCTTAACTAGCAAGTAAAAATATATAAGTGTTAACATCATTTGTATTGAAATCACGTTAACGTCTTTTTATCCTATGCTTGCACCAGTCCTTTTGCACTACCGGGTACTCCCTTTTCTCCACCGCGTGTTGAATAATGGGTCGTTTGTAGCGAGTGCTATACAGCCTGATGCCCTTCCTAAGCAACTCTAACTGCTTTGGATTGCAAAGTAGAGTGTTCATGTACAATGTACAGGGTTTGATAATAGAGCAAATATTATCAACTTGCACAACTGGCTACACAACATTATATGTAATCTGCATGTATACATAGGGCCTACCACATATTATATTTTTCAACTCCAACTGTTTGAATGCATGCTTCTCAGTCAATCGTCCAACCCAAACAAAGTGACCCGCAAAATCTGGATGTAGCACCTTGTTCATCGTACGAGCTACAAAGTCCTTTATATATTTTATTTGAAAACTGTATGAAAATAGTAATAAAATCATATAAAAAGTATATTTAATACCTGTAACTGGCACTGAATTTGAACAGAGTCCAGGAGGTACTGATGGTAGACACAATGATTTTCTGGCTGTTTGTACAGTTTTCTTCAGTTTCAAAGCAGGCGTGCTGGCATCATCTTCGGACTCTGTGAGTTGAATTCGGCAACGGCCGCGCCGTGATGTTTTCTCAGTGCAGGATTCTTCTGCATCGGTCTTCGACTCTGCACGTTTAGCTTTCTTCAAAGCATCTGTATAATTGTCTGCAAATTTAAAGAGGCACAAAACGAATTTATATCAATGAAATTACAATGCGGTAATCATGCTACTATAAATGGTCAGCTGTTGAAAAATACAAACCAAATGAGAAATGTATTCTGGATCTACAAACACGCAACGAACACCAGTTTTATACAATCAGAATGCCGCACCATGTTTCTCTCATCCGTCATGATTCAAAAAGTGGGTTACTTTGTCGATCAATGTTAAAAGAAAAAACCACAATGAATTCATTATCTTAACAAAATATTTCCAGTCATTTTTAGGCGATGCCTTAATGTCCTCACATGAAGAGACTTGGTTTGACACATAATCAGTCAGCAGCGGCAGAACAAGATTAGAGGCATCATACTATTTTATTATCGAATAAAACATACTAAACGCGAATTTTCCTTTTTTGGGCAATTATCTCTGTTATTCTGTCAGATACGATTTTCAGCTTGTTGACTTTGCAGCATGAGCCATTCAAAAACGTTTATATGAAGATTAATATACACTTTTATGCACATTATATCATGCACAAGCCTGCTCCAACATGGCCCTACATAAATAAAGATAGGATCGTCGATTAAAAATTCTAATGATCCCGCAAAAATATAACGCATTCATACCTGCTGTTGTAATGCTGTTGACGCGATATTTTTTCCAATCTCGGTGTGCATCACTACAGTTTCGAATCGCTTTGTCGCCACTGTGAACGGAAGAAGGCCAACAACATATCCAAGAACCGTCTTTGTCCTTGCTCAACCACTTAGTTGGAACCACAGACACTTCTATTGGATTAGAATCCATCCATTCCACAACTGTGTACATTATCTTCACACTTGCGTCAAACAATAACTGCTGAACAAATGTGTCGAACATGTAGTGTTCATAATATAAGCATAATTTTACTGATATATAACTTACAATATTTAACAATGGGAAAACCAAGATTGAATAATTATATTTGTTTAACTTTCCATTAACGTATACTTTACACCATTAAACAAATATAACAATTAATGAGACTACTAGGCCTATGCAAATATAAATAGTATTTGCAGATGTAATTAAAAATCATTAATCAAACTGGCTCCTTCTTAAACTACTAAATATATGTATATCTTCGTTATATATAAATACAAAAACTATAATAATAGAAGGCAACCAATGTTGAAGATTTTAGGTGGAAGTAAATTCTTATCCCATCAATTTAAGGTGAACCAAGGCACACCAGATGGTACACGAGACGGGTAAGGGGTCCTTGAAATAAAATCTCTCCACAGAATTTTAAGTTACGTCACCGATTTCCAAATAATAAATTTAAATAGGTGTGGCACTAGTATGCATAATTGGAAAAACATTGTACTGCTTATCTGACATATCAACGTCACAGCACAAACAAAAACACTTAAAAGCAATGTCTGATACAGAAGCAACAAGCAGCTCTTTAGACAGGCCAGAGGCTTTGTAAATGCCAAGTTTTGAAGATGGCAACGGATGGTCAAATAAATCAGCTAATCGCTTAAACTGTTGACACACAACATACATGAATTTATGCTGCAAGAGTACATTCACTACAAGCACAGGACCTTTGTCTCTTATGCTAACACAAGAATCCGCTGGTGACCGCTTTACATTCAACTTAAATTTACTGGCTTTTAATTTCATAAACTGCATAGCATCTTCAAATCCAAATGGGATTGGTCCACAATTGTGCTCAACTGACGGCACAAATGTTGCAAAATCAACAGCAGACTTTGTATGAGAAGAAAAGCTGCGTTGCTCACTCAAACGTCTTATACACTGTGCTAGTGGGTTTCCTGCTTTCCGTACTAGCCCTTTCAATGTTTTCAATTCATTCTCAAAAGGAAATGCACTAAAATTATCAAGACACCCATGTCTTTTAACATCTTCTGCCAAATGAGTTAGACCATGCACATTGTAAACTAAAGTCAGAACTATATAAACTCCCTGCTAATTGCACAAACATGCAGAGTAAGGAGTGAGCATAATCAACATTTTCATGATCCAGACAAAATACAGGCGATGCTAACAGAGTGATCCCAGTAAAAAGAAGCATAAAGTGATTGTAAACATTCTCTGTTAAGATACCCGATAATATGACAGGGCCACTGTACAGAAGAAATTGGCGGAATTCTGTCGCTTTCCAACGGTCCATATCTGAAACAGACCTGGGTCTACGGGCAAATTCTTGCGGAGTGAAACTAGCCAGATTCACAAGTCTGTTTGATAACATGGTCACACTATGTGAAGGCAGTCGACTAGCTGAAGTATCGGTCTTGCGCAGTGTACCAGACAGCCAAAATTTTAATAGTTTGCGAACCAGACACACCAAGTGCATGTAATCAAACACAAATGTTGTTACAAGACCAACTGGTAAAACAGACAATGGGCATGGCCCACGATGATGGGCATCATCTGTCATTCGTTTAAAATCATCATCGGTACGCAATGCTGCTGTAGTTTCTGGAAATGTCATACGGTTATTAATATACACACCTTCTTGTGTACATTTGTCACAGCCGAAATAGCCCGTATGTGATTTCACATTTTTTATGAAAGCACGTGCAGGTGCATCACACACAAAGCAACCTACTTCCACATCATAATGCTTATCCTCAAAGATTATGCCAATATCAAGAACATTCAATAATTCGTTGACAAAGTCCTGAACATAGTCAGCCACACTTGATGGTTTTTTGTGCCACAATACAAGCCTACGACAAAAGGACTAGCTCCGTCAAATTGTTTCACTAAACAAAGTATGGGCCAAAATTCCATGCTTGAACTTTTAAACAATGGAAGACCATCAAAATTAAACTGCAATGTCAGAAGGTTATTATAGGAAACATACGACATCGATAGTAATTGACTGATGCCAGCAACAATGCCAAAATGACTGTACTGTTGGTCTTTAGTCCCATTGATCTGCTTAATCTCATAATTCTGTGGAGTTTTTAGCAATGTTCGTGCATCAGTTGGTAGACATGAATGAAATGGCTGTAAAATAGACAACAGACTATTTATTGCAGAATGCCGGATACCGTGCTCAACAGCCCATTCACTTAGCTGAACATTAATAGGGGGAATGTCAGCTGTTTCATCACATGTCTCACTTTCGGAGTCTGATGAAGACCAACCGAAATAATTGGCATATGAATTACATTCATCACAATCAGTTAATGCCTCATTCATATCAGCATTCACAGGCTTTTGGAATTGATAATCAAGGGGCTCACAATCACCACGTGACTGCATATCCTGCACATCCTTTTTGTAAACATCGGAAGTGTCACTGCTAAAGGTATCATTCAATTGAAATTCAGAATTAGAATTTTCAACTGTGTTCACATGCAACGTGTTCGCTACTGTACGATTAATACGTCTACGAGCTGAAATGTATGACTGCCCGTGACGACTCCGATAATCTGGATACATATTTATAGCTGTTATATATAATGACAAAAGTAGATTTAATATTAACTCAGAAGGATTAATTATGGATTATAAAATTGGGCAAATAAAATGGAAAATCAAATTGAACGTTAAAATGTAAAATGTAAAATATACATGCAACCTCTTTCGGAAATGGCGGTAGAGTAAAAGGACTATTAATAGTTGCTTCATGAGTAAATAAGTAAATATAATTGTTAAAAAAATTCGTTTTAATTAATGTCAGACTCTTTAACAATCACTTGACAAATTCAATACCAATTAATATGTACATGAATCAAAATATATTTCGGAGTAGGATAAAATACAGCTTCTTTGAAATAGAAAAAAAATTGAAGTAGTTTAAAATAAGTATATAAGTTTTCAATATGAAAACCGATATTTATAAGACCTGCATCATTCTGCATGATGATCGCGATCTGTGTGCGTGATACATACTCTATAAAAAACTAACAAGTTTCAGTCGTTTCACACACATACGCTGATAACAATTAAGTTAGAAAAACCGGCGATAAATCCAATATCTAAACACGACCGACGTGTATATATATATAGTTTTACTACAGTCTTGTCTGGTACTCTGGTGGCACGCCTAAATCGACTCAGGGCCGGTCTGCCTACTGTCGGCCGATAGCCACTGGGCCAGAGCTGGCTCTGGTTTGGCATACCAGGCTTGGCGTATGTCAAGTTGCCCGCAGTTTGCCAGCGATCATTCAGCACTGGCTTGCGGAGTAGGATATGAATTAATTACTGCAGGTTTCTGTTGTTTTTGTCCCAAGCGCCCCCAGTCGACTCAGCTGTGAATGAGTACATCGGGTGTTAACTCGGTGGAAAGAAAGGCGGCGAAGGAAAGGCTGGAAATCGCCCTCATTCAGCCGTTGCTATATAAGACTGAAGGCGCGAATGGCTAACCCTTCGGTTCTCCGCACGGGCTCTGGACCTATGGAGTGTACCTTATGTTTCTAAACTTATAATTTATAAAGAAATAATTTTACAGAGTTTAAAAGGGTATGTTATTTTATTAGATTTCTTGGATTATTTCTAGGAAAATTGCGGTTTAAACTCTTCACTCCAGGCCCGTTGGAACGAATTTTCAGCAGGGGTGCAGATTTTCTCCAGGTAAAAGCAGTAGCGTCATTTCACACTTTTCTTGGATGCTAGATGATTTTTTGGCAAAATTTTGGAAATTTTTGGGCCAATTTTAGCAAATTTTGGTGATTTTTGGCTAATTTTAGCACATTTTGGCGATTTTTTTTTGCAAAGTTTAGGCAAATTGTGGCAATTTTTGTGCCAATTTGAGCAAATGTTTGTATTTTTGGGCCAATTTTAGCTGGACGGGGTGCAGACAGGGCGCAGACCATCTTCTTTCCAGAGGGTGCACTGCACCCCATAAATTTTTCCTGGGGGTGCAGCTGCACCCTCTGCACCTCACTTCCGGCGGGCCTGCTTCACTCAATCAGTTTCTACGTTAAATTTTCAAAGTTGCAGCACATTTATTTCACTAACAGAAAAGGAAGGATAATCCTATAAGCAAAGTTAAAATCCAGTGCGTATTTGCAAAAGTTGAACAGTAATTGTATTGATGCATTTAAACAGAGCAATTTCAACCGATTCGAAACATGGCAATATTATTCAACATCATCGTCACCGTCATCATCATCATCATCATCATCTTCATCACCGCCAGCATCGTCATCATCATCATCATAATCATCATTGTTTAGTCGTGGCTATTCAACCACCCTGTTCTTAGAAAAGACCGCTGATTTTCAGTTCATTAACCTTATAAAAGTGTTGCCTAGTTCTATGTTCATATTCCTCAACTACTGGCTAATGCGAAGCGCCACCGAGCGATCGCTTTGGAACTAATTCAAGGGGAGTAATAATAATAATAATAATAATAATAATAATAATAATAATAATAATAATAATAATAATAATAATAATAATAATAATGTGACTTTAAGTGGTTTAGGAGGCTAAAATAAGCCTGTGTGAAAACCACTGATGTAACCATCTGCATTCAATAACCTAGTTTATCTAGATAGCCTTTGAATCCGTTTACTGTTTCAACTGTCACTCCCACCTCGTCCAAACTGTTCCATTTGTCCACAACCCTTACACTAAAAAAATTTTTCTTTCTTGGACCAACCCTCTGCTTAAATAATTTGCACTTGTGGCCTCTTGTGCTGCTATAGGGTGCCAATGTAAAGAATCGATCATATGGCACATCTAATTTCCCAGTCATTATTTTGTATGTTTCTATCAAATCCCTCTCTCTCTCTTCTTCTTTCTAATGTTGTCAGTCCACAATATTGAAGTCTTTTTTCGTAGCTTAAATTATGGCACCCATTGACCATCTTCGTTGCTCGTCTTTGCACTTTTTCTAAAAGTTCTATATCTTTTTTTAAGAATGGATTCCAAGCTTGAACACAGTATTCTAGGTGAGGCCTTACTAATGACTTATAAAGTTTAATGATTATCTCTTTGTCACGACTCACAATTGTCCTTTTCACCATTCCCAACATTTGGTTTCCCTTTTTTGCTGCCTCCATGCATTGGTGAGATGGATTCATACTTCTATGGATGATTATCCCCAAGTCTCTTTCTTTTTCTGTTGTGGTTAGAACCTTCCCCCCTAAAGAATATTCATTACCATTATTAGACTTCCCAACATGCATTACAAAACATTTATCAATATTGAAAAGCATCTGCCAGTCCACAGACCACTGAAACAATTTCCTTAGATCTTCTTGTAAAATTTTTGCATCATCCTCCGAGTCTATTTTACTGCATAACTTTGTATCATCGGCAAACTTTGAAATTTTGGACAGTAATCCTTCATCAATATCATTTATATATATTAGAAAAAGCAATGGCCCAAGCACTGAGCCCTGAGGCACTCCACTGATAACTCTTGCCCATTGCGAATGGCCTCCCCTAATGCCAACCTTTTGTCTTCTTCCCTTCAACCAATTTTCAATCCATCTGAGAATATTCCCCCTTATTCCACAGGACTTCAGTTTGGCAGCCAGCCTTATGTGGGGTACTTTATCAAAAGCTTTGGCAAAATCTAAATATATTATGTCTACTGCCTTGCCCATGTCTAGCTTATCAAAAACCTCCTCCAGAAAGTCCAACAGGTTGGTCAGGCATGAACGCCCCCTTTTAAATCCATGCTGACTATCTTTAACAATTTTATGCCTAGTCAAATGTTCCAAAATGCTTTCTTTCAGTATTTTTTCCATAACTTTACCGATTACAGATGTTAGGCTCACTGGTCTGTAATTGCTTGGTTCACTTCGTTTTCCCTTCTTGAACAGTGGGCTGACTAATGCGTCTCTCCAGTCTTGTGGTACTACTCCAGTTCTGAGTGATTCATTGATTATCAAAGCAATTACATGTCCTATTTCATTTCGAACCTCGTAAAGAAACTTTGGATGTAAGCCATCTAATCCTGGACTTTTGTCTGTCTTTAAATTGGTCAAAACCTTGATAACACATTCTTTTGTACACACTATATCTGTTAGCATTTCTGCTTCATTTCCATCAAACACAATTTTGGCTTCTGGCATAGTATTTGTATTTTCCTCTGTAAATACTGAACAAAAATAGTTATTTAGAATCTGTGCAGTTTCTACATCGTCTGTTATTGCACATCCTGCGCTGTCCAAGAGGGGACCGACTGTGTCCTTTCGTCTCAACTTTCTATTACAATATTTATAGAAACTTTTACTGTTCTGTTTTATATTTTTTGCTAATCTACCTTCAAAATTTGCAATAGCCATCTTGTTAGTAACTGCTGATGCTTTTCTTTTCTGAGTATACTGTTCCTCCAAGATCTTGAGTCTGTGCTGATTCTGCTCATTTCCTTTACTTGCTAATCTGAGTTTACTTAGTTTCCTCCACGCTTTGTTTTTCGCCCTTCTTTTCCGTTGCACTTCTCTTGTTATCCAAGGAAGTTTGTTGTTAATTTTCTTCTGTTTGGGAATGGTCAATTCTATGACTTTGGACATACATTTGGTAAATATGCTCCAGCCTTCCTCTGTGTCTTTTCCTATTATCTCCCTCTCCAAATCCATTTTTGTAATCATCTTCCTTGCCAGGTCATATTCTCCTTTAAAAAAGTTACGTCTTTCTAGAAACTGCTTTTGCTGACCAATCCCAAAGTTAATAGTAAAACTGACCATTTGGTGATCACTTGTTGCAAAATTCTGCCCAACCTCCACGTTGGAAACTATATTCTCCTCTCTTGTTAGAACCAGGTCTAATATGTTGTTGCCTCTTGTTGGCCTTGTCACATGCTGAAACAGAATAGACGCTATCTAAGGAATGTACATTGTACAACGAGGATCATTGGACTCATACAGAGATACTATATTAATTAATCAATGTTAGTCTGATCAAGTTGCTATTTCACCATTAAGTTTCCTCATTTCAATTCGAATTTCTATTTTCCGTCGTACACTCGATTTCAAAAATATTGCAATATAAATAAATATTTGACAATAATAATAATAATAGTAATAATAATAATAATAATAGTAATAATAATAATAATAATAATAATAATAATAATAATAATAATAATAATAATAATAATAATAATAATAATAATGTCACCTGCGGTCACAGCGAACACTGCGGCACGAAGGAAGAAATCTTTGGCCCCTGAGCGCCAAAGACGTGTATAGCGAACTGCCAGCTGTCATCAAACGCACTGATTTTATATAACGGTCAGAAGTCACTCTTCTTGCCCTATTTGATGCCAGTGCTGCATTCGACACGGTTGACCACGATATTCTTCTACAGTGCCTCTCTGTCTCATTTGGTGTCACATTAGTGATTATATGATGTCTGTTTTACACTGGCTGCCTTATCCTGCTCGAGTTGAGTTTCGTGTGTTGAGAGCGGTTGCACTCTCTCTTTATGGTGCCACTCCATCTTACCTTTCAGAGCTACTCCATCCTCTTAGCTCTATTCCTGGTCGGCCATGTCTTCGGTCCACAACCAATGGTCTTCTCAGTGTGCCCCAAGCACGAACCTCCTTGCTCCTGAGACGAGGATTTGAATCAGTTGGCCCTATCCTTTGGAATGCTCTTGACGCCAGTATGCGTTGCTTAGCAACTCCTAATTCTATGGCCCTCTTTTTGAAACGACTTAAAACTTATCTCTTGGTCAATGTGCAGTAATTTTCTGTGGGAGCGCTTCTGAGTGATTCTGCAGAAGAGGCGCTATACAAATATTTTGTTGCATTACATTACATTACATAACAACGACAGAGAGTGCGTCGAATTCCTCATGAAAATGCACGATTTTATTATTAGGCTTTCCTAAATCGCGACCCCATTGGTCGTGACTTGTGAGCGGCTTTCCCTTCACTGGGCCCAGCTGCTTGTAAAGCTGCCTTTCCACTCGAGGTAAGCCAACGCGGCAAGTCACCATGTTGACGGCGCGCGCGCTCCACCGCCTGAATGATAAGCCGGTGTAGCATATTATAATGACTCCCATATAATAATAACTCCCCACTCATTATTATATATATAATAAAGACTCCCCCATCATTATTATATATATAATAATAACTCTCTCTATATTATAATAACTCCCCAGAAGAAGTAGGCCTATCGCCACTAACTTCAATTTTAAATGTTAGGCCTAATTATTTACAATAACGAAAACTATTCAAAAGAAAATTGATGCATTTAAAATGTGGTGTTTCAGAAGGATGCTAAAAATCAGTTGGATGGATAAAATAAGTAATGAAGAATTTTTGAAGAGAATGGAAAACAGAAAGACCCTGATGAAAGAGATTGCTAAAGGGAAAAGACAGTATGGTGGACATTTAGTGAGAGGGTTATGCACACAGCAAGCTCTAAATGTCTTGGAAGGGAAATATGAAGTTTTAGAATTAAAAAAGTCTAATTACTTTATATATATATTATAAGTGAAAATTCGTTATCGGAATAACATGAAATTATATGAAAAACAGCAATGACAGATACAAAACATGCAAAACAGAACTGAATTGCATTAATAAACGTTACTAAATTAGTAAAGAAAGGCTTCTTCTACGAATGTATATTCCAACCCGCTACATAAAACATCTAATATTACTAATGTTTCTAAATAAGAACAATGATCATGGTGAAGGGTGCTGGTGATGGTGGCTACAAACAATTCGGAATCTACAGGAAAAGTAAGTATGTAATAAGCGAACATCAAGTGGAGCAACAACAATGCCCTATTTTATGAACAATAAAATAAGTCCCTCTTACAGTTTCATCAACGAATATTAAAGCAATGAAAAGATCAGACAAATAATTCAGTGGCAGAACATTTTGCAATTGCTTTTGCAAAATTATATTCAAAAGGATCAAAACAAAATTGCAAAACACAAGAGAACAATTGTCAAAAGATAAAACATTTCCATTACTACAAAAGCCTCAGAATTAAACTGTGCTTAATCATTTTCAACAGTCATTGAATCAAATGAGAATGTTTCACTGCCCAGGAGAGGCATTCAATGGTTTCTCTCCAGTGTGGATTCTCATGTGCTGATTTCGACAATTTGCCCAGTTAAAATCATCCCACAAACAGAACAATCAAAGGGCTTCTCTCCAGTGTGGATTCTCATGTGATGATTTTGACTATTTGCCCAGTTAAAATCATCCCACAAACAGAACAATCAAAGGGTTTCTCTCCAGTGTGAATTCTATGTGCCGATTTCAACTATTTGCCCAGTTAAACATCATCCCACAAACAGAACAATCAAAGGGTTTCTCCAGTGTGAATTTTCATGTGTTGCCTCAAATGTGATTTCAATTTAAATGACATATTGCACTGTGAACATCGATGCGGTTTCTCTTTGTCTTCAACCATAGATTGACTTTTTCCTTATTCTGAGCAATCGGTCAAAATTAGATCATTGAATCCACGTGAATCCAATTTACGTACTTCTAATCTAAGGTCTATTTTCATCTCAGTTGAAGGATTTACATTCATGTAATGTACATAGTTATTCGTATTGAAAATGTTAGAAATCACAAATATAACTCGATTTTCGTCACTTTCGGTTTTCGTCGTTAAGAATTCTTTGCAGATTTAGGAAATGGATGCATATTGCCTTGCTCCAAGCTTAACTGAAGATGCTGACGCATTTGCTCTATGTCAAATTCCGATAATGTTTATGTTCTTGGATATACATTTATACATAAAGCTAGAAGTAATGCTACCAGAGCTGGTGTAGGGCTTATGATTAGGGGTGCGATTTGTGACTGGAGCAGTGGGGGAATATTGGTGGGAATATGTCGAGCTTGGGAGGATGTAGTTGTTGGGAAAATGTTGCAGTGGGGGGATGTAGTTGTGGGGGATGTAGCAGTGGGGGATGCAGTTGGGCAGGGGGAAATCCCCCTTCCCATAAAAAATTGAGCCCTGTTTATGATTGAGAATAATCTCAAGTTTTAAGAAATTGATACACATAACTCCCAAAGTTTTTGAATACATTAGAACCAACATTCAGCCAAATAAAACGAAAAATCTTATAGTGCTCTGTAACTATAGACCTCCAAGAACATCCACGGACTCTTTCAACGTTGAATTATATTAGCCCTAAGGTAATGAAACATTGAAAAAGTAATAATTATGGGATATTTTAATATTGACTCATACAAAACTGAGTCTCATTAACCACCTGAATGTTTTATCAACATGATGTTGGCAAATTGTTTCATGCCAACTATTAATGAGCCTTAAAGATATACCCAATATAGCAAAACTTTGATTGACAACTTTTTCTTGTAAATTTTAATTCAGTTATAAATTTGTATTCAGAAAAAGCCAAAACTGCAATTCTCCAAAACCGAATCTCAGATAACGACAATTCGTTTACAGAATTTTCGTCTACGAAAATTCGCCTACAGACTTGTGGTCTACCAACAGTCGGTCTACTACAATATCTGGACTAGGGTTATGGTGGGTTTAGGTTAGGGTTATTGCTAGGGTTAGGGTTACAGTTAGGGGTAGGGTTATGGTTAGGGTATCGTAGTAGACCTATTGTTGGTAGACCAACAGTCTAGAGACGAATTGTCATAGACGTAAGGTCTGTAGGCGAATTGTCGCGAAACCTTGGACCTATATGGTTTGGGATCTGATGAATGTTATGGGGATGAAAATGAAGGCACTGTCAATAATATGACTGGAAAACAGATTCGTGTTAAAGCGACTATAATTGCATCTAGCACTACTAAAGCACTGGAAGAATTGGAGAGAGTGATGGTGAAAACGATGATGCACTTGGCATCGAATGACATTGGACTGGAACCATTTTTCAGTGCATCACTCTGGTGCTGATCTCAGAACCAATGAGTCAGCATACAGAATCTCAGCCTAATGTTGTGCGATGTTATAATACAGCAATGGTTGGAGTGGATCAGGCTGACCAGAATGTGTCATTATATCGTATGTCAATGAGAAGCTCTGCCTACATCATCGACATAATGGTGCAGAATGCATGGATTTTGTATAGATGTGCACCATAATATCAAGAAAACTACTAGTTCTTCTTGGTATTCATGCCAACACTGCCAAACTTGGTCGACCTGGAAAGCCAAAGCCTCTTGACAGCCGTGTGCCTTTGGAAATATGGGCCATTACTTTAATGACTTGCATGCAAAGGTGCTGTGGACAATGTGGCAAGAATACGAGGAAAAGATGCCAAAATGAAACATTGGCTTGCATATCCATTGTTTCAATGCCTTTCATGGCAATAAGTGATTATTTATAACATTGTTTTTTATTCAGGCCTGTTAGGGAGATCCCCAAGCACAACATCTCCCCCAATCCCAGCACTTACGTAAATGTTTGCATTGAACTGCGTCTCTTCCCTCCAGCCACGTGAAGTTGCCCCCCAGGCCTGGGGACTGGATAAAACACTGATTTGTTATTTTATTGCAGAAGTACATCAAAACTGCCTGTATATAACATTTTACTGCTAAGTTACTAGGGCACCCTCCCATGGTGCATGACTTTAAGACTATATTTTCAATAAAAATGTAATTATAAGAAATAAATGTTAGCTGACCCACTTACGTGTCATATCAAATTAAAAATGTTAATGGGATGCTGAAAGAAAATTGGATGGATATGGGTCAAACAAATAATAATGAAACAAGCTGAAAGGACATGCCATTCAAACAACATAAGAGACAGCACAAACGCTAGTAGGCTACCACTACATGGAACTATATTAATGAATCGTTAAACAACAATAATAATAATACAAATAAATCTATAACTCTCCTTAGCAGAGAAGGCAATGACACATATTTGGATGACAAGAAATCTATTTCCAATGGATTCAACAACTAAATATAGGTCACGAAACAGCTTCAAAAATCCAGCCTTCTAATACATTATGTCAGATAGATGATCTTTTTTTAAACATTCCGTCTAATAACTCCTTTCAAATTTATCCAACTACACCAGAAGAGGTTACAAATATTATAGTTAATCTTAACCCATATATGCCTAACTTTTTATTTCCTCGCTATATTGAAATATTTAGTCAAATCTGCGCCTAATAGCCTGGAACTAACCTAATTTCTGGAAAATTTTGACGGATCTCCAAACTATGGCCACCCAAATGCCGATCCTTTATAAAGGATGCTAGGCACTTATGGGTGCATAAATGTCAAACTAATACTTCCACGAAGCAGTGTGTGCAAGCATTGTAAATTTTGTAAATTGTTTGTTTTTTCTTAAGAACTTCATGGAAATTTGTTATAAACAAAAACATGCATCAACTGAATCTTCCAAATGTCATGTGTCAGCCATCAATTAGCACCAGCAATTAGCAATAAGCGGTTAGCATCACTCTCGATGAAAGTCAATGAAGCAGTCTTTAGGATGTATGCCAACATTGCACTTCAAGGCAAACAAAATGGGCTTTCTTCTTGTAAAGCTGACTTACTTTCTGCTTTTCAGTTGTGGGAGGCTCGGAGCGCGATGTGGTTTATAAAAAGAAGAATTTGTTGATTTAATAAGTTTTATTCTCAAACAGCTCGCACTTATCCTAAAAACCCAACAGGAAGCTCTGGAGTCCAAACCAAAGACTCCAAATATACATAAATAGTAAGTAAGACACAGCCACCTACAACATATCCTCCCCCCTACAATTATGATTTTTGACAGTAGAAGGAAAAAATCATACAATTAAGTAACAAATCACAGTACACAGAAAAAAACTGACCAAATTACAACCTTACCAAAAAAAACAGTACCCGAAATACTACTAAATTAAATGTCAGGTTAATCAACTAAATATCAGGTACTCGACTTAATAAATCAGGTAAGACGTTATCTTTACCCGCACGATGCTTAATTTCCAAAGCATATTGGTTGAGTTCAAGACTCCATCTCAACAGTCTCTGATTAGAATTTGACATACTAGCAATCGCCTTCAAAGGAGAATGATCCGTAAAAACCACAACTGAATTTGAACCAAAATAAACAGAAAATAACCTAACCGCTAACAAAAGAGAATAAGCCTCTTTCTCAACGATCGAATAGTTAATTTGATGTTTGTTTAATTTCCTACTGAAATAACATACTGGGTGTTCAATTCCCTCATACATCTGAAACAAACATCCTCCCACACAGTAAAAAGAAGCATCTACGGCCAAAAAGAATTTCTCATTGTAATCAGGTGGACGTAGAATTGGTCTAGAAGCTAACCTAGACTTCAACTCAATAAATGATTTTTCAGCACTCTCAGACCATTCAAAATTTTTGTTTTTCTTCAACATTTCTGTTAATGGTAAAGTCACTTCAGAAAAATGTGGCAAAAAGCGACGATAATATCCCGCAATACCAAGCCATGAAAGCACTTGCTTTTTATTCTGAGGTCTTGGAAAATTTAGTAAAACATCAATTTTCGATTTTAAAGGTTGAACAGAATTCAATCCCAAATGGTGTCCTAAAAATTCTACCTCAGCATTTGCAAAAGAACATTTCTTTGGATTCAATGTTAACCCAGCCTCCTTAATTCTAGACAAAATTTCATTCAAATGTTTAGCATGATCTGACCAACACCCACTAAATACAATTAAATCATCGAAAAACACATCACAAAACTCTTGAATACCCTTAACCAAAACTCGACCTAACTTTGCAAATGTCGCAGGAGCTCCCTTTAAACCAAAACTCATACACTTCCATTGAAAATGACCATTAGGAAGAACAAAACCAGTTAAAGGAACAGATTCTTCATCTAGCATTATCTGCCAGAAACCGCGCGAAAGATCTAATTTACTCATAAATTTAGCTTTACCCACTTTATCGATCAGATCTTCAACACGTGGCATTGGAAAAACATCATCACAAGTAATAGCATTCAAACGACGAAAATCAGTACACAAACGATCAGAACCATCTGATTTCTTGACCACAACTATAGGAGCAGCCCATTCTGAATTAGACTCTTCAATAATTCCCAAACTCAATAATTCAGAAATCTCCTCTTCAACTTTTTTCAATCTCTCAGGATTCATTCTATAAGCTTTTTGAGCAACTGGCCTAGCACCATCCACTAACTTAATCTTATGCTTAACTAAATTAGTGCAACCAGGCTTAGTTGTAAACACATCACCAAAAGGTTTCAAAACTTCAAATAATTCAGATTTCAAACTTGAATCCAACTGAGATCTATTAACAAAATCTTGCACTACAGCATCAGATTCACTTGATTTATCCCTTTGCCATAAATCATAAGGACATTCTGAATCACAAAATTCCTCATAATCAACTTTATCAAATACACTTTCAGAACACAAAACAGAAACTGAACTCTTTTCAACTGTAGAATAAACATCATTCTTAATTACTGACTTGCAATTATTCACAGAATCTTTAAAATTTAATTTATTTGCACTGTCATCAACATCAACAAAATTATCTGCACTCATTGTCTTCACTGTCTCTTGATCACAAGAATTTGAGTTTACTTTCAACATCAAATCTGAACATAACACAGAAAAATCACGTTCTTCATACTTCTTCATCAAATTTACATGACAAACACGCTTAATTTTTCTTCGATTAGGCGTAGAAATTACATAGTCAACAGCTCCAAGTTTTTTAATCACTTCGTATGGACCAAAGTACTTTGCTTGTAAAGGCTTACCTTTTACAGGTAATAACACCAAAACCTTATCACCAGGATTAAAAGAAACTTCAACAGTTTTTCTGTCAAACCAACTCTTAGATTTACCCTGTGAAACAACAGTATTCTCATTTGCTGCTTCAAGTGAACTTCTAATTTTTTCACGTAAATCCAAGACAAAATCAACGAGATTAGTTTTCTTAGACTTATTTAGAAATTCATCCACTGTTTCAGCCAACCAAAACTGTTTAATCAATGAGAGAGGTCCGCAAATGTCACGTCCGAACATGAGATCAAATGGAGAGTACCCTCCCAATCCTCTTACAGGTACCTCCCTATAGGCAAAAAGTACCCACGGCAAAAATTCATCCCAATTATCATTGTAAGTTTCAGCCATTGCCTTTAACATGTCCTTCAAAACTCGGTGAAAACGTTCAAGATTTCCATCCGTTTCCGGATGGTATGGACTTGTACGAATATGATGAATACCAAATTCAAGCATAAAAATTTGAAGCAAATCTGATAAAAATTTGAACCATTATCCGATAAAATTTCATTCACAAAACCAAACATAGAGAAAGCATTCACCAAACACTTTGCAACTTCAGAAGCCGAACAATTCTGCAACGGAAATGCTAATGGATAATGAGTCGACAAGTCTAGCATCGTCAAAATATACCGGTTACCCGTATTTTTACAAACACTCAGTGGTCCTACCACATCAATTGCTAAACGACACCACACTTTCGAAATTACTGGCAGATTAATCAAAGGTGCTTTCAATCTAGATTTTCCTTTTCCCAGCCTTTGACATACGTCACAAGTACGACAGTATTTCTTCACCATACTTGAAATTCCAGGCCACCAAAAATTTCTTTGCAGCCTATCTAAAGTTTTCTGAACTCCCAAGTGCGCACTCGAAGGGATATCATGAGATAAGAAGAGTAGTTTCTCCCTCAAAATTTTAGGAACCACAATTTGGTCTATTCCCAAATCTACATCAGAACTACGTGTATTCCTTGCTTTTCTCAGCAAAACATCATTTTGTATAACAAAACAAGGCAATTGAGCACCATTGCTAGCTTTCACAACTAAATCATATAATGGTCTTAATGAAACATCTTCCTGCTGTAACTTAATCAAATCATCATGAGATAAAGCATTAAAATTCACATCAGAATTCAAATTGGAAATATCATTAACCACAGATTCATTAGACAACTCAACTGCATTATCAACCAGCGTATCTTCATCATTGTCACTTATATCAATGTCAATGTCCGAATACACAACATTATCCGAATACAAATTAGATAAATCACCATCAGACAAATTCACATCTTCATTCTCATTATCAATGAAAACTCCTACAGTATCAGTGTCAACACTCTTAGTGTCAATAATTGGATCTACCTGCATCAACTTCTTAGCTTGTAAACGAGTTACCACATTTACACTTTCAATTCTCGAATTAGAATCCAAATCATTACCAATTATAAAATCAACATTTTCTGGCAAATACTCGGTAACACCAAGCAAAACAACTCCATCAGAAAATTTACTCTTCAAATTGACTTCAACTAAAGGAATTTCTGTTACAATCCCATTTGCACAACGAATCAACCTTATTTCTTTAGTGTCAACAAATTCATTTTCTTTCAAAACATCTTTCTTTACTAAACTCTGCAAAGATCCAGAGTCTCTTAGTATAACCACATCCCGTTCCAAACCATCCACACTTAACACTGAACCATTGGAACAAAAATTTCGGAACTGTGAATCAACTTTCAAATTTTCATTATTTACAAAATTCACATTCTTAGGTTGGGTGTTCCTACTCATATTACCCGATGTTCTGTCATTTTTTCGTTTCAGCCTCTCACAGTTAGCTATAACATGTGAACTGTCTTTACAATAAGAACAAACTGTAGTTTTACCAAATCTATCACTTCTATCACTTACCCTTCCATCAAATTTTGGCGAAACTGGAGTATGAAACCTTCTGGTTTCAGAATAATTTGAATTTTCACGTTTTCCAAACCTCCAATTATTTCCAAAATTTCCAAAGGAAAAATTTCCCTCATGCTTACGAATTTCACCCCCCGAATATACACTTTGACTGCTACGAAAACGCGATGAATTATCAGAATTATGCAAAACAGCATATTCATCTGCCCATCTGGCTGCTTCTGTTAGACTTACCGGTTTTTTATCAAGAAGCCATTGCTTAATTTGGAAAGGCAAACACTTTACAAATTGTTCAATCTTAAGAACTTCTAAAAGCTTTTCCAAATCCTTTTCACACTTCTCGCTCTGCAACCAACGAGAGAAAGGTTTCTGCAATCTAAATGCAAAACTCGAATAAGTTTCCTTCGATTCAATAGATAAATTCCTAAAACGCAATCGATAGAATTCAGGAACCTTTTCAAAATGTGTAAGCAATGCAGCTTTGAAAACATCATAATCCTTAGAGTCGTCAATGGATAACTCCGAAAATACACGCAAAGCCCGACCCGTGAATTGGGTATAAAGCAATCTAGACCATTTACTCTTGTCAACTTCATTCAATAACATTGCTTTTTCAAATGAAAGAAGATAGTCTTCAATCTCTATTGTATCAGAATACTTTGGGACAAACTTTATCAAATTGGAATGTCTAAATGAATTCAAATTAGGAGAATTTGAATTAGAATTCTCACCACTAGCCACTGATTCTGAGTCAGATGCCTTTTTCAACTCCAAAGCTTTCAATTCTAATTCATGTTTTCTGATTCTCTCTTTTTCTTCAGCCTCTAATCTTCTCTGCTCGCTTCTTTCAGCAGCTAATCTCTCCTCTTTTCTCTCTTCAGCCAATCTTTCTTCCCTCTTCAATTCAGCTAATGCTAATCTCTCTTCAGCCAATCTTTCTTCCCTCTTCAATTCAGCTAATGCTAATCTTTCCTCTTTTCTCTGTTCGAATTCTAACTGTTTAAATTTCAATTGAATTTCTGAAACTTCCTCTACACTAGATTTATCTGTTAGAATTTTACAAAGAATCCTCTGCATGGCTGGCTTCGATAAGCCTTTAGATTCTTGGCCTAATTTAAGTAGCTCTTCTCTTAATTGCTCTATTGACAAATCAAACACAGAGTCGAATGTAAGTTTCACTGGGGTTGCTAATGTTGTAACAGGATCCATTCTAAACACAGAATATTATAACCAAATCAATACTCAAAACAATACAACTTGATTCTGTGTTGTCTCACAATGCACTTCACTCAACACACAAAAATACTGCACCCAATGCAATTTTCTTAAAATGCAATTCACTGCACACAAAAATACAGCACCCAATGCAATTTTCTCAAAATGCAATTTAACTTGAATTTGCTTTGCTTTACACGTAGCGTTACAATTCTGCTTTAATTTCACTTCTAACAAGTAATTGGCTAAGCCAAATTCACATGAAATGTGAACAGTCTTTTTCTCTTGGAATGGCCTTCTTTCTTTCAATGTCTGTTTGGACATCAAGGCAGCAGTTCAATGCGTTCAAATGCCAGGACACGACTGCCTGGACCGACGAAACGACGATGGAACTCAAGACAGCGCCAGGACAGGATTGCCTAGACCGCAGGACGTCGGTGGACGTAGAAATGACACCAGACCCGATGGCCTGGCGTGAAGGACGTCGGTGGACGCAGAAACGACACCAGGACCTGATGGCCTGGAGCGAAGAACGTCGGTGGACGCAGAAATAACGCCAGGCCCGATGGCCTGGACCGAAGAACGTCGACGGGACGAAGAAACGCCTCCCAAAAAGAAAAGCACGACGAAAGAGAATGACCGCTTGCGTCAACCGCGGTCGAAACACGGACAGGATCCGCAAAACGTCGACAAGGACGGCGAAAAATTTTTCTCACCGAACGATACGCCTTCGATAGACGAAGACAAGAATCTCCAACGTCTGGAAATAGTTTCTAAATGTCTCAGAATACTGATCTGGAACCCAAAAGAAATTCAGCATCGATGAGCCGTTCCATAGAATTGAATCACATGTCTCACACAGACGCAAAGTTTTTTCCAAAAATATCCTTCAAAATAAGGCTTCCTCGAAAAATAATGCGATAGGTCCCTAAAAAAACTCGACGAGCCCCCAAATGTGGGAGGCTCGGAGCGCGATGTGGTTTATAAAAAGAATAATTTGTTGATTTAATAAGTTTTATTCTCAAACAGCTCGCACTTATCCTAAAAACCCAACAGGAAGCTCTGGAGTCCAAACCAAAGACTCCAAATATACATAAATAGTAAGTAAGACACAGCCACCTACAACACAGTGTATGAAACAAGATGGTCTTTGCCATCATAACGGACACTCGACTGAACCCTTCTGTCTAGAACCATTAGCTGCCCAATCGGTCCTCTAAGTTGGAGTCTCTAAGCATAACACTTGCTATAGATTAACAATATCTCGTCTGAAGGACAGATAATTGAGGCAACAAGAAGTATCTGCAGGTGATAGTTTGTATATGTAATAAGCATTCTAAGTAGCAACATCGACCATCTGGATAAATAGTGGCCATCACACTTCTTGGACCTGAGGGAAATTCTGTAGCAGCCCACATTCTAGCCCATGCGATCCGTGCCTCCCATGTGCAGATTGTAGTATTTGATGGTTGCTGGCTGGATAACTTCTATCACCTTCTTCTGGGCTGATGACCATCTTTTCACTTTCTCAACTGGATGAATGTCATGCAAGTTGGAAGCCATGGTCGCAGGGCTGTTGTCGTGCCATTTGTTGATGATGAATTTTCCGGTTGCATCAAAACTGTAGTCAAAGTGTCCTCTTTCTTTCTTCTTCATGTCAGATGGTGATATAAAAGGGCATCTGTCCGTTCAGTTGACACACAGAGTGCCAGTTGCTCCGATATTCCTGAGAGTGAGGTAATCCAAGAGTCGTGGCAATGTGGAAAAATTATCAAAATACAGTCTGTAAGTTGGCCCAGGTGGCAAAGATTTGGTCAAAATTATGACAACTGACCCTCCATGACCCAGATCTTGGAGTGCCATGGGACCTTTGCTCTGGTAGAGCTCAAACTGTGATGTGATGCATGTAAATCGTGTAAGCCCTTCAGACCAATGGTTGCCGTATACTGTATAATGTGTGACCCCAGATATGCCTAGCATCCTTTATAAAGGATCGTACAAATCTGGCGCCTAAAAAATCTTGTGCAGAAAATATGATGAAGCTGCCATTGACATGAGTAGTAATAGATGTCAAATCACATTGTTGAACTAAATTTAGATCTTTATTGTGAAATTTTAGAAAAATTACAATTTACCTTTTGCCAGCTATAGTTACAGGTGACAAAAACAGCTTTCAACTCTGAATCAAGATTTAAAATGTGAAAATATTCAGAACCAAAACACTTTTCTTAAAAGGTCACTTATTCAGTGAAGTCAATATAGAATTGCAATGCAAAAATCTTCATTGGCATAAATAAGTAAGTAAAAAATCAACCATCCTTTATAAAGGCTCGTAGGCATATATGGGTTAAATGTAAAAATCCATCTGGATATGATGAACTAAATCAAAATATAATTATTCCCTGTGTTGAATATATAGATGAACTTATGTCTGATATCAAAAATTCTTCTATTCTTACAGGAAAAATCCCAGAGGAAATAATAATTGAAAACTAACCCCAATTTATAAAAGTGTCTCTAAAATGGTTATATCAAATTATAGACTCATTTCCAATGTCCCAATTTTTCTAAAATTCCTGAAAGGCAATGCTTACCAAGCCTTACCAGAATGTTAAACTACTTAGATGCATTTAATATGCTATCCACTGATCAATATGGTTTCAGCCCTATTTCTCCACTCAAATGCCAATAATGAATTTAATTGATACCAAAACAACAAATTTTTAATCCAACAAGCACACTATTGGAACAATCCTCGATATAAAAAAGCTTTTGGTGCTCTAGGCCATGGTATCTCAGCTGGCTTCTGAAAAACTAAGGGAGTTATTATAATATAGAGAGAGTTATTATTATATATATAATAATGATGGGGGGAGTCATTATTATATATATAATAATGAGGGGGGAGTTATTATTATATGGGAGTCATTATAATATACTATACCGGTTACAAATGGCTACGTTTCCACTCGCGGGTTGCGAACGTGGGCACACTGGGGAGGGGTGAAACCAACACGTTGAGCCGCCGCCTGAGCGTGGATGCACATTCTTTTGAGCCGGCGACGCGGTGATTTTTACTTTTCAACCAATCAGGAGTCAGTTCAAAGGTCGAAGCCCGCCAAAAGTACAGTAACAACAACAGTCAACAGATAATCGTGTAAAAATGGCGAATTTTTACAAGAGTGAGTTTGACGTAAATATTTTAAAAGTAGTGGCTAAGCGTCCGATATTATGGGACATAAATACAGATGAGTATAAAGATAGTGAGAAAAACCGACAGTGTGGCTTGAGATTGCAGAAAAACTGCGGACAATTCTCTCTGCACTTTATCCACGGTCTCACACAGAACTTCCTTTTCCGCTGAGATTTCTTTTCCTTCTGATCTGATGAAACACGTTTTAACGCTGCCGTTACGGTAACCATCATCAAACAACACAACTCAACACCTTCCTCGTCAGCCATATTAAAGTTTGCGCTACATCAAATGTTCGTGGGCGTGGCTTTTTTTAGCCCGTATGCATATTGAGCTGCTTGCGGTTTA
Organism: Metaphire vulgaris; assembly: GCA_018105865.1. Classification (NCBI taxonomy): domain Eukaryota; kingdom Metazoa; phylum Annelida; class Clitellata; order Crassiclitellata; family Megascolecidae; genus Metaphire; species Metaphire vulgaris. Next base: position 22,388,426 of record CM030835.1, on the reverse strand, counting down.
GCGCAGTGGAGCGCGCGCGCCGTCAACATGGTAACTTGCCGCGTTGGCTGACCTCGAGTGGAAAGGCAGCTTAATATATGCATGTGGTTAAAACTCCTGTGACTAAAAATAGCTTGGACGGGGAATTTCTATATGTCATAAGGCTTAGGGCCTAACCGCCTAAGCGATAGTTGGCTAACACAGCGAATGTTAATGATGGTAAGTAGATCGAATACGATGGTAATAAGCTTCAATTTAAAGATTAAAGAAACATCTAATAGAAATAATTGAATAATTTACTATCTCGTCGCCAAGTAAGGCTAATCCTAGAAAGGATGTTTAGTTGTATTTGATCGAATAAGTAAGATTGTGAACTCTGAACCCTTTCCAAAACCTTAGCTATAACGATGATGGCCATTGACGACATAAAATATTTTCGCTCATGAACATCGGAAATAAAGCCGTAGTATTTTATTTGCAAAATGAAGGTTTAGTTTAAATTATTGTGAACAATTTAGACGATGTAGTCTCAAATTACACAGACGGACAAAGATTTTACATTGAATCAGATTATACTGACAGTTTGTAAATCCGAAAGTGAAAACGTATGAAATACCACTATGACGAAGGAGTCGGGACTTTCCACTATTTATATTGAGCAAGAGTATTATAGCGCTAGTATTATAGGGCTGTACAAACTCACAAATTTGTTTATTCATCAGTTCATCAGTAATGCAACATCATACTTATATGTGTATTGAGTCTCTCAGTGTTCATATATATATATATATATATATATATATATATATATATATATATATATATACATATATACATATATATATATATATACATATATATATAAATATATATAAATATAAATATATATAAATATATATATATAAATATAAATATAAATATATATATAATATAAAAAAATATATATATATAAATATATATATATAAATATATATATATATAAATATAAATATATATAAATATAAATATATATATATATATACATATATATATATATACATATATATACGACACAGCTCTCGTCGAGACCGGATGCACGTTCCTAACAGCGACGTTCTTTTGGAATTTTGACGTTTCCTTATGGATATTTCTCTCTCGTTTTTCGTATGCTGCGTTGGGTTGGTCGTGTGCATCTGTTTTTAATGTTTTGGTTGACTTCCCTTTTGGTTTTTGTTGGGGTTTTGACCACGTTTTGTTTTGTTTCATTCCTATGCACGTTTCATGGTTCATTGATTTCCACTCTATATTCGGTTGGTTTAGCCCATTTGTGCACTCATCTGGCCCGCTCACTGCGTATATGGTAATAGTTGAATGGCTGAGCCGACCGCGGCTCAGCTGTCCCAGAAGGCCAGCGGGCTCTGTGCGGTGTGCAGGACAGTAAGAAGGTTGCACAACGGGGATGGTCGCGTACACCTCCACGGTCCGCACTCCAACCCCTGTGCAGGGTCAAATCAACCTCCACTGGGAAATAACAACAGTAATGACCCCAATCTTGCAGGGGAAACAACTAGGTCAAGCCGCATTGAAACTATGTCAATCTCGCCGACTAATGCTAGCACTCCCGCGGCTGCGCAAGTTCAAAGCGACGATGTAAACAAAAACGACGTCGCTACTGTGTTTCATCCAACCTTACCTGGCCCAATGGTCAAACATGTGCCGAAGGCAGCTAGACCCTTACTAAGTCAACTGTTGACAAATATTATCAACAAAATTCTAGCCTCCCCGTCCACCATCGATCATTGGCGGGATCTGGTATGTTTTGCGCCGATAATTCTTAGGCAATTGCCAAGGGGCGGGAGGAAGCACAACACCTCGTCTGTATTTAAAAAACGCGCGCAAAATTTTGCCGAAGAACTGCACGCCAACATTCAATCTGTTTCTAGCGGCGCAGGTCCTGCTTCCGCAAAATTGCCGAACAGAAAAAGCAGAAACCAGGTGCTGGCCGCCTCGGTGTCATCCAAGCTCAAGGATGGCAACGTCAGAGCGGCCGTGCGTATATTAATGTCAGACGAGAAACCAGTCACACCCAATGCCCAGGCATTCGAGGAGCTAAGGGCTAAGTATCCAACTCCAACCCCGGACCGGGTGCAGATGCCCCCAATCAGCGACTGCCCTCCACTACAGGTCTCAGAGGAAGAGATCAGAAACAGAATCCGATCCTTCCCGGCAGGGTCCTCAGGAGGCCCGGACGGCTTGAGACCACAGATTGTAGCCGAACTTATCGCCGGTTCGGAAGCGGGCAGCCGATTACTCTCTGCCATCACTGGTCTCACCAATCTGCTCCTCGCAGGTACCTGTCCAATTCAGGTCCAACCTATTCTTTTTGGGGGTAACCTGCTAGCCCTACGTAAACCATCAGGGGGCCTGCGCCCCATTGCAATGGGTACTTTTGGCGGCGCCTAGCATCAAAGTGCGCAGCAAATTTTGCGATGACCAGGGCACCTGAATACCTTGCACCTTTGCAGGTAGGAGTAGGGTGCCCCGGTGGGTGCGAGGCCGCCGTTCACTCAGCCAGACGCTACTTAGAGGCAATGCCCAACAACCACGTCCTGGTGAAACTCGACTTTAGCAACGCCTTTAACAGCGTGCTAAGGGACAGCATGTTGACGGCCCTCACAGATTTGCTGCCAGACTTATCGGCCTACGGACATTTGTCGTATGGCAGTCCAAGCATTCTCAAGTTCGGCCACTATCTGGTACAATCCCAAATGGGCCCGCAACAAGGGGACCCCTTAGGCCCCCTCCTCTTCTGCCTCCCAATGCAACCGGTGCTCCAGAAATTGAAAGCAACCCTCACACTGGGGTACCTGGACGACATTACATTGGGTGGGGAGGCAAAGGCAGTGGCAGGAGATGTCTCTGTTCTCGAGGAAGGGTGTGCAGAGCTAGGCCTCTCACTGAACTATCAGAAGTGCGAGGTGGTTTGGAAAAGCCCGGCTCCAATCGCCAACACCGTCCTCGAACAATTTCAGAGCATCCACCCACAGGAAGCCACCCTGCTAGGGGCACCTCTTTCTACCGCGGGGGCCTTCGAGACCCTTATGTCGCGGCGCATGACCGAACTGCACACCGCACTGAGCCGCTTACCATTAATACACACCCAGGACGCCCTAATCCTTCTTAAAATGTCTCTCACTCACACAAAACTGTTGCACCTTTTGCGCTGCACTCCTTGCACCGGCCATCCGTTACTGGAAAGCTTCGATGACACAATGCGCCAGGGACTGACTAAGATCCTAAATATGCGCCTCTCAGACCACCAATGGGTTCAGGCCACGCTGCCTATTAAAGATGGCGGACTGGGTATTCGTCGGGTGTCTTCACTGGCATCTTCTGCCTTTTGGCTTCAGCTGCGAACAACCGCGGACTCCAGTCATCCATTCTCCAGAAGGCTGGGCTGGCCATTGACTGACATGAGGCTGCAATTACTACCAAATGGAGCCTACAGAGCCAGATCCCCATTCCAGCATCAGGCTCACTCGATAAGCAGGCCACTTGGGACCGCCCAATAATTTTCAGGGAGATTACCAACTTGTTTAGCTCCGATCTTAGCCAATACCATCAGGCCCGCCTAAGAGCAGTGGCAGCGGAACACGCCAGCGACTGGCTTCATGCGCTACCCATCAGCTCTTGTGGTCTGCGCTTAGACGACGAGACAACCAGAATTGTAGTGGGTCTCCGTCTTGGCGCTTTCATTTGCGAGCGGCATCTTTGTCCCTGTGGCGAGCAGGTCCAGGAGAATGGTTCCCACGGACTTTCCTGCAAGCTCGGACCAGGTCGCCTTGCACGTCACTCGATGCTTAATGACGTAGTCTACCGGGCCCTAGTACGAGCTGGCATACCATCGGTCAAGGAACCGCCCGGTCTTCTCGGATCCGATGGAAAGAGACCGGACGGCATGACCATGATTCCGTGGCAAGCCGGCCGCTGCCTGGTGTGGGACGTCACAGTGGCAGACACAGTCGCTGCCACTCATCTGCCAATGACGTCTCTCTCTCCCGGAGCCGCTGCTGAAGCAGCATCAGTGAGGAAAGTCGCCAAGTACACTGAGTTGTCGGCCGACTATTTCTTCTTGCCATTGGCCTTCGAGACTCTTGGTCCTATCAGTCACGACGCACTCACTTTCATAAAAGAGTTGGGTCGTCAGCTTTCCGTTCGTTCCGGAGACACAAGGGAGAGAAGTTTTTTGCTCCAGCGTATTTCGATGACGCTACAACGCTTTAATGCGATTGCCTTCCAAGGAACTTTCTCTGCTTCTGATCCGGGTCAAGACGAGAGCTGAAGAGTATATATTTTTCTGTCTCCGGACACTTTTTTGTAATAAGCCCCTCGGGAACTAAGTACCGAGGGCATAATGTATATATATATATATATATATATATATATATTCTTCTTTCTTTCCTTCCGTCTTTCCCTATTGGGTTGGACGATGGGTCTGAATGAGTTTCTTCCACTCTTCTGTCTGTCTCTTGCTGCTCTGGTCAATTGGATGAAGTTCATTTGCATTTCTTCTGCATCCTCTTTTAAGTTTTCTATCCATGTTTTTCTTGGTCTTCCTTTTCTCCTTTTCTCTTCAACATAGTTGTATAGTGCTTTCTTTGGTAGTCTTTCTTCCTTCATTCTTTCAACATGACCAAACCATTTCAGTCTTCGTTTCTGTATTGATTCAAGTATCGTTTCTTTTTGTTCTCTCTCTCTCTCTTTTCTCTGATCATTCATTTCTTATTCTTTGTCTTCTGCTGACTCCTGCTATTCCTCTTAACCAGTTCATTTCTGCAGTGATTAATCTTCTTTCGTCTTTCTTCTTTATGGTCCAGCATTCTGATCCATATAATAGTATTGGTTTGATCAGTGTATTATATAGCTTTAGTTTTGTTTTCAGTGATATTTGTTTGTCTTTCCATATCTTCTGAAGTTTTCCAAATGCTGCACTTGTTAGTCCAATTCTCCTTATTATGTCTTCTTCACTTAGGCCATCTTCTGCCAGTACTGATCCTAGGTATACGAATTTTGGTACTTGTTCTATTATTTCCTCCTTTAGTTTTAGATTAACTTTCCCCTTCTTGTTCCCCGTGACCATTGCTTTAGTTTTCTGTGTGTACTTATTTTTAGCCCCACTTCTTCTCCGGCCTTGCTTATTTCATTGGTTAATATTTGTAGGTGATCTGCGCTTGTTGTTATCACATCTATGTCATCTGCAAACCTTAAATTATTTATTGTTTGTCCATATAATTATATATATATATATATATGAGGATGAAATTCTTATTGATTTTATAGCGCCTATCTGAGTGATTATCTATTTGAAAATGGACCATACGAGCAATAATATTATTGGGGTAGAACGAACACTTCGGACTTTGAGAGGTCAATACGGCCGCTACTGGTGACCATGTAGCACAGACAGACAGGCAGACAACAGAGAGTCAGAGAGAGAGAGAGAGAGAGAGAGAGAGACAGAGACAGACAGACAGACAGAGACATACAGACAGACAGAATGACAATGGATCTGGCATTTTAAAACAATGGCAATCCTAAAACAATGGCAGAATTTCACCAGTTCATGCTGACGTTAAATCAGACTTTGAGCTAAGATGGAGAATTGTCGACGTGGCAGATACGGACAGAAAGATGGACACGGACATAGGCACTGACATACAGAGGGTACGATTTTTAAGATATAATAGGAATGAAAAGATATTGTAAGTCAGTCGGGGTCAGTCGGAGTCGCGATCAATCGTTGGTGATGGGTTTTCGGACACTAAATTATGTGGTAGAAATCTGAACATTGAAACTACCTGACAGGGCCGGAGCGACCCACTCCGCGAACTCCGCGAGGCAGGGGGGCGCACGCTTTTGAGGGGCGCCAAATTTTCGAAGTGATCAATTATTGAGATGACGCTCTGTTAAGTCTAAGCATTTAGCACAAATGATCAGCTACTTCAACCTATTATAATGTTCTTTACATAGAATTGAACTATAATAGGCCTACATATACAAGACGAGCAGAAGGCTTACGAATTTTTATGAACCGGCGCCTAGTTGGGCTATTTGTCACACGTGACCTGACTGCTTTTATGAATATTCATTTATACGCGCGGTAGCACGGGTATCTCTTTGTTAAAGAAGTTAGAATATTGTGTTCAAATTTAGGTAATCCTTGATTACTTGGTATATTAAATTGAGACGAACACTTGGCATTTGTGTTCCTTTTGTTTTGACAGTTTTGTCATCCGGAAACCGCCGTCACGCCGTACCCTGGACGTTTAGATTAACTTAAGGAAAGACGATGGCTAGATTTTGACCGTTCACTCGAATGCAAGACATGATCGCGTTGACTCAATTTGATCGCCCGATGGGAGAGAGATATTATCTCAGTAGTAATTACTAATTGCGTGAATTTACTGTGATTAAGTAAACGAATTCAACTACATTATGTAATAAGGTTACATAATTTTTTTCTAGACATATAAAGAACTATTCAGAGTAGGGGAGGAGGGGGAGGACGGGGTATTTTCGGCCATGTCCATTCTTCGCCATCAATCGACAAGAGTGCAAAAAAATAAATTACTGATACCTCCCTTTAGGCCTATTAGAGTAATCATTTCTAAATTGCGATTATTAATATGGATTCCAAAAAGAAACTCCGGTGCAGCAAATAGAAAGCGAAAGACAGCTACTGTTGAAATTGCCTGGATCTGGAGGTCCTTTTAACAGATAATTAAAAAGATGTAACGGGATTAGAATAATTTTAGGAAATCTCATCATTTAGAGTTTTATTTAAATCGGAGTCTAATCAGTTTCTTAATCTACGTGAAACTCTAAAGTTTAGTAATTTAAACCATCTCACGTTTCCCCAACATGACCATTTTCTTACGGATCTTGCTTACATTTCCTGTCAGTGTGGTCAGTGGAAAACGATCATTTTCCTGACTAAATTAATAAGAATCTATTTGAGATCAACTATCACTCACGAAAGACTTTTGGGCCAGGCCCTAGTTACATTAGAAAATGATGTATACGTTCTAATTTGGACATACTGTAGGCCTAACTGAACTAAAAGAGAGATTTGCTAACATGAAAGCCAGTAAAGCACAGTTGTTGTAGTAGCTACATTTTTTCTCTGTAAGATAAAGGTATTGTATTATTATTATTATTATATTATTATATTATTATTATTATTATTATTATTATTATTATTATTATTATTATTATTATTGTATTATAACGAAGAAGCCCGTTATGTGTGCAGATCGTTTCGAAGATTGTTTATATTGAGTTCATATTGCCAATAGATTTATGAAGTTAAGGTGTATCCGCGAGGAAACAGTCTGTCACTGCCGGGGGCGCCAAATACGAAGTTGCAGGGGGCGCCCGATTGGCTTAGCTCCGGCCCTGCTACCTGAAATAGTAATAATGTAGGCAGTAGGAATGTTACGCTTAAGACTTCAAACTTCTGTATTCAATATTTTGCATTAAATTGTAATTTGGGCAGTTCGCCCATTAAACATTATCAAACTCTGCTAAGCGAGTGTCTCTGACTTTTCATAACGGAGAAGTATTGAAGTATTGTACAAATAACACTACGTAACCAAAAAATATTTTTGTTTGTTCCTGGGTTCATAGCTTGTTTTTCTAGTCCCTTATGCCTAAACTAACTAGAAAACAGTTGTTGTTCCAAACTGAATTTGCTTTTGAGACCAGGGCAATGATATTTTGAAATTCATGTATTACACCGGTCAACAAGGTTTTTGTTTCCTGTGCAATTTCTGGTGTTCCAGGTAGATTTTGTCATGCTGATTACAGGAATAATTTTGAAATTTTCCTATCACGTAGGTTTTTTGAGAAAAAGCTGATTTTAAATTTTAAAATTATAAGAACTTTAAAATCGTGGTTTTCGAGAGTTATTTGAGTTATGGGTATTCAGGTTAGGCAAGAATCTTATGTGACCGCGATAACAGATGTAATATGCACTGCTGGCTCACTTAACTACATGGATTTTGAAAATTAGTATAATTAGGCATGTCCAGACATGCCCAGACGCGCCCAAACCTGTCTTCAAGACTACATGCCTAGCATGTATTGTTGCTATGGTTACGCAGTCCTATATAAATACCAAGCAGCACTAGGAAGCAGCTGCAGTCTTTCTATTTGATGAGATATAACCGTTTAGTTAAAGGCTGTGAATTGAATATATTAACTAATTTAATTAAAGTTTCTGAACTGTCGCGTCGATGTCGCAATAGCAGTGACACGTTCTGCTACATCTGTGGAGAGTTTACGTTGAAATCACAGAAGCGGAGTATGACAGCAATCATAAAGCAAGGATATGAGTTATACTTTGGATGCAAAATTGGCGACCAGGACAAAGTATGGGCTCCTCATATATGTTGTTCATCTTGTGCTACCAGTATGCGAGCTTGGCTTGTGCAGGTAAGCGTCCATCCATGCCATTCGCCATACCAATGATATGGAGGGAGCAGAATAATCATGTAACGGATTGCTATTTCTGCATGACGAATGTTACAGGATTTTCTTCAAAGAATAGGAAGTCTATTGAGTATCCTAACCTTGCCTCGGCAATGAGACCAGTTCCACACGACGAGAGTCTTCCTGTTCCAACCCCCCCCCGAGTTTTGGACACTGGAGGACGAGGACGAGCATGCAGAGACAGATAAATGCTGCAGATAGTTGATGATTCAGCTACGGAAGACCCAGAGTTTGAGCCATCGACATCCAGCAATCCTCATTTGATTTCTCAGGCAGAGCTCAATGATCTGGTCAGAGACTTAGATTTGTCAAAAAATCAAGCAGAATTGCTTGGATCTAGGTTGCAAGGATGGAATCTGCTCTCTCCAGGTACAAAAAGTTCAGTATTTCGTAAACGGCATGAAGACTTGACTCGATTCTTCAAAAAAATCGACAGTCTTACTTTTTGCATTGACATTGATGGATTGCTTTCTGCTTTCGGCTGTAAGCACAATCCATCCGAATGGCGACTTTTTGTTGACTCTTCGCTGTTAAGTTTAGAGGCTGTTTTGCTGCACAATGGCAATTCATACTCTTCATTACTCATTGGACATGCTGCTTACATGAAGGAAACATATGAGAACATGCAGCCGCTATTGAAACACATAGAATACTCGAGATACAACTGGAATATATGTGGAGATCTGAAAGTTGTTGCAATTCTACTCGGTCTGCAGCTAGGCTACACCAAGTACTGCTGCTTTTTTTGCGAGTGGGACAGCCGAGCTAGAGATTCACATTATGTGAGAAAGGTCTGGCCACCTCACAGGGACTTGGTTCCAGGACAGAAGAACGTTAAACATGATCCTCTCGATCCGAAGATTGATCCGAAGAACATTTATCTCCCACCTTTGCACATCAAACTTGGGTTAATTAAAAACTTTGTCAAAGTAATGAACAAAGAAAGTGAAGCCTTTACATACTTACGACAGAGGTTTCCACTCACCAGTGATGCTAAAATAAAAGAAGGCGTTTTTGTTGGCCCACAGATTCGAGAGATGCTCAAGGACAGTCACTTTGAGGGCCTTCTGCAGGGTGCCGAGCATGTTGCCTGGAGAGCCTTCAGAGATGTTGTTGCTAACTTTCTGGGCAACTACAAGGCGCCAAACTATGTTGAACAAGTTGGAAATCTGCTACAAGCTTACAAGGCAATGAAATGCAACATGTCACTGAAGATACACTTCTTTCATTCTCACTTGGACTTCTTCCCGGACAATCTCGGCGCCGTCAGTGATGAACATGGTGAAAGATTTCACAAAGACATTGCCAGCATCGAGAAACGCTACCAGGGAAAGTGGAGTCCGTCTATGCTTGGAGACTACTGTTGGTCACTGATACGTGAAGCACAGGACAGTGACTACAAACGAAAATCTACAGCACAACATTTCTAATTTCTCATGTCTTGTCATTATTGCCTAGATCCTTCTGTAGGATTATGTTGCAGAAGACGTTACAATACTAAATGCTAACTTGTCGATTTCTTAAAAACCTTACGTGATACAGAAATTCTAATTACATATTTGTGTTCAGCAAGTCAAAATCTATTAGTTTCACCAAAATTTGTAGAGGAAACAAAAACTTGCATAAAATTTGCTGACCAGTGTTATAGAAAGCATTCTCGGTTCACATTCAAAGCTGAGCAGACATACTTATTATTCTGGAACATTGCAAGCTGTCCATGAGTTTTTATATCTAAACAGAATTTTCTATAACCTTCTGGAATCTTCTAGAACTCTGTTGCACTTTGTGGGAGCTTTCAGTTGCATCCATAGACTTAAGAGTGCCAACGTACTAGTGTATCTTGTTGCTGAGTAAGCGATTTTTGACCAAATTTTTTTTATTTAGATGGCATCAAGAGGTTGCTTGCAGCCAGCAAATACATTCTGCTACGTTTGCATCGCACCGGTACCCTATGGCTCTGAGCTCCCCGAGTCCCCATACCCATTCCTACAGGCTACAGGGAGGAATCAACTGTCTTCAGGGGAGCACATCAAGGCAGACAGGAAGATATTGCAGATCCAGAATACAATTGCACAGATACAGATGAGACGAGAAAGCCATACTTCCCCAATCAGAAAGATCTCAACGACCTGATCAGAGACCCATGGTCTCACCAAGTGCAATGCTGAGCTTCTGACATCTAGACTCAGCGAGTGAGACTTGTCGGATGAAAGTGTGCAGGTGACAGAGCAGAGAAAGCGTGACGAACGTTTTTCCAAATTCTTCAGTCAGCTAGATGGGCTGTGCTTATACAGCAATGTCACTGGTCTTTTCGAGGCCATAGCAATCACCTTTACCTGAGTGATGGTGCCAATTCATAGAGAGTTTATCCAAGAACCTCAAAGCCATGCTACTTCATAATGGTAACAAGTACTTGTCTCTCCCCGTGGCTCACTTTGTGCATCTACACCTCAGAGAGGACTACACCAGTGTCAAGATGTTGCTAAGTGCTTTGAAGTATAACAACTATGGTTATTGAGTCATTGGAGACTTCAATATGGTCAAAATGGTAACATTCCTGATGGGTCTGCAAGGCGGTTTCACAAAATTTCCTTGGTTTTTCTTTGCCTCTATAACAACCGGGACACCGAGGTCTGAGGTCCACTATTGTAGAAGGGATTGACCACAGCTGACCGAGTTCACCATAGATAAGAACAGCAAGTGGGAGCCGCTGATAGACAGTCGAAAGATGCTCAAACATCAAGTTAGGTCTCATCAAGTAATTTGTCAAGACAAGGAATCCGCAACTTTCAAATACCTCCTAGATCTTTTTCCACAGCTTTCGGAGGCAAAAGTCGCAGCTGGTATCTTCGTTGGACCACAGATAAAGAAGGTCACACAGCGTGACGTATTCGCCAAGAAGCTGAATAGCATGGAGAAAGGGTCTTGAAACAGTTTCGTTGCAGTATTGTATGCCTATCTTGGCAACCACAAGGCTGAAAACTATGAGAGACTGAACCAGTCTCTCATAAAGAACTATGCCAAAATTAGACGCAAAATGTCTCTGAAAGTACATATTCTTCATTCCCGCATTGACATATTCAAGGAAAACTTGGGAGCCTACCCAGAGAAACAAGATGAACGCTTTCATCAGGGTTTGCTGAACTTTGAGCGTCGTTACCAGGGACGGTATAACAAACACGTGATGGGGGACTTTGGTTTTCATTGAGAAAGCTATTGGCAGTACAGCCACAAATCTCGAAAAGCAACTCATTTCTGAATGCTTTTAAGTAATTTTGATCGTTGTTGCTTATTTGCAATCAGTACATAATGTTTCTTTTCGAGAAGTAAAATGCACCTTTTTCCATTGTGTAAATAAACAACTTTTGTAAGCTGTGCTCATGAAAGCAAATATAATGATGAATATAGCCATGTTTGCAGATCCTTTATATGTAGGCAACTGAAATATAACACTTAGAAGCCAGAAACAAAAAGTGTGTTACATAGTGTAATCTTCTCCCTATATATATATATATATATATATATATATATATATATATATATATATATATATATATATGTGTGTGTGTGTGTGTGTGTGTGTGTGTGTGTGCATTGTCACATATTTGATTACAAAACTGATCTAGACAAGGCTTAAACTAAGTTCACAATTATTTTATTCTATGAAAATGCTTTAAAATCAAAAATTAATTCTGTAATTTAAAAGGAAATTCAGGAGAGATGTTGTAAGGGTAGGAATAGAAAAAGTTTGCATGGAGAGATAGAAATATCCCGTTAGGCCTATGTTAAGCTACTAGTGTAGGGGTGAGAATCTGAAATAGGTCGGCACAATTGGCAGACGTAAATATTTAGAAGTTGAGGGAATATCAAAAAAAGAAAATATAGGAATATATTTTAATGCAGAGTACTTTTAATTTATAATTTGGACTTACAATTTGGACTAGTAGAAGGATTCAAAGGAAGAATTAAATTTGGCAATATTGGGGCTATTTATTTGGAAATTGGCTGTACCTTTTACATGGCAGTGTTCCTATGCGGGAACATATTTTTCCATAGACCTACCGGTACTTTGTTTAACAAGGCACACTTATGGGGAATCTGCAGCATTTGTTTCACGTTCAGGATCACTACCGCCTAACGAGGTGCCCGCAGTTACTGGGCAGGTCAGTGAGGTCACAGGCTGAGAATGACAGCTCCTCAATAAAGGATCCCGGTGTAGCATATTATAATGATTCCTATATAATAATAACTCCCCCTCATTATTATATATATAATAATGACTCCCCCTCTTTATTATATATATAATAATAAGTCTTTCTATATTATAATAACTCCCTTAGTTTTTTCAGAAGCAACACAACTGAAGCAAAGGTATGCTACATTGGCCAGCAACAATATCCTGTATATGCGTGTGCGCGTGCGCGCGTGTGCGTGTGTGCGCAAAATGAATACAGTAAGTGGCTTCCGTTGTCTGACTATGTGTGCAAATTAGATTCTATCAACCGCAGAACATAAAATCGACTGACATGGAAGGTAGCACTTAGAAAACTACTGAATTGGAAGCAGTCAAGTAAAGTGATAGGCCTGAGGACCTAACGTCCACGATAGCCGTCAGGCTACTGCGGGAACTTGACATTTAGGCCTACTGACTGCATAGAATAAGCAAAGCCTATACCTGTAGGCCTACTCGTTCTTATCAGATATAGGACGAGAGCGAAGTCTAAAGTTGAAAATAGTCATAAACAGTACACTGTATAAGTCGTATTGGCTACTTGGCTATTTCAGTCATCTCATCTGTTAATTCAAGGTGAAACTCGGAGTATCGCAGTCGAGTGCTTCAAATAACAAACTTAATGGAAACTTCACTTCCGTAAATTTCGAGTTGATTCGATGAAAAATCGCCGGAATCAAATGCTGCATTATAATATTCAGGAGGCATCTGGCTAGAGTCTTAGAGGTAAACATCTTTCAAAATATAACATTTATCACCAATTTTGAAAATGATACGTCACAACACTCATTGGTTGCAGTGGCGTCATTTCACATTTTTCTTGGGGTGGGGCGAGAAATTTTTAAAAAATTTTCTTTTTAATTTTTTTAAATTTTTAATTTTTTGGCAATTTTCAATTTTTCGACTTGACGAGTTTCCCAAAAACGTTGACGACCTTTTTTTGTTGTTGCTTGTAAGCCCTTTTTTACGCTTACTCGACATCAAGCACTCCTTTACTGACCTTTTTTTGCCCCCCCCAAACGCAAATGACGTCCCTGTTTTTGTTTTTTGCACATTAATACATTGTAAATTAATATTTTCATTTCCTTGGGGGGGCCACGGCCCCCCCAAATGACGCCTCTGATTGGTTGGACTTATTTTTTATGGAAAAGAACATAACATATATTGGTATTATTTTTTTGGGATAGGCCTACTGCCTTTGAATTGCTTCGACATTTCTTCAGAATACTTACTAACACAGACTATCTCTACGAACGGTCTCCGCACAAATGCAACTCGGATAAGCTCCAATGTTCCCCAATGGTTTGCCTTTGTCGTGCTTAGCTTTTCAATATATACGCAATGCCACCTGAATCTCATTTCTCAGTGTTTTGTAGTGATTACCTTTTCTCAACTGACAATAAACAGTTATTCATTGCCTTTGATGACAAGACCACTCTATATCGTCACTGCAAAACGTTTCTATTTTGTCTCCACAGTGTTCAGTTGTTAGGTTTAATAATACTGTAAACTAAGAACCTTTCTTAAATCGAAATTTTTCTAAAAATCTATGACACAAATCCATTAAATTTAGAAGCGCTTTGAACACCGAAAATAAATCCATTCACAAAGTTTATGCAAGTACCATTTGATATCACATTGGTGACTCATAGCCTTGTCATTTAACTTAATGATTCAACGATTTTACCAGTCAAGTAAGAAAAATGGCCCACATACAAATCCATCGAGATTTCATAGGAAATTGTATTCTGGACAACCTCGCCTTGTATAAATTCGTGCCAAATCACCAAGACATTATCAATCAATAAGATTTGCTAATTAATTTTTAGATTTACTAAATCCAATGATTAAGTTACATATTAGGGGCCTATTAGCTTGATATTTCTAGACTTATCTCCAAATTTACCCAGAGATTGAGATTGCAAGTCTTGATGACACCGGCTTTTCCTAATCTTGATCTTTCTATGCATGGATGTAGCCTACAAAATTGAGTTCGACCCGCACTTTGTTTTTTATAAATGTTACTAATTTTGAACATTGATTGAGATAGGAAATACAGAAACACGTTCCGGATGTCGCATTAGTAAGATTAAGCTGAGATTTAATGTGATATACAGGGTGTCTTCACTCCCCGACAGAAAAACCATCATTTCTAAGAAATTCTTAAATATATTTTTTATCAAAATTGTTACACGTGTAGGCTACAGCACATATTTTCCCACCTTTCGGCTTATTTTCATCTCATTTTCATTTAAGGTGGCCACATTGTGAGATAGCAAAGTAAAACTTCGATTTTTCTACTCAGTCGCAGCATGACAGGCCTAAATATCTAGCTTCACATAAATTTGGTTTCATGTCAATGTTCAGGGCCATGTTAAGACGGGGCTGAGGGGGCTGTAGCCCCCCGGCCCACCATGAAAAATAGGCCCACCGGTTTTAGTGTCTCTTCATTCATGATAAGCCAAAGCGCAATGTACGTACGTCCGGTGTAGTGTATTATATTAACTCCAGTCATTACACACAAATATATATATATATACATATATATATATATATAACTCGCCAAATTTTGCAGAAGCCAGCTGAGGCAGTGATCAGTGGCGGCCGGTGGCTATAAGAAGTGGGGGTTGCAATGTTAGTGAGAAAAAGTTCACCCTTAAAATTAGGCTGGGATACTTCGGTTCCAATGAGGTCCTATTATGTGGATAGTGATTGTTTTCCGCAGGACATTGCCTCAGCACGAATATAATTATTATTTATTATTCTAGCCAGCTTAAGCTCTGTTAGGTAACTGTCGAAACTATACTGTATAGGCCTATTTAATTACAAAAATCATGAATTTTTTAAAAAAAATTTATGACTATATAATAATGGACGTCGGAAGTAAAGGACAGGGCCAGTTAAGGCATGCTGTGATGCTAGCAACGCGCCAACACCCCCTCCCCGCATAGAGTTACTCGGTATTCAGCCTGTGTGTCGGGATCCCCGCTAAGCCTCGGCGAGGGTGTGCAGAGCCAAACTATTTATAGTTCGGCTCTGGTGTGTATCGCAACAGCCCCGGTTGCAGCTGAAGAGCGACACAAGCCACGCCCACTTCTGCAATGCAAAATGCGTCCTGTAATGTTCCATTACGGCCTATGTAGTATATACGCAGCATGGAAATTCTAATTGTGTCGCAGTCCGTCTGCAACCGCAACACAAATAGCTCACAGCACACTGTAGCCGAAGAGCAGTTAAACACTCAAACCTATTAATTTACCTGATCGGAAATACTTGATTTTCTGCACCAAACAAAATTCCATAGGAAATTATTATTGCTATTGACAAATTGTGCAGCGAAAAATTGGGGGTTGAGCTGGAGGTTGCGCAACCCAGCGACATGGTCACCGGCGCCACTGCCAGTGATGCAGATTGTGTTTTTAAAATTTGAATCTGTTTAATCTGTCGAACACCAGACCACTGATCAGAGAGCAGTCACAGTGGACCAGCGACGTGTGTAAAGATATGTGAACCGTTTGTTTATGGGAAAGGATACTTTTGAAAGATTTTCACTTTTATCAGAATGGGCGTGAGTTATTTAATAGCCGAGAAGAAAACATTGTGTGATTTATCATGTACTGATTAAAATTTATTCGAAACCCAAACTTATTTCGAACCCAACTACGAATTTTAAATTTCACAAGGTAAAAGTAAATAGCAGCGTTTTTATATTAATTTTAAAATTTCTATGCGGGGCAATAATGTCATATATATAAATGGATTATAAATATGTAAATAAATACGGCATACATGTATATAGAGCTACAGTATACTGTATATAACATTTCGAAAACAAGTTAAATAACAACGAAAGCCGCTATGAAAGTTAACTGCCGTTTCTAAGTTTCCGGGCAAAAGTTTCTAAAATTTTCAAAATTTTAAAACGTTAAATGTTAAACTTTTTATTTTTAAATTTTGATAAAAATTTTACAATTATAGAATTAAATTTTAATTTTAAAACTAAAATTTTAAAATAAAATTGCTAAAAAATTTGAAATTTAAAAAATGCTAAAATAGGCTCTTGCATACTTGCTAAAATTGCTAAAATAGGCCTCTTAAAATAAAATTGGGCCCATTAAAAATAGGCCCCCTTAAAATAGGCCTCCTTAAAATATACAGCCCCCGGCCCACTCAGTCCTTAATCCATGTCAATGTTAGTAGTAGTAGTAGTAGTAGTAGTAGTAGTAGTAGTAGTAGTAGTAGTAGTAGTAGTAGTAGTAGTAGTAGCAGTAATAGTAGTAGTAAAAAGTTTAAAATGAGCACAAATTTGTTTAAAATGTTTTTGAATTCACACAATTCGACACAACAAGCAATTTTAGATTGGTTTCAGATCCACGTTCATGGACTCGTTTGCAAATATCTTTCACCGAATAAATGTTCTATCCTTTTTCAGAATATTTTGCAAAAATATTGTTTGGTATCCAAAGCCAAGCTCCCACAATGTCTGAATTCGCATGTTATCTTCATTCGATATTTTACTCATTTTGAAAGTTTAAATCAAACTTTTCTTGTTATGTCGAATTCTGTGAATTTAAAATTTAAAAAATGCGTTCGATTTAAACTTTACAACAACAACAATAACTACTACTACTACTACTACTACTACTACTACTACTACTACTACTACTACTACCAAAATTGGCATGAAACCAAATTTTTGTGAAGCTACTGTAGATATTTAGGCGTGTCAAGCTGCGGCTTGGTAGTAAAAATCGAATTTTGACTTTGATATTATCACAAAATGGCCACATTAAATGCAAATGAGATGAGAATTGGCAGAAAGGTGGGGGAATATGTGAAGTACATGTTTTGAAATTTTGATAGAAATCCATTTAGGAATTTGTAAGAAATTATAGCTTTTCAGCTGGTTTTTTCCTGAAACACCCTGTAGATCAAGCTTATAAATAGAAAAAGAATACGAGTACTGCATTGAACCAGCGTACAGTTATGTAGGACCTACTACTATACAGTATTATCGCCTTGTAAAGTAATTGCTGATGCAAACAGGACTTAACCCCAGATATTTTTCATGTAGATTTCAGATAACTTTTCAAGTAGATTTTGCTTTCACTGTTCACATGCGCCAGTCTTTTTCTCAGTAAACTGTCGAACATGAGGGCGTTTGTGTTGGTGTGGATGAAATTCAGTTGACACCCTGTGCAAATATTTGAGATAGCAATTTTATCCGAATGATATAAATCTCCTATGAACTTGATTGAAAGATTTCACTTTTTGCATTCATAATGCTATACCTAGTTTATAGTTATTTGCAAACGAAATATTTTATAAATTCTCGTGGAGTTATTTTGGCTTTGCTTTTGATTGCAATTTATTCCTTACTACAAATATTGACATGCATTGTTTTTTGATTATAATTCTTCTTAAGATTGAGTTGACCCGTTTTATGCATATGACGTTTTGCACTTTTAATATTGTGACGAGCGGCCACCTAACTATGGCTCATTTACTTACTAACTTGTCTAGGGGAAACTACTTGGGCTCTAACTCGCACATTTTAACTGACAAAACTCTTCTAATTATAAAATCTCGCTTTAATCTTAATTAACCATTCAACTCTTCCGCCATAGCGGCTATCATAGGCAGTGCTATATAACTCTAATTAATGTTTTAAACGTCCAGCGGCAGCAACTATCTTAGCAACTAGTTACTACTGTAAATAACAGCTGAGAACAGCTTCCACACAAATTCAATGAAAAAGAAACAAATGTGCCCTTTGCACGAAAACCACTTCGATATACGAATTCACGAGTATTTAACGAACTGAAATCTCGGTTCAGATTTAAACAATCGCAATTTAAGCTAATTCAACGAAGAGCAGGAACGGAGCGCTGCAATCGAACGTCCGCCTTCTTCACCGGCAACCGTCGAACTCTTCTTCTTCGAAAAAGACGCACTTTCGAAAAGTAACTGCCTCCCGCAACGGCTCTTGCGACCAATCACGCTCGTCGTCTCATCACGCCTTCTAGAACGTGAATTCCTATTTGCTCACAGAAACATAGAAGCAAACACAGTAAACTTCCCGTTCAAACCTACCAATATTCCAATCACTTGCTCTCTATGACTAAATGTATCACTCCATCACAATATGAAATGAAGAAATTACTTCGGCGTTACATTTTTTAGCTTTATATTCATCTCTGATCTCCGAGCAATATTTTTCTGTACGGTCGAACAATGCTCATCTCTATCCATAGCCCTGTTATCAATTTCAGTGTTTCGCTCAGTACACACTCTTATCATGCTTAGAGATAACGCAGGCGTCTGCTCTTGAGTTTATCTCATCCGATATGTGCAGTTGTACACTGATATTGCTTTAGGCCACAGAGTTTCCTTCAGGGTATCAATTGTTTGCCTATGATTATAGTTTCATTTTTTGACAATTCGATTCTTGATATAAATACTTTTAATACGTCAAATCAAATACTTTGAACTTTCTAGTGTATTTTAAGTAACTTTCAAAGTTAATATGATGATAGTGTGTCAGAATCAAAGATGGGCGGGACTATTTTTTATAGACTCTCGCCTTTTTCTCTATAAACCATTCAGCATAACTAAAAGAAGCATGAGTAGAGGCCTACGTGTAGGTAAAGAAATTTAGATTCAAGTAAAAGTAGCGCTTGTTCGATATCCTTTCTTCCTTGAGTTGATTTTAGTTAGTCGCATTACAGTTGTTGCAGTACTCGACGAGTAACATTTGAGGTGAAATCATCGAACACAATATTTAACATTGCTTGGTTATGCCTACGACTTATGTTGTGTTGCGTTTTCGTTAACTCTTACACGGTATAGATTTTTCGTTCACAATTCTTGATTGACGGGGACGGGGAATTACTCCACAAAATTATTCAAGAAATGAGCCAATTAATTATCATAGATTTTGGTCTTTCTTTCAGTTTTGCACTCCTCTCGACCTTTCTGCATTATTTCCTGCAGCATTAAAGAATTATTATCTAAAAATAATAAAGCATTTACGCGTGTAGACGTGGTAGAATTTCGTACAGAATTGCAACTCTACTGAATTCCAAACGTTTGCATAGTTGCGAATAATAAGCCTGCGTCGTCTTTTCTTGCAGAAAAGTCAAAAACAGATGATAAAGATCGATTTTGTTTCTTCGGAATTCATTCAAGACAAGTGAGAAAAGTGAAACTGTTCGGGAGGTTCAATATGGCTGCGATTTTTAAAACAGAAGAAGGTAATCTTAGCATGCTTTTAAGTGGCTTAGGAGGCATTACTGTCTATGTGAAAGTCACTATGGGCGCTAACGGGGATTGAACTCGCTTTGTCAGCCAGTCAGCCTGCCGCTCCATCGCGTAATCCACTCTGCCATCTTCGGTCCTCAAGTGGGACAATAGTTCTTAATAAACCATTGCATAGACTCATATGTGAAAGCCTCTATCAATTTAACTTAACCTATTCAGTAGTATGTTGTTATAATTATTTATAAGATTCATTCGACAGATAGCGTTTAACGAAGACTAGTTGTGCCGTTTCGTTCGAATTTGCAGGTAGGTTAACGCATTCCAGCGTCAATTGCAATTGTATGCAAACCAAATGTTGATTCAACTCGAACAGTATACATGAAAAAACAGCTAACGATCGATAATAAAAACGTTGGAATAAATGTAAAAGAAAATTGCGTTTGTTTTTATCTTTCACAAACGAAGCGAGTTACAGCTTTGGAGAACATTTCACACAACGAGAGCAAGGATCAGCCTCTATCCATCAAGCCTCTATTATTCAGAAAACTTATTCAAAACTTAGTAACTGCGGCCCAATTTATTTTACTGTACATTCTAAAAACCTTTACAGGAATATGTCCATAAAATCATACCACCGGAATATATTAGGCCTATACCTCATTGAGACATTGTATGACATGTTGAATATCATTTCTATTCTTTTTTCGCCTGACCTGTTAAATGCTTCGTGAATAGAGCTCACCTGCGATTGGCTGTTTCAAAATTAGTCTGGTACATTCACCATCTGTTCCATGTAAGTAGATTTGATCCAAACGTTTACACATCACGAGTAGTTCGTTCAATTAATTAGTTGCCCCCTTTAACATATTTTCAACAACAACCCAGTTTCGTTCGGTATTATAGATATTACTGATTTTCAAGAGTACCGATATTTCTCTAAATTGCTCGGCTGATGATGGGAATGATGAAGAACACAATAGTGAACCGAGACAAATAAATAATTGTTACCTATACAGGACACTAGTGCGGTATCATTTCGAATATTGTGTCCAGGAATGAAATCTATTTGTAAAAAATGAGTTAGAGCTTTCAGAATAGTTTCAAGGACGAGCCAAGAGATGGTCAATGGATATCATAACCTAAGCTATGAAAAAAGACTTCAATATTTGTTGACAACATTATAAAGGAAAATGGAGAAGCATAAACAATAATGACAAGAGGCTACACGTGCAAATTGCTCAAGAAGATGGTGAAAAAACAGGAAGGAAAAACTTTCTTAGTGCAAGGATTGTGGACAAATGGAAGAGATTGGACGAAAAGGCAGTAGTAGGCCTAGTTGAAACAATAAAAAATGAAATGAAAAATGGGTTCATAAGTTATCAGTAAGACTGGGTCACTGGGTTATTGCATGTCGAGAGCAAATATTGTGGCTTTCATCCAGGTTAATTAAGTCTCTTAAACCACTTGAAAATTGACTTATTATTTGAAGTGATAATATCAGAATGCGACTCTAGAGATTTTACTATTATGAACAAGCCCAGATCTCGATGTCTTGGCTCACTCTATTCGACACTGCTGCGACAAGTACCGGTAATGAAAGGACATAAGGTCTTTGGAGAATTCAAGGCGGAGTGTGGGATCGATTGGTGTGGTTGAATGGTCCAGGGTGCAGTGATAGTTGGAATTACCTTCTAGCTTCATGTGCTCAGATTGTTCAGAATTTCTATCAAGAAGCTTTATTGGGCCTACTTGTTAGTTTTAATTCAGTGACACTATTCATTTCGTTAGAATAGATGTAGCATTGATAAATGCCTAAATTGTCTAGAGTGGCAAATTTAAATTGCTTTTTTGTATACAGATGTTGATACTCAGAAAATGGAG
Organism: Metaphire vulgaris; assembly: GCA_018105865.1. NCBI lineage: Eukaryota > Metazoa > Annelida > Clitellata > Crassiclitellata > Megascolecidae > Metaphire > Metaphire vulgaris. The sequence continues at coordinate 22,366,546 of CM030835.1, read as the reverse complement.
AACCAAAGAGAAAAACTCGTGGAGCTAATTGAATCTCAATTTGGACTTCTTGAAAAGCTCCTTAAAATGCACGCAATAACACATAATCAGTTGGAGCAAATACAATGTGAACAGACAAGAGTCAAAATTAACAAAATGACGCTGGATTATATCTTTCAAGAGAACAAACACAAGGATTTAATTACGGCTCTCTCGGAATCTTCTCAATCTCATGTGGTAAACTGGATTAAGAGTGGAGGAGGTAAGATGCCCTTTATACCAAGAATAAATATAAATAGAAGTCATAGAGTAACCTTCGATTGCAAACAAAGTCTTAGTGATTGTTGATTAATATCTCATTTGTTGCAATTTTAGAGTATGGCGAAGAATTTGGTCTTGATTGGCCATTGACAGAAAGGCAACATGAAATTTTGGATGCTAATTTGGAAGAGTTGATTGATATTATTGATAATGGCGAACTTATATCCATGCTGTACTCTGAACAAGTAATCAGCAAGAGACAAAGACATGTCTTACGCTCAAAAACAACTGACCACGAAAAAAACGAAGCATTACTCGGGATGGTACGAAGATTAAGTCAAAAATCGTTTCAAACTCTGATAACCTGTCTCAGGAAATCAAGTCAAGAACACATAGCGGATATTTTGGAAAATGGAGGAGGTAAACAAACTCTGTGTAGACCTATATAATCGGTATTTCATTACTGCAAATCTTTGTATTTTGATAACAGCTTTACCATATGTAGTCCGATTTTAATAAAAATTATATCCCTATATTCGCCAGAATATTTGCTTTTAGATCACGCGATTCTCATTTGCATATTTTATATAACGCTAACTAAACAGCGCAATATAAATGCGGTTACTAAATAAGGGAGACCTAATATAGGTACGTATTGCGTACTAAAGATCGTCTGTCCAACATTAGGCATTACTAAGCCCCGACATAAACCCAGGGGACTTCAAGATCTGGGGAACGCTGCAAGTAAATGGCTGCAAGACAAATATCAACAATGTCAGCGAGCTAATATGGCACATTGCTGAGGAGTCTTCTCCAGCCGGCACGATCACTGGCAATTTCTCTTGCTTCGACTATCTCCAGCCACATAAGCTTCATGTCTTCTGCGAAAGTGTCTTGCAATGTTTTCCTCAGTCTTCCTCTGCCTCTTTTCACATCTTCTGGTCTCCAGACCATTGCTTGGTCTTGACGGTAGCATTCACAAGACGTGGCCAATATATATATGCGTCTGCCCTCGTTTACAGTGTAGTGAAGCGAGTCCATGCCAGTTAGTCACATAACTTCCTCATTGCAGTGATGGGCAACTAACTAAAAACATTAGTTAAACCATAACTAAATATAAACTAAAAATAAGTAGTTAAACTTTTAGTTGCAAACTAACTTTCTAAAATAGTTAACTAAAGTAAAAAATATAGTTAAACTTTTGCAACTAATTTTACAACTATTTCCTAGGTATCCGGTATGTTCATGAAAACATAGACGATGCTCGCAACATGAACACATCAGTCAATGAACCATTGAAATTGTTAACTATTGTCTTTTTAATATTTAAATCTTAGTCTAGACTGCAGGAACACAAGTTTGTCAAGTTTGTTTGGAAAAAAATGACCCAGAAAAGAATAGATTGAAGAGGGACTGTTATTGAGAATTCGGGACACCAACTAAAAAGTTTTAGTTAAACTATTTAGTTACTAACTAAAGTTTTTCAGTTAAGCTATCATTTTAACTAAATTATTTATATTTAATTAAACTATGGAGATAACTAAAAAATAGTTAAAATTTAGTTAAATTTAGTTAAACTTTTAGTTAGCAACTAATTAGTTAACTAGGTGCCCATCACTGCCTCATTGGGCATATGATCTTTCCATGTCACTCCTAAGATCGAGAGGAGGCATCGTCGGTGAAAGACGTTTAATCTCTGCTGAGTCTTCTTCCTCTTCCATGTTTCTATTGCATACAGAGTGGTCGTCATTATAATGGTGGAGTACAGAAGCAGGTTGGTAATCCTCCTAATAGAGCTGAGCTTCCATATTTGGTTGAGACGCTGGAATACTGCTGACGCCTTCCAAATTCTAACATTAGCATCAGGGACAACGCCACCACTTTTGGAAAGGTTACTACCAAGAGAGATGAACGTGTGAAAACATTCAATTTGGTTTCCATTTACAGTGAGGGGTGCTACTAACGGATCCCATGCGCTGCTATTTCTTTCGCTTTTCACAGCTGGCTTTTAGACCAACTTTTGCTTCATTTTAATATGCTGTAGTCTGTAGGATAGTCTAACGTTCACTTATCAACCGTGGCGTCATTTCACACTTTTCTTGGGGGGGCGAGAAATTTTTTAAAATTTTTATTTTTTTAAATTTTTTAGTTTTTTCAATTTTCAATTTTCAATTTTTCTCCCAAAAAGTAAAGTTGACGACCTTTTTTTTGCTTGTCAGCCTTTTTTACGATTACTTGACATCAAGCACTTCTTTACTGGTCTTTTTTTGCCCCCAAACGCAAATGACGTCCCTGTTTTTGTTTTTTGCACATTAATACATTGTAGATTAATATTTTCATTTTCTTGGGCCCCCCCAGCCCCCCCTCCCAAAATGACGCCTCTGCTTATCAAGGCGAAGCCGTCAGCAAAGTCTAGGCCTGGCAACATGCGTTGGACCCATTTTAAACCAAAGCATCATGAAGTCCATAACAATGAGAAACAGAAATGGTGAGAGGATGCATCCCGGCCACACGTCAGCCAGTATGGCAAAGATATTTGTGCGGCCATTTCTTAATCGTATGCAGCACGCTGACTTTCCGCTTATGTGTCTCCACTCCATCAAGAAACTAAAACGCAGACGCGCAGCGGAATCATATGACGTCCCTCCAGGACTCCTGAAATATGGCATCGACCAATGAGTTCCGGCCTCCACTCAATGTTCACCGGGGGCTACGGAACACGACCTGTACCTGCTGACTGGATAGACGAAACCATACAAACACTATACAAAATATGATGATGGTCTTTTATCATAACCATCATCATGATCATCCATCATGATCATTTTGATCATTATGATGATGATCATCATCATCATTATCATCACCATAATCATCACCATGAGCAGCAGCAGCGTCACCATCATGATCATTCATTACTTCATTCCTCCATCAGATGTGCATGGCAAGCATATTGAGCTCTTAGTGCAGATGACTACTTTTAGACTTTTAGCTGCAATGGTAATGATAATACAGTAGCTTCTTGGTTTTCGTTAGTTGTCGCAATTGAAGGCACAACGTGACTTCTGTTTTCAAACTGCTGGGTTTTTAGCTCTTGTCCGAGTTCATGCAACGCTAGAGACCGACAATCTAGACGAAACAGAAACACAGATTGTTGACGAAGTGACCAACTTACTTCTACAAAGGAATGTTTCAGAGGAACAGGCAAATCGTGTGTTAAGCGCAACACAGCTGAATATTATTGCCGTCAGGCGAGGACAAAGCATTGCTCTCTATATATGCAGCAGAAAAGAAAACGAATTTAATGATCTGTGCAAAATGATTGATAATTCAGAGATGAAGAATTTCCTCAAAGAACTCTTCGTTGCATTAACTTACAACATAAACTTAAAAGTTCTTTCGGTGAAAATCTATGAAAGCGACATCAACAAAGCAAGGAAAATGTTTAGAAGTTAGTTTCCTGCTAGTTATCCTTTAAATTAAGACTTTATTGCTAACTAACTGACTAAACTAAATTTAACAAAACTAAGCCATAACAGGAACCACCCGCTTATGTTTATTTGTATCGTCATACTGTAGTCTGTTGAAAATTAGACCACAAGAAGGACAAACGCGTTCTTCAATAATTATTTGTCGACATAGTCATCTGTTGTCATTCAGAATAGGCCTATATCTATCAATTGCAAATCGTTTAGCACCGTTATATTAGTTCATTTATCTTCAGCCTGTGTTCATTTCTGAGAATGTTTTGCTCAGAAATCGAGTTCCTGGCAGTTTGAGGCTGAAATTCCATACGCGAGTTCACAATGGTTCCATGTCATTTAATCCCAGTCACTTAATCCTCGTCACTTAATCCCAAGTATTTTGATCCATGTGCACATAATCCCCAGACACTCAAAGATATAAGGGCTGTTCATTAATTATGTCAACAATTTTGGGGCAATTTTTGACCCCCTTCCCTCTTGTCAACAACTGTCAACTTTCAGTTACCCCCTCCATAATTACGTCAAAACTTTTGACCCCCCAGATCAATGACAGGCCGCAATAACAAGGTTAATATTTTTTGAGGTGATGACCATTTTTTCCCTTTTTTGCTCGTCGTGTGTCAAAATGTGATGGCTGTGACCTTTTTTCTAATGCTTTTTCCATTGTAATAAGTAATATTCCATGAAATGTCCTAGTTTTTGATTATTTGTAAAAAGTGAAATTGTTGACGTCAACTTCTCTTGCCCCCTCTCCCCTGTCAACAACTGTCAACTTTTTCAAACCCCCTCCCCCTAAATTGTTGACGTAATTAATGGGCAGCCCCTAAGAAAACGTATTAAATGATGTAATACGAATGAAATAACAAATATTTGTGTTACAAAAACATAACTTAACCCTAAACCTTACTTAATTATGCAGCTCTGGTCTTAAACTCCAAGGCGGTGATTGAAGGGATTAAGTGTCAGGGGATTATTTGCTAGGGGATTAAAAGATTTGGGATTAAGTGATGAGGATTAAGTGACGAGGATTAAGTGACGAGGATTAAAAGACCTGTCACCGTTCACAATAGGTTGGTTTTGGAAAATAGTTCGAGGTTGAGATTCCATAGGTAAATTCGCAATAAGTTAGTTCTGATAAATACCGGTGTGCAGTAGAAACGAGATGAATCGTGTCATGTCATCAAACCGTCGTCCCTATCCGACGGTTGACTGCAACTTGGAACAATAATTCTCCATTGTTTTCTTTCTTTAGCAACCTCAAATAATAATAATAATAATAATATTATTATTATTATTATTACCAACCCGGCCTATTTGGAACCCGGCCTATTTGGCGTTGTGCGACCGGTTCACGTCAGAACACCGAAGTTAAGCAACGTCGAGCGCGGTTAGTACTTGGATGGGTGACCATCCCGGGATCTAATCGTGGTACCGGCGGCCAACCAAGCCGTTCATCGCTTAGGCGTCGATAAATTGGTAGCAGCGCTGAGCTGCGAAGGTAAAACGCAGGTCTAGAGAAAGTAATGGCAACCTACTCTAGATTAATGGCGTAGGCCACCTGCGTCGCTGCTTGCCTAGTACCGGAGATCAGCGCCGAAAACCCTACGCTCGTTCGAGTATGGGACTACCTTTACCTTTATTATTATTATCATCATCATCATCATCATCATTATTATTAATCATCATCATCATTTATCTTACAACTATGTCTTGATCTTTTAATTTAATCGTTTTCACATTTGTTTCATTCGACGATTGTAATTTCAGAGATTGCCGCTGAAGTTGAAAATTCCCAAAAGAAGTCGACAAACGTGAGTACCATTCATATTCTGACTCATATTCAAGTCAGGCAGACGAATAGTTTGTATTGGTATCTACGTATTGTAAGGAACTTCCATCTGACATTCAAATTAATCTTATTGGAAATCCAATGAGATCCATCAACGGGTAGCACCTTGTACGTGTACTTATTTGTTTATTTCAATGACTTAAATAGGCCTATGCTAACTTTCGAGATGTCTCTCAGTGGTAAGCCTAGAGGCTTTAGTCATTTTGATTTCTATTTGCTTGATTTGTTTTTACTCTAAATGCTGGATACTATATTGATGAAAATATCTCGATACGTCTTACGATGTTCTTAAGAAACAGCTTGTTTTAAGACAATATTGTTGCGAACCGGGTCTCTTTAACTCAATCAATATTGTCTCTTCCAGAATGGCTAGTCCCGGCTGGCTACACAGAGGTTTAATCTTACAATAAGTCACAAGGTCGTTCGACCTAGCATTCTGGCATGGGTTCTACTCACTCTCTATGGCTGGCTATGTGTGTTTCAACTATCTGAGTGAGTCTTTATCGAGCCCCGTACCTAGCTGTACCTCTTCTACCTTTCGTGTAACCGTGTACCTTCGCTCCCGTGTACCCGTGTACCTTATCACTCTCTATGCCCGTTTACCTTCTCTCTCGTGTCCCCGTGCACCGTTCTAGCTCTCGTTTTAACTGGACACACACGCTGACACTCAGCTCACCGGCCCTTTGCCTTACCATGAGCCTTTATTACTACCATACTACATAAAAGAAGGTGTGCTAATTCTCATCTGACTGCAAACTCGTGTCTCTTTAACTATTAGCGCCATCTACTGGATATCTTTATCGCTTACACTCTATAAGAGTATCCAGAACAATCTCTAGGGTCACTGATCTATGCCCACCAGCAAGAAATCTGCTTCTGCCATTGGTGTCTATTAATAGACAACAATGGTTTCTATGGTTTCTGCCCACCAGTGGGCGGAGTAACCGGACCTTGTTGGTAAACACTGGATACCCCTATTTTATTTAGCGATTTCTTATCTATTGATTATTATTATTGGACTACAGATTTACTAGCTGTTTACCCGTCAAAAATGACGGGGGAGAATGGTTGTTTTACTACACGATTTTTTGCACAAGTCATAGCATTTTGCGCAGTGAATCGTCCTTACTTGACGGCTTTTCCTGCAACCGATTTAACGTCCATTCACAGCCGAGTCGAATGGGTGCGCTTGGTACAGAAACAATAGAGTGTTGATAAAGAAGTTGTGAACTATTTTTCGAAAACTGTAGTAAAATAACACGAATTCTGCGAAAAGAGATAATAAGTTTCTGTAACAAATGCTAACATAACTGGAAATTGACGGCGTTTCAGTTTGAATGGTAGAATTTCGTTGTTTGAAACCAAGTCAATACGGAGAGATGCACACTTCGTCTTCTTTGTGACTGCACGTGATAATTTCAGCCTTGATGCAGTTGCTATGAAGGCTTTTAACAATCAAGCCAGTCCCGTTAAGCAAACCCTTTTGTTAGTTTAGGTTGCGAAGTAGCATAATGAATGTACCAAGCTTCAACTTCAATACATGACGCGGCATTCCAGATGGATTTTGTGTTTGAAGAAATTCAATAGGAAAGTCGATGACATAATTTGGATCATCCGATTCAATAGAATCACCGCTCAAATAAGCCACTTCATTTCCAGGTAATAGGTACAAAATACTGTGGTTGAGTTCGGTGGTAACGTCATTCTTAGATGTAAGGATAATTGTACATGATGCTACTGCTATTTCATGTGGAGTGGAAACAGCGATTTAAGTTCCAAAAATTGATTCAACGAATTGTCCATCGGCAGCCATATACTGAGGAATTTCAATAATTGAGGATTGCATTTCAGGAAGAACATTTAGAAGCTAACAATCTCCCAAACGCAAACGTGGGGCAGGGATGGGCTGGGGCCTGGGCGGGGATGAGTTGGGACCCGAAGCGGGGATGGTTTATGGCCGGGGCGATTGTGAGAGGGATGGGGAGAGAAGGGAAACGGGGTTTGGGGCCTGTGGGGTAGGGCGGGGCGGGGATGGGTTGAGGATTGGGCGGGAATGGGTTGGGGCCTGGGCTGAGATGGGTTGGGGCCTGGGCGGGGTTGGGTTGGGGCCTAAGCGGCCTTTGGTTGAGGCCGGATCGGGGATGGGTTGGAGCCGGGCCGATTGCGAGAGGGGTGGGGAGAGGGAAGAGGAACGGGGTTTTGGAGCATGTGGGGGTAGGGCGGGGTAGGGATTGCTTTGGGGCCTGGGCGAGGATGGGTTGGGGCCGAGGCGATTGGGAGATGGATGGGGAGAGGAAGGGGTACGGGAGTTTGAGACCTGTGGGTTAGGGCGGGCGGCGATGGGTTAGGGCCGGACGGAGGAGGGGTTTAGGACGGGGCGAATGGGAGAGGGATGGGGAGAGGGAAGGGGGACGGGGGTTTGAGCTGCAATTAAGAAGCTTCGTTAAACTCTCCATTGATTATGCAGTTTTGATTAAACAATTTGGTTGTCCATTGCAACGGCGTCTTCCAACATCTGTCGTCTATCGTGACTGACATACAGACAAAGAGAATTATGTATATATATATATATATATATAATAAATAATAACAATAAACAAACAATAATAATAATAATGCTAATAAAACTATAACACTACATAGCACAGAAGGGAACGATGAATATGAGGTTGATAATAAAACCATTTCCAATAAATTCAACAATTATTTTGTAGATATAGGCCATGAAATAGCTTCAAAAATTCAACCTCCAAACACTTTAGATCAAATTGATGATAATTTTAGAAGCAACCAGTTTAATAATTCCTTTCAAATTTATCCAACTACACCAGAAGAGGTTAAAGACATTATACATAATCTTAAGCATAAGAACTCAGCAGGAAATGATGAAATAAATCAAAATATAGTCATCCTCTGTACTGACTATATAGCAGAACCTTTATCTGAAATAATAAATTCTTCTTTTCTTACAGGGATAGTACCAGAGGAAATGAAAATTGCAAAAATAACCCCAATTTATAAAAATGGCTCTAAAATGGTTGTATCAAATTACAGACCCATTTCCAACCTCCCAGTTTTCTCAAAAATACTAGAAAGGGCAATGTTTACCAGAATGGTAAACTACTTAGATAAATTTAATATACTATCCACTGATCAATATGGTTTTAGACCCAAATTCTCCACTTATATGCCTATAATGAACCTAATTGATACCATAACAGCTAATTTCGATTCCCACAAGCACACTATTGGAATATTCCTCGATGTAAAAAAAGCTTTTGATGTTCTAGACCACGGAATCTTGCTAAAAAAATTGAATTATTACGGTTTCAGAGGAGTAACTTTAAATTGGCTTACAGATAATCTCCACAATAGACAACAATTTACAGTTGTAAACAATATCAATTCTGATATAAAAGATAATACACACGGAGTTCCACAGGGATCAATTCTGGGTCCTCTCTTGTTTCTTATTTACATAAATGATTTGCCAAAATCATCAACAATTTTCAAACATTTGCTGTTTGCTGATGATACTAGTCTAACTATGAGTCATAATAACCTAAAGGAATTAATTGTCATAATAAACCAGGAACTAATTAAAACTGCTACTTGGTTTAAAACAAATAGACTTGCACTGAACCTTGAAAAAACTCATTTTATACACTTTCACTCCAAAAAACCCCCTTATCAAATAAATTGGACCAAATAAAAATAGATGATGCTATAATATCTCAAAAAACTCATATAAAATTTTTAGGAATAACACTGGACCAACACTTAAGCTGGAAATATCATTATAGTGAACTTGTCAATAAATTATCAAAAAATCTAAATATTATTAGACACTTAAAATATTTATTGGACTCGAATGCTCTGCACCAACTGTATTATGCACTAATACAATCCTACCTAACCTACTGTATCAGAGATGGACATGGGTCCATTTTTTAGAACCCAACCCAACCCGACCCATCAAATCTCCAACCCAACCCAACCCAACCCATGCCGGCAATTGCAAGTATTCACCCAACCCAATCCAACCCACCCAAGCTTCAAGTAAACATATTCAGCAAATTTATTGCTAAACAACAATTTGTCAATTACTGCATACAAATCATTTTAAAAACTTACCTCTCATATGTCGCTGTAGGGCCTATGTTTTCCGCCATTATAATTATCATTGGCGTGCAAAAGAAGGTAGACGTCCGTGTTATAATTTGTACTTACAGTATACTATCTAAAATTCAGCTTCAAATGTTGAAAGACTAACGAATAAAGAACCCTAGAGCCATTATAGCATTTGCTTAGCAAGTTCGCACGCACTCCACGCAGTAGCTCATAAATGCTATTGGAGTCAATAAGGGGATTAAGATGGATTTACAGTGGATGGTTCAAAGAAAGTTACTTCGTTCAAAGAAAGTTACTTCCTTCTTTCATCAATTTCGACTCTCGATTCCAATGCCTTTAATTATTTACTTTCACCGGTCTTATGCAAATATCTCGTGGCTGCGGATCAACATCTACCTATAGGCATATGACGCTGCACAATATCGAGAAAGCAACGGCCACAACGGCGAGGGGGGTTTTATGCATCAAAGGAGATATATAGACTTATGCCTTTAATGCTTTATTATATAGGAACAACTGTGTTTGGATCAATAGAACCAGGGGCTCAAGACAGTCCTGAATATAACCCCCCACCCGCCAATCGCTTAACTAAGAGCCGTCATAACACGACTCATAAGCCAGTGTTTCCAGCGACAGTTCTGCGGCAATTTGTTACGTGAAAATGCGGAAAATGATAACCATTTTTTTATAACCAATATATGGTGTGTGCACTGTGCCAAGTGCAAATCAGCGTTTTGCAACCTAACCCAACCCAACCCACCACAACTGCCTAAATTTATGACCCAACCCAATCCAACCCAACCCAACCCAACCCAACCCATGGGTTAACCCAACCCATGTCCATCTCTGTACTGTATACAAATCTGGGGTAATAACTATAAAACAAGCATAAACAAAATCCAAATTATCCAAAACAAAGCTATAAGATTACTATTCAATGACCATGATTATGTAAACACAGCTGAAATATTCTCAACCTACAAAATTTTAAATATTGAAAGTCTCTACAAATTTCATACCCTTATTCTTGTATATAGATACATCTATAAACTCCTTCCAAATTCTGTTCAAAATTTAAACTTATTTCAAATGAAAACTATTTTATCTGAAATAAAACTTAGAAGTTCTAACAATCTTTTTCTTCCTTATGCCTCAACAAATAAAAGAAAATTTACTACAAAGTTTTCAGGACCCAGACTATGGAATAATCTGCCCAATGAACTGAGAATTATTAACAATTTCTTTTATTTTAAAAATTCACTGAAAAGCCTCCTTTTCAACAACCAAGTCGCATGCAAACCTGTAACTAAGTAACGAAACATCTACCTTAGTGGATTTAAAATCATTAACATTCTCTTAATCATTTTATGCTTCCATACTTCACTATATCATTATTTTAAGTGCACTAGATTAATTCAAGTCAGGGCACTCTTACCTTCATTTTTGGAATTCCTTAACTAGCTCTGTCACTTACAAACTACTAAATCAAATAGGTTGGCCGTCTTACGGGTTTTATACCCTTTGGCCAACCCATTTCTCAAATGAATTATATATTTTTTATGCATATTATGATGTTTTTTTCTGTTACAAAGTAAGGATATGACTTGTATGTTTAACCTGTATAATCTTGAGAAATTTTGAGAAATAAAATTGATTGATTGATTGATTGATATTAGCCCATTTTCACTGTGGATGTGCAACATCTGCCGTCTATCGTGACGGACATGGAAATAAATGAATCATGAAACGTGCATAGCAACGAAACAAAACAAAACGTGGTCAAAACCCCAACAAAAATCAAAAGGAAAGCCAACGAAAACATTAAAAACAGATGCACACGACCAACCCAACGCAGTAACTGGTCTATTGTGGCTTAGGTACAACGCTAGCAGTTTCAGCGACTGCTAATAAAGATCATTTAAATTAATTGACATTCACGGAAATCTAGTAGGACTGTAATGTTATAACTCTGGATCGTAGTTTTTAATGGAGAGTCATAGGTTTGACTCTAGGCCCTTCCATGATTATTCTTCTTAAGACTTCCGCCAATGAGTCGATACCACGACCCTTTTTATTTAAACCTGACTCTGAACATTGTGTATTGTTATATGTATCCAAGGACTCTGCATTGAATTATCTAAAAATGGTATTTAAGTTTTAATGACTCATTTCACTTGATTCAAGTTATTAACCATAAAGCATAGTCACTCTATAGAAATTTGACGATTTTCAAATTTTCGCAATTTTGGCCCATTGATTGCTAATGGCATGTGTCAATTTGGCTAAATCTGTTATTTTGCTCATATATCAAGTAGTCAGTGTAAGTAATGCACCTCTTCTTCGTCTTCTTCTTCTTCTCCTCCTCCTCCTCCTTCTTCTTCTTCTTCTTCTACTTCTTCTTCTCTTCTTCTTCTTCTCCTCCTCCTCCTCCTTCTTCTTCTTCCTCTTCTTCTTCTTCTTCTTCTTCTTCTTCTTCTTCTTCTTCTTCTTTTTCTTCTTCTATTTCTTCATATGCTTTGTCATGCTGGGTTGGCCGCCATATATTTCCACTTCTGGTGAACCTTGATGGGGTGGTCTACTTCTAATCCTTATTTTCGTTTGTGTTTGAATATATATATATATATATATATATATATATATATATATATATATATATATATATAAGTATGTGTGTGTATGTGTGTGTGTGTGTGTGTTATTCCTTCGATCTTTTTCCTTTACCTATACCTGTCACTGAAAAGTTCTGTAGTTCCTCGTTTCTCATCACCTGCCCGAAGAATTCCATCTGTATTGGTGTAATCATTACTATCTTTCATTTGATTTAATGTTTAGAAATTCATAATGATTTCGCCATTTGAGTATATAGTAGTCGCAAGTCACGATCTGGATCGCTGCTAATAAATTTAAAGTTCTACCTGGAGATTCAGAAGAAAACGTTCATGAAAACGCAGTAGTGCACATAATTACTGTCGGGTTCTTTATTCCAGTTCTTTTACAGGTGTTTAGCAAAGAACGAGAAAATAGATTTCCATGAGATTAAACTTGCTTAGACACTTCATTTTCAGTTAAATCAACATCGAATTAATTTCAAATACAGAATGGATGCAATATTTTCAGATAAACAGCATTCCATTGGAATTAATAGACATCATAATTCGGAAATCATTTGCTATCTTCATTCAAATGAAAAGCCAAACTCATGAAGAAAGATTTAAAGAGGGTTTCAAACAATTAGCAGAAGTCAATGTCTGTTGGTTCAATCGAATGACAAAAAGACGATTCAAGAACGATCGTTGGTCTTATTTGTCAGGTAAAACATATTATTCCTTTTTGTTGCTCTCTCTGATCGCTTGTCACCAGTCCTCTCCTACTGTCAGCAGGACAATCTCGCACATCAATGAAAAGAATAACCACAATTCATAATTGCTCTACAGAATATACAGTATATACACAGACACACACACACACATATATATACACACACACACATATATATATATATATATATATATATATATATATATATATATATATATATATATTAGGTGGAGTGAAAAGTACGAAAATTTAAAAAAATTCAATTTAAAATTCTAATAGTGTGGGAAAGTTGTGCAAGGTATCAGTGATTTGTTCAGTCAAAATTTTGAATTTTTAAATGAATGTTAAGAGCCTCCCAGAGACGATGAAGTTTGGGCATATTCTTTGTTGTCCTCTCCTACTGACAGTCTCAGCAGGACAATCTTGCGCATCAATGAAAAGAATAGCCATAATTAATAATTGCTCTACAGAATATACATAGGCCTATATACACACACAGACACAAAGACACACACGCACACACACACACACACACACACACATATATATATATATATATATATATATATATATATATATATATAGAGAGAGAGAGAGAGAGAGAGAGAGAGAGAGAGGGAATATTCTATATTTTTTATATAGAATATATTATGCATATATAATATATATATCAGAATTATATTCACAATACTGGAAACAGTTAGTGTCTCTGGAATTAAAACATGTGCTAATTTCTAATGTCCATATTTCAAGTAATAGGTAAACTATTTGGCGAAGAGTTTAGCTGTTTAGTACAGTGTAGAAGGGTGAAATATGACAGAACAACTATAACGCGTTACAAGTAGACAAAACGAGACAAAGGCTAGATCATAATTTCATTTCTATGTTGTAGGTATTTGCGAAAGGAGAAACTATATCTCAGCATTCTGGAAAAGCAATCGACAGTTCATTGAAGAGAGCGTGTTTCAGATTAGAACTGGAGCAAACAGATTAAAAAATCAAGATCTGTTGAGTGACATTCAGTGTGCATTTATTGCAAGAAAGTCTTCTACTGTGAAGAAATCACAGGCTTCAAATAAAGCAACTGATCTCTCACTCATCCTGAATTACAAAGATGGGACCATTGCAAATCTATTCAGCGAATATTTGCGCTTATCAAAACGTCGTCGGATTTCTGAAGCAATGAGAAATTGTGGGAGTATGTGCTTCGTTTTCAATGTCAACCCAAATTCATTTAATTAGAATTGATTAATTCTTCTCTTCATGTTCTATATTTGCCACTTCATCGACCATGGCTGTTCACTCTTCTGTTTCTGTTTATTCTTATCAGTTCTACGTTGTTTTTGATTTGTCTATCATCTCTTAGACCAGGGGTCTCAAACACATTTTATGCGGCCCGCGATGCATTTTGGGATTTAACAAAATTGCCATCTGTAATTTGTATATATTTCTCTCGACGCCTTTTAACGTTCATGCCATCTTAGCTATAATAAATTCTTGCAGTACTTGATTATTCGTAGTCTTTCGAATCTAGTGATTATACACGTACTTACGGTTCTCTAGTGGAGGCAGAGGCGGATTTACATTTTGGAGGCCCTCGGGTTATTGTGGCCCGATCATGCGGCCCCAGGGCAATTTGAGTTTGGGACCCCTGTCTTAGACTATCTGTTTAGTTAGTTCACTTTGATCTTCGATTTTCCCTGTTACTACCAGACTTTTCAACGCGTCCTTGACTATTTGAGGATTATTAGTGAAAACAGAATTTTGTATAAACTAGCCAGACACTCATCGTCTTTAGTGGAATGCGTCTCTGAATATCTCCTATAGAAAAGGAGAGGCAGACAAAGAGGGAAATGGAAGAACAGAGAGTGCATGTTGTTTAATTTATTCGTTTAATTTATTCGAATTACTTTTTTATAAGAAGTCAGATAAAGTCTTCATGTCTTGCGACTGTGTCCATTGTCCTTGATCCTTGGCAATTTTTTAAACATTGACCGTTGTGGTCCGCTTGGTTTTCTATAATTGCTTACATCACCTCAGATCTTCTCTTTCCTTGCCGTCGGCTTTTTATCCTCATTTCCTCAATTCATTTACTTACTGTCGTGTTCGTTTTCTTCTTTCTTTCTTTATTTTATGTTGTTGGGAATTGATGTTCGTTATTCTTTTCAGCCAACTCTTTTTACAGTCATCCATTTACCAAAATTTGTGACGAATTTGTGCTCAATGTCTCTTTTAAAATTAAAATTATAAAATTAAAAATTGTACATCGAATTGCCATTCTCTAAATTACTTTAAAATTTTCCATTCAGAGTTGCAGTGCTTGTATAAGCAGTGTATAACGGTTTATCATTGACGTGTGAAATTTGTTTAATTTAGCTTCTGTCAGAGTTGAAATTAACAGCCGACGTCCTACTGAAGACGAAAAGATCACCCGCTTCTTCCAAGATTCTGGATCTGAAAGTTTGTGGTCAATGAAAGACGGAGATTTCGTTCGATGGATTTGGTGCAAATTATCAGATCTTAAAGAGTTGCAACAATCGAAATATCTTCGCCATCCTTTCTCTCTCTTATTGGAAGAAAGTCCTCAATGTATAAATGAAAAAAGGATTAACTTGGACATTGAGCAACTGATGAAGGAAGCAATGGGTAAGTGCCATTGTCTAAGCTCACTCACTCGATAAAACAAACTTACTTTTATCACAATTGTGGTTTCCACGAAGACTCAGCTGATTTTTGTTTCTTTTAATTAATTTTCTGTTTCTTTTCATTAATTATAACTTCACATATATTTAATAATAAGGCAATGACAAATGAATGTTAATAGCGGTATCAATGTGATTTCTAAAGACTTCAAATGCCTTCTAAATTCACTAATTACGTGTTCCTCATCACAAATGCTTTATCAGTTTAAAATATTGTGGTTCTAGTTTGTTCAATTTGCATGCCCGCCCACATTCTGAAGGATTTTGAAGCAAAAATAATAAAAAACGTTTTCTGTTTCTTATTTTAACTTAATGCATTTTCGCGTTCTTTTAATATATCTCTAAGTCGCTACGTTTTTCGTTTTTTTCTGCGTTTTATATTAATTGAAATTTTGTTACTTTAATATTTTGCCATCGGTCAAGAGGCCTACTAGCGGTCCTCAGTCGCGTACATATCTGAAATTAGTTAAGTTGAATAACTGATTTTCATGTATTTAATAGGTTTAATTGAATATGAAAATATCCTTAGGAAACTTCTCCATATCCCATATGATAATCGTAATTTATCGTTAAAATTATATTTTTTTAATGCGATAGACTATGTCGGTGCGATTGCCTATCTGACTGAGCTACAGAATGATAGCCTACTAGGTAGTACTGAATACTCACATACAATAATAACGGGACGGTAGCGGTTAAGATTGTATAATAGTACTGTAAATGACGCAATTATAACAGCACTTCTTTTGTGCATTGCTGTCAAAAATGAAAAAATGGACATGTGATTTAGTACAATAAACTAAAGAGCTAGAGACTTAAAATCGAACTTTGTAATAAGGAAAATCACGGTAATTATGGTGTTGTACACGTGTAAATAGGTAAGCGTTTAATGTTTGTGTTGTATAAAAACCATAGGAACGTTTTAGGGCTTTTATTTGTTGAGTAAAAACTCACTCGTAGTGATTTCCTCGGCAATCATTCCTTCATCATCATCTGAACTGTCTCCTCGATTAGAATTATTCGCTTTAAATCTTCTCCTTGGCAACGGTCCTCCCTGAAAATGAGAAAAACGTGTCTGATTTATATGTTAATTTTAACGTTTTGAACATCTATAATTTTGCATAGACAATCCAGAGTTAATACTGAGATTGAATGCGCTGGGTTATGACCATTATTCGTCGTATGCAAATACAGTGGTGTGAAAAAGTCTTGCATAGGCTACACGATTTCGCTATTTTTGACATAAGTCTGATATCAGGGGGGTTCTAGGAATTTTAGTTTGGGTAGGCCATACATAGGCCATGAAAATTTTGGGTAGGCCAAGCTTTGACCGTGTCGTGGTATAAAAGTTCATAAGGTTAATCTCACCTGAAATTATATGGTTATAAAAACAATAGCGCAGCATAATAGGCATGTGTGGTGAATATATATATATATATATATATATATATATATATATATATATATATATATATATATATATATATATATATATGAGGTGCTGAGGACCACGGTGACCTAACCAAAAAGTAAAATTTGAGAAACGGATTTGAAATTTGGAAGGAACCTGTAAAATCACCAAGTTGTAATTTATTAGCTTTGACCAAATATAAGTCGAATATTTTCAAGTTCATACAAACATGCAAAAATGAGTGATTGCAAACTATGTGCATTGCAATGTTCAAGGTCAGGAGAAAGTCAAATTGACAAATTAGCATGTTAGGCTGAGACTCCGACAAAAAGCTGGCATGCTGCCAGTTGCATCAGTGTGCTTTCATGTTGTCCACTGTGCAAGAGCATCAGAATGCATGCACGCTTGCGAAATGTTTCGATAATCTATAGTTTGCTGTCATTATTTTCCCAACCACGCAACCCAGTCTCCGTTAAAGCAGATTCATCATTCCTGGTATCCTGATCGTGGACAAAAATGACGGCACAAAAAACAAACTATGGCATTGCTTGCAACTGAATATTCCAAGAAATGATAGGGGTCTACTGTACCTGTCATACAACGAAGAGTTAAATGCTCGTGAAACGCTGACCACATTTTGATTTTGGAAAGACGCGCAGTTTCGGTTGCACAGGTTGATCTGTATAATCCTTGCTGATATCAGCCACAGTAGTATGAAAAGTTACGCAGACCACCTGAGTCAACTGGTGCTACATGTGAAATTGATAGGCCTACATCCATTGACTGATGATGAACGTCTTGAAATTCAACAGTGGTCTTTGTAAACTCAAGTTAATCGTCAGTCACCATGTCTTCTACTTCTTCGTTTCTACTAACTCGGGCGCGTTTAACCAGAAATTCATCCATCTATAATTATAATAATACTATAGAGTGCTATAGTAATTTGTATGATAGGCCTAGACTGTCTCTTATAATATGAGTTGCAATCTTAAACGGACTGAACTTAGCTTAGCGTCGCCGTCTAACACGACAGTTATTGCTGCTTCTCCGTCTCTGTTCTGTTAAGCAGAACATACATTAGATTACACCAGATGTCCGACCACGTTGAGAATTGATTATCAACACAGTCATGTCATCCATGTCATCAACCGTCAGATAAGGCCATTCCTTAGAGGGAACTTAATTATGATCAGGAAGAGGTACTACTCCGATGATGGCGAAAACGCCGAAAAAAAGTAGTTCCTAAACTCTGTAACACTCGCCTGGAAGTCTGCTAATTCTGTGATGATACGGGGGGGGGGGTAAGTAGGCCTACTACCAGTAACGGTACATCTAACAAATTAGACACTGAGGAGGGTGGGAAGAAAATGTGTGCGACAGCCATTAAACGATCATTGATCAGTGGTGGTGGTTGATCAATTAGATAAAGATTCCTGACATCTGGAAACCGAAAGGAAAAGAATGTATCTGATGAGTGAGTGGAGATTCAAATTGACCTTACAACTGCACTCGACAACCTCGTAGCGTAGGCCATACGCACTAATTACCCAGCCACACAACGCATTTTGGGGGGAGGCCAGCTATAGGTAGGCCACGTATTTTTTCGGGTAGGCCAGCTACAGTGTAGGCCACGTAATTTTTTTGGGTAGGCCAGACAACGTTTTGGATAGGCCATTGCCTACCCGGCCTAGGCATAGAACCGCCACTGTCTGATATTCTCGCCAAATCCTCTTACAATGCTGGCTTATTATATATCGTTTATTGGAAATTTAATTCTGCACAAATTTCTGTGCATGGTGCTGCTTTTTCTTGCATTTGACCCGGTTTTTCATGGGAAGATGAACCAACGAGTTTGTATGGTGATTTTGGATCGTAATTATCCAATGAAAAGTTAAACTTTCCCGACCAATTAGACTTCATACTTTGCAGCCAATCAGTGGACAGTATTTCTGCAGCGCGCGGAGTAAAAGTTTTTCATAGATTGTCTGCTTTTCATTCAAATTTCTAACATGGCGAGGAGGGAACAGTTTTTGTCAAGTGAAGACAGAGTCTGAGTTGTGGTTGAATATTTTCACAAGCACGTAATAAAAAGCACAAAAATAGGTGCAAATTTAAATTTCCAATAAAACGGTATATAATAAGCCAGCACTGTATAAGGGGATTTAGCGAGAATATCAGACCCAATGTCCAAAATAGCAAAATCGTGTTCAGCCTATGCAAGACTTTTTCACACCACTGTATATATAACTACTGGAGTGTCAACCTTGCAGATTTCGCTCTTCGACTTTGCCCAAAAACATAGATCCTATTTACGAACTACGACAGTGAAATAATAATAAATAAATTATCGCTCAGATCACTCGAATATCTCTTTGTAATTCGTCTATTCTAATCAATATTCTTCTATTTAATCTTCTCGTGTCGCTATTACAAGGACTTTAGTCTGTTCAGAATGCTCCTGACGAGTCTGTGCGACGTAAAATGTTGCGATTTGCTACTTTACATTGCATGTAAAATGTTAAGTAACTAATTGACGTTTCTCTGTAATTTTAATGATTTTCGATAATTTGATTGCAGTTCTTCCTCACATATTCGACGAATCTTTAGAGACAATCGATGGACAACTTAGAGCAGCTAGAGTGACTAAATTGAGAAATGAATTCTATTGCTTAAACGAAGATGGAGAAATGAAAGTCTTCTGTGACCGATATCCGTTTGTTCTTCTGCGAAAATTTCAATTGAAAGAGATCAAAAGAGCAAATGACATTGTCTCCTGTGAGAAAGAAAACGCTCTCTACATTCTTGACATTCATTGGAACCCTCATGTCTGCGTATGGAAAATTGAACAAAACTCGAAGACAACTCAAAGCGAAATCAAGTGGTTGGAATTAACAGATGACTTTCGGCCATCAACCCTGTCAAAGCGTGATCAGTTACTGATGGTCAGTGAGACACCTTCGCCTAGTCTGAGAATGTATGAACCTGATGCTAAACTTTGTCTTTTCATTTCTCTTCATCAAGACATTCAATGGCCTATTCATGCAGTGGAAACATCGACTGGAAATTTCGTCATTTTGCGTTCCCTAAAGAAAGAGGATGAGGAAAAGACGGAGTTGACGATAACGACTCTGAGTAGAGATGGAAAAACCATTGTTCACAATTATCAACCTAAAAATGAGGAACAACGAATGAGTGGTTTCACTACCAGTTACCTCAGCATCGATTCAAACGATCGAGTCTTCGTGGCCGATTATAACAAATGTAGAGTGATTCTCTTGGATTCGAATCTTCATTGGAATCAAATTCTATTTCCTAAAAGTGAAGGGAAAGGTGGAGACATGAGAAAGAAAATTCCTCTTTATCCTCGCCGACTTTACTATGACGAAGGGAAAAAGCAACTCGTCATCTGCGGATTTCATGGAGTAGAAATTGTTTCCTTGAATAAGCTTTAGATAACCCAAGTACTTCGTTTGATTTGTCAGCTGAAATAAAAGTCCTCATTTATTAACGTATTTTCTACTGCTTCAGTACTTTTCACCAGGCTTACTTAGCCTCCTAAACCACTTAAAATCACAATAATAATAATAATAATAATAATAATAATATTATTATTATTATTATTATTATTATTATTATTATTATTATTATTATTATTGTCAAATATTTTTGTATATTGCAATATTTTTGAAATTGAGTGTACGACGGAAAATAGAAATTCGAATTGAAATGAGGAAACTTAATGGTGAAATAGCAAATTGATCAGACTAACATTGATTAATTAATATAGTATCTCTGTATGAGTCCAATGATCCTCGTTGTACAATGTACATTCCTTAGATAGCGTCTATTACTTCCCTTGAATTAGTTCCAAAGCGATCGCTCGGTGGCGCTTCGCATTAGCCAGTAGTTGAGGAATATGAACATAGAACTGGGCAACAACTACATTTCCAACATCATAACGAGCACTAGACGCGTGTTTCATCAGTAGGCCTATGGTTTATCCAATGGTCTTATCGTATCCCGTGCCAGTTGCCTGTACTTCGAATGGTACGCCTAATTTTACGGGGATTTCCAACTGTCTCATTGGAACACGTGACGCGCTGCGCACAAACTATGGGCAGCGAGAGCATTCATAATTCCCTACTTCAATGGACTTCATCCTACTCTCGGGCGTGAAATACTTCTCTAGTATTATATCACAAACACTTTTGCGGCCCTCGGATAAAAACTTGTGCCCATCACTGTGTTAGCGAAATAATGTGCTGCAACTTTGAAAATTTAACGTAGAAACTGATTGAGTGAAGAGTTTAAACCGCAATTTTCCTATAAATAATAAAAAAACTAATAAAATAACATACCCTCTTATACTTTGCTAAACAGCGATATATAAATTTCCGTTCACTGATAACAATGATGATGATGATGATGATGATGATGATGATGATATATGAATAGTGGCGCCATCTTTCGAATTAATGGAAACTGCGTTTTAAAAAGAAATATCAAACAATAATTTTACTTTGCTTATAGGATTATCCTCCTTTTTTGTTTAGAGAACAATTTTTTAATTGATCTGCAAATGTAATGTTGAAATTGAACGATAATTGTTAACGGAGATTATTCTTATAGTAATCTATAGAAATAGTTAATTAACACACCCTTTTAAAACTGTGCTAAAAGACTTTTTATTTAATTTAAGAAATTTATATAAATTAAATTAATGCATTAATTTGTCGCGAATATTAATTAATATTCGCAAAATTCAAAAAATGTTAATCTAATTCCAGTGCGTACTTGCAAATTTTGAACATAGTTCTATGACCGAGAACATAGCCATATCATTCATGTAGCTAAAATGCTAAATAGGCCTACTAGGCTAACAATAACTACTTTTAATAGAAAGACGATTTTAGGAGGTATTGAAACCTCGCCATCGACGAAGAAGTCTAAATTAGATAGAATACACGAAGCATTCAACGGATATTCCGATCACATTGACCTCGTTCTTTTACGCTTCTGTCGTGATACACAGAATTAGAACAGAAGACGCAGAACATGGATGAAGGTGGTCCACAATGCAGACAATCTTCGGAGCGAAGACGGTTACTAAAGACAAGACAGTCTTCACATGGACAAACACACACACACACACACACACTGTAGGCCTATAGAAATCGTTGATTATTATTATTATTATTATTATTATTATTATTATTATTACTACTACTACTACTATTATTACTATTTCAGAACGACAAGATTAACGTGACATAATGTCTAACGACTGCAAGGGCACGTAACAATAACAATATTAAACAGAAATGAATTGTACAGAGAGGTGGTCACACTACATCAGAATAGCATCTAATGAATAGCTCGGTTTTAAGGTGCTTCTTGAATGTCTCCAGCGTCGTTGATGACCTCACGTGAGGCGGAAGTCCATTCCAGACACGAGCAACAGCGACCGGAAAAGCACGGCCACCGATCGTTGAACGCCGTACTCGAGGCACGAGAACGTCAGTCGTAGACGCCGAGCGCAGGTGGCATCGAGTTTTGACATCAGACACGCGGCCGAAAGCGTTTGCCAAGGTATACGACGGCGCCAATCCATTGAGACATTTAAATGCCAACGTAGCGAGGTTGAAATCTATCCTCTTCGGGAAACGAAGCCAGTGTAGCTCGCGTAAAAGAGGGGTCACGTGATCGTATTTCCGAGCTGCAAAAATCAAACGGGCAGCTGCGTTTAGGACTGACTGCAGTTTTGCAATCAGGTGACCGGAGACGCCAGCAAGCGTCGAGTTGCCGTAGTCAAGACCAATGTTCCCTCTAATTCTTGAGGGTCCATGTGCGCAAGAAATTTCTCTTGGGCAACAATTTCCCAATTGACTAACTTTTTGGGCAATTTTACTACGCGCAAGGAAAAAACTCGTGTGTGGCTATATATATATATATATATATATATATATATATATATATATATATATATATATATATATATATATATATATATATATATATATATATATATCAAACAGGGTATTAATTATATAGTATTTTTGAGGTCTATAAAACTTGAGATACAAGAAACCAGCTAAATCTAGTCCCCTCTTATCTCTCGATCGAATTTTTAGATATTTGGCAGAGGACAGATTTCTGAAAGACTTTATATAGTGTCGTTTCAAATGGCTCACCATTTTCGTGGCATTTCGAATGCTCTAGAATAAAAGTGAGGCAGAATATATTGACAATTCTAGTACGGTTTGACTCAGCTAAGCTGGGGACACACGAAAATGTGGTTTTAATTTGTTTCATCACTCTCCTGAATTTTGCATATCAGCCTACTGTATCACAAGTCTTTGCATTGTCAAATGTCAAACCACTCTTCTGAATTTTTGCATATCTATATCCTACTGTAGCCCTAGTCCTTGCATTGTCCAATGCGAAACAGGGTATCAATTATATAGTATTTTTGTGGTCTATAAAACTTGAGATACAAGAAACCAGCTATATCTAGACCCCTCTTATCTCTCGATCGATTTTGTAGACATTTGACAGAGAACAGATTTCTGAAAGACTTTGTATAGCGTCATTTCAAGTGGATCACCATTTTTTTGTGGCATTTCGAATGCTCTAGAATAAAATTGAAGCAGAATATATTGACAATTCTAGCACAGTTTGACTCAGCTAAGCTGGGGACACACGAAAATGTGGTTTTAATTTGTTTCATCACTCTCCTGAATTTTGCATATCAGCCTACTGTATCACAAGTCTTTGCATTGTCAAATTCAAACAGGGTATCAATTATATAGTATTTTTGTGGTCCATAAAACTTGAGATACAAGAAACCAGCTAAATCTAGTCCCCTCTTATCTCTCGATCGAATTTTTAGATATTTGACAGAGAACAGATTTCTGAAAGACTTTATATAGTGTCGTTTCAAATGGCTCACCATTTTCGTGGCATTTCGAATGCTCTGGAATAAAAGTGAGGCAGAATATATTGACAATTCTAGTACAGTTTGACTCAACTAAGCTGGGGACACACACGAAAATGTGGTTTTAATTTGTTTCATCACTCTCCTGAATTTTGCATATCAGCCTACTGTATCACTAGTCTTTGCATTGTTATATATATATATATATATATATATATATATATATATATATATATATATTCCCAATGTATATATATATAAAAGTTAAGTTCATGACCATAATAAACCACTTGCTAAGTGTTAAAAGAAGTGGTAATTACCTTTTCTCCGCTTGTCAGGCATTTTATGGACGACGATAAATACAGTTTAGACCTACAATCCTAGACCTACAAGTCATGTGGTGTCAAATTCCAGCGCCATTCTGAAAGACTTTATATAGTGTCGTTTCAAATGGCTCACCATTTTCGTGGCATTTCGAATGCTCTGGAATAAAAGTGAGGCAGAATATATTGACAGTTCTAGTACAGTTACGATGAAGGGATACGGACAATTCGCCCCGGTAAATTCGTACCCAGGTACAACTCGCCCCAGACAATTCGCCCCCAGTATCTCGCCCCCGCTAACCAACTTTCGTTTTACTTTTTGCGATTGTACAAAATCCGCCATTCTAAACATCAACTAAGCCTAATAATAATTAGAACTGATATTCAACTTTAGCTTTAACTAGAGCGACGATCGTCCGATTCTAGTTGGGGTTGAGGTACATCGTTTTTATATGGTAGGCCTCAAACACGCAAAGCCGTAATGGTTTGCGGTGTCAACAGTTAGACCTACTGTTCTAGACCATTTTAAACCAGTTCTTAACGGCTCGATGTGCCCGTAACGAACGAGACAATTGCGTATTTATATTGGTATTGAAATTCTAACTGAGATTTGATTTGTCTTCATTTGTTAGCGAGCTGGCGAATGGGGGGAGGAGCGAGTTGCTGGGGGCGAATTTTTCGCAAAACCTTTTTATTCGAGGGGGGGCGATTTACCGGAGACGAGTTACTGGGGCGAGTTTTTCCGGGGGCGAGTTGCTGGGAGCGATTTGTCTGTAAACCCATGATTCCGTCATGGCGGCCAGCACGTGTTTGTACGTGCCACGGATTGCCGCCGTTCTCGGAATTTATCGATTCTTCGTAGAGTTTCTTGTCGTCTTCCACTTTTCTACGTCGCTCTGGAGGGTTGAAGTCGGTCGCCGCCGCTGTTGAGTAACTGCGCCAAAGTCCGCCATTAGGACGGTGGCTGCGTGGCCGTGTGACTGTGATCGACTAGAACTTCTGGATCGAGTAGAACTTCCATCTTCGTCGGATTTGCCGATTTCGCTGAGGAAATATCTTGCAGAAGACCGCTTCTTCGGAATTAACCGCCGATTTCACCGAGCGGAGAACTATTACCAACTCGCGGACTCTTAACATCATCTTCCGTTCTTCGTTGGCGTGTCAATGTGATCGAAGTTTTCTCGCGAAGGACCACTTCTTTAGGATTCCGCACCGGATTTCTTCACGGCAGCGCGAGCCTTCTATCATAGGAGTGCATTTTCAACATCGCCACCTTCCGACCTTCATTGACACGTCAGCGTTGTCAAAGCGCTTTTGATTTTGGTTTTTAACTATGTTACAGCCAGATATGTTAACAGGACTCAGCCCTCAAGGCCAAGACCAGGACCAAGAACTCAACCCTCAAGGCCAGGACCAGGACCAAGGACTCAACCCTCAAGGCCAGGACCAGGACCAAGGACTTGAACTGGTCCGTGAGGAGTCCTTAAGGCCAGGACCAAGGCCAAGAACTAACATCTCTGGTTAAAGCGCTATATAAATCGTCGTGATAATAATATCTATCAACATTCTTTCTTCAACAATATTACCCTATACAATGTACAACGGTTTCAGAGGATATTCAGAACTCCAATCATTACCAAAACTTTCGCTGATATCACATTGAACCTGGTCATAGAAATTTAGGCTGGTTGCCTGTGGAACAAAAAAATTGCTCACAAAACCTGCAGCTTCGTGACGCCCAGTAAATAAATTCAATGTTTATTCACCCAAAACATTCTCAGTTTTAAGGAAACTAGAACTGTTAGGGGTGCATTTTCTATTGTAGGTCTAATATTCGCCTCTGCCAGATCTTCTAGCGAACTATTGTAATTGCCTTCTAGAGTAGATTTCAAACGATTCTTGTTGACTTTTGCTGCATGGATTGCCAATATACAGTAGTTTGAATGCACCTTTTATAAATAGAATAAATACTTATCAGTAATGTATTATGTACATTGAACAGTATTTCCTTAAAAACCCATGACAATAAGCAACTTCATTCACACACGGCTGAGACAGACGTCACAGAAATAATACCAAGTAAAATAATAAAACAAAATACACGTTCAACTAACATAAGCATTTAATATAGCCTAACATATCCATGACTTCGGATTTATCAAATTTATTGGCAAGTTGCATTTATACATACAGCTGTACTTTTCTTAATGCGATTTGTGCTGTTTAAATTAGAGGTTGCTTATAAAATCTTTGATTCGGACGCGTCTATAAACAAACACAACACACAATAATGTTTTGATTCTGGTACAATAAAAGGACATCTGAATTTCTATAGACAATTGTCGTTTTTAGATAATTGTCATAAATTCACTTGACATTCTACGATTGAGAACAGAACACAAAGTCACAAATTATTCTGACATCGCAAAGCGAAGCCATGCATTTACTGTATTTGAAAATACCAAGATCACACAAAGACAAGATGTTCGAGATTTATGCAGAAGGGCTACACATTTTATCAGTTTAGCCTATAATTTATCTCATAACAACTAATTTTAACTTTCTCGATTTGTATATTCCTCTACGGAGACAGAAAGCTATAAAAGCATCATTTATGCCCTATTAGACGTTCACTTGAAGAACTTTGAAGAATGAACCTGCATCAGAACATGAAGATCGTCTTCATCTCAGCTCTTATTGTGGCACTGGAAGGTAAACATTGTGCTTGTTTTAAATTCAGCCAAGTCTTAATTAAACTCGAATGCTGAGCTCACTTGCATCAGCCGTCAGTTGATAATGTAATAAAAAAATTAACGTGGTTCGTGAGGCTACAATTATCCTCACCATTTAACTGATTAGTATTTGGGATTTGATTATCTATATTTGCATGAATTATTAGTCATCGCTTACTTGTCATCCATTCTAATATCCATAATTAATTTTGTTAATTGCGGTATTCCTTCTTGATGAAACAATATTGTGTGCTTTTGCAGCCGATGTTCCTGTTTGGTACAGTGAGTAGACGGAGATGATTACACTCAATTTCAGATGACTACAGTGATGAGTTGATGACGATCACGATGATGATGTTGCTGGTGGCGGTGATGATGATGATGATGATGATGATGATGATGATGATGATGATGATGATGATGATGATGATGATGATGATGGCGAATATGATGACAATTATTTTGAAGTGGAATTTGACGATGATACTGCTGACACGATGGCGATTATTTCATGATGACGATGATGTCGACGACTATATTGATGATGATCATAGTGGCGTTGTAGTTAATGATGAAGTAGATCAATTAGTTGACCGGCTGTTTATACAGACGGCACTCTCAGATGTGGTGTCAGTAAATATCCAGATGCTGGTAAACAAGAGGGACTTACTTCGTCGCTGGAGCCGTTCGGAATTATCGGTGGCAAGAAAGCTCGGCGACATGAGTTTCCGTGGGCAGTAAGAAAATCTTTCCCTAGTTATGTCGGTAAAATTCACTATACTTTATGACCAAATAATAACACCGAATGTAATTAACAACAGAAATATTAGTACAAACGGAAACTATACATTTTGTAGCGGATTTTAAAATAATAAAATCGTCAAAGATCGTATAAAATAAGAAATGAGAATTATTTGTTTGCTTTGGTTCATATTGTTGTTGAGTTTCGATTATAACTCTTTTACAACCCAATTGCAATATTGCACTTAACACTGGAAAAACTTAGGGAAGCTATTCGGAAAAATAAATGTATGTCATGGCCACCCAGGAAGAACAACATTAGCGAAGACAAGCACGATTCAAAACAGCGGTCGTAGGTTTTCCAATTAGAATGCCGTCACAGTGTTTTATCCAAATTCCAGGCCTTTGATAGGATTGACTTGGCTGGAGGGGAAGAGACACAGTTCAATGGAAACATTTGTGGTAATGCTGGGATTTTGGGGTTATTTTGTGATTTTTTTGTGAAAATTTCCCCCGATCGGGTCTGCAAAAAACACTGAATGTCATATGTACTGTTTTCGGCATTTAAGCCGTCTACAACGTTATGAAATCCAAACTTTTGACTATAGGACTACTTTATATGATTCTGTTCTCGATTTTTATGATAAAAATTGCTTCTATAGGCCTACATAAAGATATAAATATTTAGAACACTATAAAAGTCCTAACTCAAGATAATCTAATTTTCACTATGATTATTGATAACGGAAATGACGTTTTAATAAATTTTAGTCGTTCATAGATCCAACCTTCAGACAATTAGAATTTATTTCGCTCAAAGACTGTTTAAGAAATTTTTATATGTGGGTTGGGTCGGGTCAAGTTACCCAGCTGTTTTCGTGGGTTGGGTTTTAAGGGTGATGGGTTGGGTTGGGTTTTTTAAAATATGCCCATGTTCTTGTCTGAGTGATAGTCAGCCAATTTGTAGCTTCTGTTGGATTCGATTGAAATGCATACATTTTTTTGACAAATTTCAGCTTAAGGCATTGCTTGAACAAATGCATAATGCATTATGTATGCATAGTTCACCGTCTGTTTTGAATGCACTTTAATTAAGGCAGGACTGGTGAAAACAAGATCCCTGTCATTTATCTTATGCGGAGCGACTATCATCAGTGAAAGATGGGTCTTGACAGCTGCTCACTGCATTAATACTACCAAAACTACATGGTAATGGAGCACATGTTCGTCTTAAATTATGCAGTGATGCGCCATTGCTATATGGCGCTTGTAGTATCTAGCTCTCTGGCTTAATTAAAATAACGTCTAACGATTATTTTTAAAACTGAGATTATTTTTTAAACTGAGATTTAGGTGGTATGAATCATCATCGTGTCATCGTCGTCATTATCATAACTGTCATCGCAATCGTACAATTCTTTTTCTTCAATAAGTATTGGTTCAGCACTCTTTGTCATTTGATCATGGATACAGAATAGACTTCTAGACAGAATAGATGGGAATGGGCATTTCGTGCTCCATTCCACAATCTGATATAATCTGTTCATTCCATTTGGAGCTAAAATTATTGAACTGGAAGAAAGGCGACAACATTCTTTATTCGCTATTATCGATCAGACAATGTATCTATTTCGAGATATCAGACAGTCTTTCTATTCACCAACTTATTTCTAATTTAGACCTTCCAAGCTGCATGGCATCAGTGGAAAACTGTTCCATTATATATGTTTGTTTAGGAAAAATGAGACACTCGTCGTCGTCGGAGAACACAATGTGTCGGAAGATGAAAGCCAAAATGAACACCGCAAATTCCACAGAATTTCTCGTTACTTCATTGCTGATATCTATAGGGCGAATGCAACTGGCGTAGTTAACGACATAGCGTTGTTGAGGATGAAGAAGCAAATTAGTATATCAGAATATGTACGACCAATATGTGCTCCGGACACGAGAAAGACGTACGCCTATAGGCCATGCGTAGTGGCTGGATGGGGCGTACTTCGAAGTAAGGCAAACGTATTCAGTGCATCTGATTTTGTATTGTTTTAAACGAATAGGCATAATATTTGACGCCAGAGTTTAAGAATACGTGTTCTAGAAAATGCGAACATGTAGTTTTCTGTAGAGTTTGAGCTTTGCAGAAATCTAGGAATGGAGTCATTGACTTTTTCATAACTTAGCGAAGAATATCATCACTTCTCTATTATTGTCTATATCTAATGCAGCTATCATACCTAGCACAGTTTATGAAACCGCAAATGCCAAGAATCTCTAGTTACTTCATTGCTGATGGCTTTAGGGATAATGATACTGCATAATTAACGACATAGCGTTGCTGAAATTGAAGAACAAAATTAGCGTAAGATAATAGAGATGCAAAAGTATTTGTACCTATGCTTCACAGATTACGGGAAAGCATTTGATAGCGTAAGACGCGAAGAACTGTTCAGGTGTCTGGACAACATAGAACTTAATGGGAAGGACATGGGAATATTGAAATATACTGTATGTAGTGAAATCAAGAAGCAGCGATAAGGGCTGAAGAAAAAATAGGAAAATGGATACACATTTTAAAAGGAACAAGACAGGGATGTGGTTTATGTGGTTTGTCACCACACTTTTACAGCGAATGCGGGGGCGAGGTTTTGCAAGAAATAGAAGGATTAGAATGGGGAAAGATAGGAGAAAATAATGCAAATAACCTACGATATGTAGGTGACACCATAATAATGGCAGACACGGAAGAAAAATTACAAAGGTTATTAGACAGAGTGACAGACGAGAGTGAAAAGAAAGAACTCATAATTAATACAAACGAGACGTATTGTATGGTTATAACAAAAAAAATCCCAAGGTGGGGACTACAATACAGGGAGATAGAAATAAATCAGGTAACACAATTCAAATATCTAGGATGCATTTTCACCAGCGATGGAAGGAGTGAAAAGGACGTTGAAACCAGAATAGGAATGGCGAAGACAACCTTCACGCAATTTAAGCAGATCCTCGCATATAGAATTATAAACATATTACAACAACACGCGACTTAGAATCCTTCAAAGCTATGTTTGGACAGTTTTGATATACGGATCAGAAACATGGACTTTGACAAAAAACAACAGAAGGAAAACTGCAAGCTGCAGAGATGTGGTTTCTCAGGCGTATGAACAAATTGTATGGGCAGAAAAAATAATCAACGAGGAAGTAGGCCTACTAACAAATTTGGTGTAAAAGAAAGTAGCTAAAAACCATAAGAAAGCAACTGATTGAAATTTTAGAACAGCTAATTAGAAAAGACGGATTGGAAAATTTAGCTATAGTAGGAACCATATCGGGAAAAGAGCGAGAGGAAGGCAAAGAATAAAGTATACAGACAGTCTAAGAGAAACAAGAACTAAAAACAACATCGAACTGATAAGGAAAACCGCGAAACCAGAAACAGAGAATAATGGAGATCCATGATCTACGAGCTTTATCGTCCCCATTTTCGCGGTATTTACGGCATTTATCATACCGCATCAGAGATACTACCGTCAGCTCTGTTCCCGTTACCGCGGTACTGCCGCCATATTTTTAACATCCCCATTAAAATTTTGCTAAAATGACAGGTTTTTGCTCCGTTACCGCGGTAAATCCGCGGAATAACGAGGTTTTATCACGGTAGCCTTTACCGTGCACTCCTCCACTCTGGTACCATACACTATTCACTCTTGGCACCGCCGGTACCACTTCTCTTTAACTGTTGGTACCGCTGTTACCACCTAATCTTCCTCAACTCGTACCACTGTTGGTACCGTCCTACTTCATCCATCTGGTAACGCTAGCTCTCTTCAGCTGGGTCTCCGGTACCGCTCCTAATCTGCCGCTGATACCGTCTTCTCTTCTTAGCTGGTATCGCTGGTACCGCTTGGTTCCGCTCTTAACCTCAACTCGTCGGTACCATCGGACCTCCTTTTACAAATCTCAACGGTCACTAAAACTAAGGTGTCTAAAATTCACCCGGTTTCTTCCTTATATCTAATGGACTACTAGCGCCATCTATCAAATAATTAAACCTCGTGTTCTATGGAATATTAAACATGTTCCCTCGTGATTATTATTATGACGGGGCCTCAGACTTAATAGGATCGTATTATCGGTCTTTTCTTTAGCCTATTTGTGATTTATCTACAATATGAAACCAGGTCCGCCGAAAGAAGTAGGCAGGGGCAAATGCCCAAAGGCCCGGCGATTTGTAGGGGCTCGAGGAACCAGCAATAAACTTACCTTATACAATATTTATGACTTAATGGTCCTGCAACCCGAATATTATCAGAGAGGTAGCTTGGGTTGTCATCAACCCAAGCTACCTCTCTGATTTGCTTCGATTCCATAGCAACGACTTAAAGATGGTTATGAACTTATGATGCCAATGTCTGCCCTTCCACTTTGTTGCAAATAGATTTTTTAATTTACTGTAATAATAAGAAGCGAATTTTCCTTTTTGTTAATGTAGAAAACAAAGAATCTTTCGTTCTTCGCTACATACGATTGAACATCTCGAAGAACTCAGAGTGCGAAGCGCGTCTTAATCCACATGAACCTTTCTCGGATAACATGATGTGCGCCACGGACGACAAAGGGGACGACGAGCGAGGCCATTGTGATGTGAGTAATTGAATATACAGGGTGAATAAATCAAACCGATATCATCCTGTTCTATTGTAAATATTTTTCAACCCCTTGGTCAAAATGCACGACGTTAGGTGTACACCTGCAGTAATAAGCTTATATCCCAACGCAGTCATTTAAGTTTTCTTTCGAATTCCAAATTCAGTAATTGCAGCGGGGTCACATAGCGAAAACCAGGCTAGAAGGTAGGACGCGTTAAACAGAGACATGATACTACGTTTCATCATCATCATCAGCAGCAGCATTATCATCATCAGTCACGCTTAGCCGGGTTGGTCGTTGCGATTGCTCTCCATAATTAAAGTTCTGTCCTGAGCACACTGGAGTGCTTCGCTGGCTGTTAATCCACAGTCATCACAGATTTGATGAAGCCAGGTGGTTGGTGGTCTTCCTCGAGGTCGATGCCAATCAGGGACATCTTTGACACCATCTCGGATGGATGCAGCCAGATGGAGTGCGGCAGAGGTAGGTACTTCGATCGGGAGTGGCGCAACATGTCCGAAGAGACCAAGGCGCCGACGACGGATTTGCTGGGGTGGGGCCCGTACCGGGCCGGGCGCCTCGGTACGGGCTACGGGCCTCGAGGTACGGGCTACGGGCGCAAATGTACGGGCTACGGGCCTTGTATGGGACGGGCGCTAACAATATTTCTTTAATAAATTCAAGTTTATATTTGTTTAGTCTTGCCTTTTTCCTCCTCTTTTCCTAACAGCAACAAAATATTAATGTTCTATTGACAATTATATATACAATATCTACAACTAAGCTGTGCTACAACTAAGCTGTAATAAAAATTTTAATTAGGGATCAGCTAAGAAAATAAAATTTAAAAAAATATAATTAATGAAAATTATTTGATTTTGAGTTTACAAACGATTATTGTATTTAATATCCTGTTAGCAGATTATACTTTTATTAAATTACCTTGCAGCCCCGCCCGTACTTCGGGCCGGGCGGCAAGGTACGGGCTACGGGCCGGGCGGGCCTCAAAGCTCGGGCCTCGGGCTCGGGCTCGGGCTCGGGCCGGGCCCCACCCCAGCGGATTTATGATTGCATAATGCATAGTCTCCTGGCCAGATCGTGAATAAATCTCGCCATTGCGTACAAAGTCGAACCATCTAACATTCAAGATCCGACGCTGGGCCTTTGCGTGGAATGCCTCAATTTTCTGCAGTCTCGACTGGTCATTGCCCAGGTCTCGCTGCCATAGAGAAGAACTGGGACAACCAGAGATGTGTAAATCCGGAAGTTGGTTTTAAGGCTTAAATTCTGTTGCCTCCACTCCACGTTTGGTTGTTAAATTTAGTAATTGGCACAAAAGTGACAAACTGCTATACATATGAAACTGTCGGGCTTAGCCTTTGTAGGCTGTCTCCGCCCCACTGGTCAATGTCGTCCGCCCATGTCTCTGTGTGGTCTGCCCCTTCTGTTCGTTCCCTCCATTATTCCAAACACTAAGGTCTTGATTTTTCTGTCCTCCTTCATTCTACATATATGCCCAAACAGCCTTAGTTTTCTTTTTTACTCATCTGCATTAAATTTTCTTTCATTTGTACTCTCTGGTTTATCTCCTCATTATGTATCTTGTCTATTAATTGAATTCGTAGTAACTTCCGGTAGCACTTTCTCTCAAACGTTAATATTTTTCTTTCTATCTCCTTCGTGTACACCCAAGCTTCACATCCATTATAACATGCTGCTGAACACATATGTCTGCAATACTCGCATCTTTGTTTTCATTTGTATTTCTTTACTTTTCCAAATCTTGTCCATGGCTTGCAATACTGATGTCGCTTTGGCTATCCTCACCTCGACCTCCTTTCCACATGACAGGTCCTGTGTCATCAGTGATCCTAGATAAGTGAACAACTCCACATTTTCTATTTGAACTCCATCCAATTTCAGGTTCATTTTAATATGTCTATCTCCAAACACCATTGTTTTTGTTTTGGCTAAGTTCATATGTAATCCGTATCTCCTTCCCTCTCTGTTTATCTCTGTTACTAGTTCTTCCAATCGCTGTACGTCCGTGTCAACCAGATCCACATCATCTGCGAAACACAGATTATTTACCCATATTCCGTATACTTGTACCCCAGTGTTTTCTCTTTTTGCTTTGTCCATTATTCTTTCTAATACTACTATGAATGTATTTGGGGATATTGGGTCTCCTTGTCTGGTCCCTCTGTCCGTTTTAAAATAACTCCCTACTACTCCGCCCACTCTGACTGCAGCTTCTGCCCTTGCATTAATCCCTTAACTGGGGATCTCGGATATATCCGTCCATTTTACATTGAGTTACAGTTAAATACACGGTTAAGGGGTTAATGTCCTTCAATATCCTTATTAATTTGTAAAGAGGACAAGGACACAATATTGGACAAAAGGGTAGAACGGCTAACCACACAATAAAAGAAGCGGCAGAGGAAACAATACCGAAACAAGAAAAGATCAAGAAAAAGCATATAACACAAAAACATTACAATTGGCACAAGAGAAAAGAAAATTAAAACAAAAAATAGACAGCTCTGCAGAGGCAAAGGAAGAATATCGGAAGAAATGCAGGGAAGTGAGAAAGGCAGCGAGAGCAGACAAGGATAAATGGTTGGAGGATCAATGCAAGGACATTGAAGGATACTATGGAGAATACAAAATCAGGGAAGCTTATAAATTAATAAGGAGGGTTAACAGAGCGTGGTAACCTAAATTTAGGATATTATTATACTGCAGATGACACGGAATTTTATAAATTGCGACCAAAGGGCTGTGAAAATATTACTATGAAGTTGAACCAGTTTTATTGGTCCATAATGTACAGTAAGTGAAATGTAATTTCTCGTAAATTTCTTTAGCGCTCATGTACACTTGGTCCCTAACGAATTTAGGGTATTTTCCAGCGACTTTTCTCAAACTCAATTTGTTTATTGTCTGCCCTATTCCCCTGTAACAAACGTATAATTAGGCCTATTCATTGGCGAGGCCATAGCGGGCGACGGGGTCTGGTCTCCCATTCTGCCTTCGATCGGTCGTGGGGTTTACACAAAACCGTTGAGATATTTCTTAGGGATGGTAGGCAGCATAATCGAAGAGAATACTACATGGATGTGCGAGGCAATTAGTTGACTAACGTTTGCTTTGTGTGTCTTTTGCTTGTTTGAAATTTTTTGCCCGAAAATATCAATGGGAACCCTTCTATTCCGGAACACTGACTGCGCAGATGAACTGTCATTGTGGGATAATCGTATATTTGGATTTATTAGACGGGTTTAAATAGTCGGAAGAGAGTCCTATATAGTCAAATGGGCAAACTAGGGCAAGTGGATGAGTAGACTAACGCATTGGTTTATTCGTCGTGATAATTTCTTACGTCACGTTATATTTAAATATTAAATGTTGTAATATATTTAATTCATAATGAGTTAATTAAGTTTGCTGTTGATTACAGGGTGACTCCGGGGGTCCTGTCGCTGTCCAGGGCTCAAATAAAGTTTTCAGTATCGCAGGAGTTGTATCGCATAATTGGTATCACTGCGTTGCTGGTTATCCTGGTATTTATACAAGAGTCAGTCGTTTAGCCAACTGGATCACAGATATCATCAAGAACAATTAATTGCTCCGAGAATTTGACAAACTACTCATTTTAACGTACTTTAAATAGATTGCATTTTATAATTTTATCGCATTGCTAGCGAAAGATTGGTCAGTAAGAAGTCACAGACACTAAATTCCCTGAACTCAAAAATTCTGAAATATCTGAGAATATTCCCTCTGCTTTCGGGCTTTCCTAAATAAAACATTGTAAAAAATTGTTACTACCGGCAGAAGATACAAGGAAATGCTGTCAGATAATGAGTAGTAGACCTACATGTAAATTCTGTTTTCAGAATTAAAATGTTACATAAGCGCTTGCTTTCTTAGTGTAGTCTTACCTTCTTTGTATTCACATGTGTTATTTTAACTGCGATGCGAATAGCAACTATACGCAAAGTAGGAGAAACAAACTGCGGTGCTAAGGCGTTGCATGATTATTGATTAACTGTCCTGATCTCGCTGTTCTTCTGATTTATCGTCGAAAGGTTATACAGATGCGTGGCTAATCGGCAATAGATCATCAATGCAATTCTTACAGTTTATAATTTAGTATCAATAATGGTTGACCAATTCAAAATTTAATTTAATATCACTTCATAGATTACTTTAGTCATTATTTAGTAACGAACGTTAAGAGATTGGTTGCTAATAATAATAATAATAATAATAATAATAATAATAATAATAATAATAATAATAATAATAATAATAATAATAGGAGTAATAATAACGAAAGCATTCAAATGTTTTGGCAAAAGTAAATTTGATGATTCATTTGCTTTTTTACAGAGCACCGTTTATACAAAATTACTCAAAACAGTGACATGATTTATTGTGGCTGGGCAACCTAAGAGGAGAAAACTTTTTAAAACGAAATTTAAAGCAATTTTTTACACAAATCTTAACACATCACCTAACAAATTGAATATCAACATGCATCAAACTAGCGGCTTAATGGAAAAGGCAAAACTGCTAGAAACAGCCATACAATCAAAGCGCCCATAAATATATCTGGTTTGTTGAGAAAACCTTATAGTTAGGAATGTCAAGGAGATTACAACATAAAGTAAATGATGTTCCATAATAAAAGGATGATAACGAAAGTATGATCATTTTGAAACAGGAAACGTGTCCATCTACTATGATGATACTATCTTTTAGCTCAGTGATTCTCAAACTGGGGTCCACTGTCCCATAGGGGACCGCCAAACGGTTTCAGAGGGACCGTAAAGGAATTAAGCTTACTTCCTCGATGCATCTCACCAACACAAAACACGCTGATGGCCAAAAAAGAGCTGACTCCATTTGAATTTAAATTTGCTGACTAACATTTGAAATTTTCTGATTGAGTAATCGATTGTCAAACAAATTGGCATTTAATTATTACAGTTAATTTAAAATTCAAATTTCATAAGGTCCGCGAGTCAGCAAAAAAATTTCGAAGGGAACGCCACGCATGAAATCCTAAAAAAGTTAGAGAACCGCTACACAAGTCAAAATTTCCAGGCTTTCCTGAGATTAAATTTCTAATCAGGAACTTATGGCCTACTTCCGCACATTTCGATCAGGTCAGATGAAAAACCACGAAGACGAATGTTAGCCAGATACGGAGGCTACGATATATTCCCGACTCCATTGCAGGTTGCATTCACTGAGGCTATGCGATGAGCTGTCGACTCAAAGTGCAAGACAATTAGTCAGCAAAGACGAATCATTGCTTCACACACAAAATAGTTTTTTCGTAATATTTGAATATATATAGGCCTATATATATATATATATATATATATATATATATATATATATATATATATATATATATATATATATATATATATATATATATATATATATATATATATATCAGATGAACCGCGAAGAGCGGCGACCGCGTATATTTCTTTATTTAATCGGAATACATGAATAACAACACTGAACTGTCCAGGTGCAGATTAATAATATTCACGATATCACGGCAATTTCACCACGCGGATTTGCTTTGCATTTCATTAGACTTCATCTAGATCAATTGAAAACAAGAGCAAGAATAACCCTTAAATAGCATATAGAACGGGGTGGGAAGTTAGCAGAGTGATAACAACGTTGAACGATAGAGCAGAAGGTTGTGAGTTCGAGATCCATAGGAACTCTAAGGTCGATTCAGTCTTACTCGCTAGATGGCGGTGTTAAAATGAAGAGAAATGGCAAAATGCTGCGAAAAGTCAACCAGGGGCGCTGCGCGACGCACTATCCCCGTATCCGTGGAATCGCACGCCTGACTGACGGCTATAGCAACAGAGATCAGCGCCACCCTGTGAGCCTGTGAGGCACAGAAAGGACTTTGACTTATTTAGCATATAGGCATAATTTGTACGTGTGAATGGAGTTATATGCTAAGCAATGCACGACTCCGCGAATTCTCTGCAAATTCGTGGCAATTTTTAAAAAAATTTTAACGCAAAAAATGTACAGCCCCAATAATGATACGTTTCATAATGAACGTTAGGGCATGTTTAAAAGAAAACTAAGTACACTCTGATTAGTTAAATATTTTACCAATTTACGGAGATATCTGGAAAAATCCAAACGAACTGTACATCCACAATTATTTATGGACGTTTAATGTAGGCCTAATGCATGCACATCTGGTTATCTCAGGTCTATAATTATTTATCTATTTGCACCCGTTATCTAGAGTGACTACAAACGGAGTTAGCGTTGTATCCGCGTTTCAGTCGATTTGAAATTCGAATCTTGCCCGATTAATTTTCAAATTCGGAAATTAACATTTACATTGGTGAGCAGTTGTCGATAGAACTATGATATGAAGAGGCTGCGGCTGTTGCTGTATAAATGTCTTCGTGTTGAGTGCAGACAGCTCAGTCGGCCCGAGCGAATACAATCCACGGAGGCAGTGTGCTCTCGTATATTGGTCGAAGTGAAGGTAATCTGCAATGGAGACAGGAATCCTCGTGCGTCAATGGATGAAGATACTCCTTATGGCAATTCTTCTGTTTCATGTGATCGAAATGTGCAAGTGTAAGATTCAAATATGTCAGAAAACGTAACATTTTGCCGACATTTATGAATTCAACTGACTTAAACATTAGCTGATACAATTGCGAAAGCAAGGGTTGGCACGCTAGCTGCGTAATAGTGCATACCTACTAAGTTCTCGAGAATCAATCCATGGGGATATTAAAAAGCTAGGGACGAATTGACAAAGTAGACGCTAGTGACAAAGTTTACTGCTTTGACTGCGTTAAACAATTTGCTTCTCGTGGTCCAGAAACATCGCAAAGTTGAAATGCAAGCAGTTAAAAGCCATAAGTAATTATTATTCGACATTAGTCGATTAAAATTTTTCGAATTAATCGAACAAAAATATCTTAATCAATGCCAGCCCTAATCTATCATCGTCTTCGTCGTCATCATCATGTTCATCATCGTCATCATCGTCATCATCATCATCATCATCATCATCATCCTCTGTTATCAGTGAACGGAAATTTCTATATCGCTGTCCGTGAGATTGGCGCAGTGTACTAGCAATCTTTCTTGGTAGAATCCATGGTCCGTAATCAATCAGGATTTTTAAAAATCATAAAATCTATATTCCGTATTCCGTGTTGATCTTGAATTTTTATTGTATGCAATTCCAGGGGCTATCCATGAAATCAGGGGTGCCTTTTTTAATTTTCTGGGGCTATTGTAGCATTTTTTTACTATATTAATAATGATAGCGATCAACATAAAGAAAAACGAACTACACTGAGTTTAATATTTGTGAAATTGGCGAATATTAACGAATATTCTCGACAAAAATTTATATATTCCATATGAATTAATTACTGCAGGTTTCTGTTGTTTTTGTCCCAAGCGCCCCCAGTCGACTCAGCTGTGAATGAGTACATCGGGTGTTAACTCGATGGAAAGAAAGGCGGCGAAGGAAAGGCTGGAAATCGCCCTCATTCAGCCGTTGCTATGTAAGACTGAAGGCGCTAATGGCTAACCCTTCGGTTCTCCGCACGGGCTCTGGACCTATGGAGTGTACCTTATGTTTCTAAACTTATATAAAAATAATTTTAGCAAAGTATAAGAGGGTATGTTATTTTATTAGTTTTTTTATTATTTATAGGAAAATTGCGGTTTAAACTCTTCACTCAATCAGTTTCTACGTTAAATTTTCAAAGTTGCAGCACATTTATTTCGCTAACACAGTGATGGGCACAAGTTTTTATCCGAGGGCCGCAAAAGTGTCTGTGATATAATAGTAGGGAAGTATTTCACGCCCGATAGTAGAGTGAAGTCCATTGAAGTAGGGAATTATGAATGCTCTCGCTGCCCATAGTTTGTGCGCAGCGCGTCACGTGTTCCAATGAGACAGTTGGAAATCCCCGTAAAATTAGGCGTACCATTCGAAGTACAGGCAACTGGCACGGGATACGATAAGACCATTGGATAAACCATAGGCCTACTGATGAAACACGCGTCTAATGCTCGTTATGATGTTGGAAATGTAGTTGTTGCTCAGTTCTATGTTAATATTCCTCAACTACTGGCTAATGCGAAGCGCCACCGAGCGATCGCTTTGGAACTAATTCAAGGGGAGTAATAGACGCTATCTAAGGAATGTACATTGTACAACGAGGATCATTGGACTCATACAGAGACTTTATTAATTAATCAATGTTAGTCTGATCAATTTGCCATTTCACCATTAAGTTTCCTCATTTCAATTCGAATTTCCATTTTCCGTCGTACACTCGATTTCAAAAATATTGCAATATACGTAAATATTTGACAATAATAATAATAATAAAAATAATAATAATAATAATAATAATAATAATAATAATAATAATAATAATAATAATAATAATGTGATTTTAAGTGGTGTAGGGGCGAAGTAAACCTGGTAAAAACCATTGAAGCAGTAGAAAATACGTTAATAAATGAGGACTTTTATTTCAGCTGACAAATCAAACGAAGTACTTGGGTTATCTAAAACTTATTCAAGAAAACAATTTCTACTCCAT
Source organism: Metaphire vulgaris (assembly GCA_018105865.1). Classification (NCBI taxonomy): domain Eukaryota; kingdom Metazoa; phylum Annelida; class Clitellata; order Crassiclitellata; family Megascolecidae; genus Metaphire; species Metaphire vulgaris. Next base: position 22,325,379 of record CM030835.1, on the reverse strand, counting down.
CAAGTCCGCAGACGGCCAGTTGCTTTTTTCCTTCATCATAGTAAAGTCGGCGAGGATAAAGAGGCCTTTTCTTTCCACTGTCTTCATCTTTCTCTTCACTTTTAGAAAATAGAATCTGATTCCAACGAAGATTCGAATCCAAGAGAATCACTCTATGGTTGAAATGATCAGCCACAAACATTCGATCGTTTGAACCGATGCTGAGGTAACTGTAATAATGAGTGCGCAATCGTTGTTTCTCATTTTCAATTGTTTTTCCATCACCACTCATAGTCGTTATCGTCGACTCCGCATGTTTTTCTTTGAAATGCAAAATGACGAAATTTCCAGTCGATGTTTCCACTGCATGAATAGGCCATTGGATGTATTGATGAAGAGAAATTGAAAGACGAAGTTGAGCATCAAGTCCATAAATTCTCAGACTAGGCGAAGGTTCCCGACTGACCATCAGTAACTGATCACGCTTTGACATAGATAGGGTTAATGGCCGAAAGTCATCTGATAATTCCAACCACTTGATTTCGCTTTGAATTGTCTTCAAGTTTTGTTCAATTTTCCATATGCAGACATGAGGCGATCGATAAATGTCAAGAATGTAGAGAGCGTTTTCTTTCTCACAGGAGACAATGTCATTTGCTTCTTTGATCTCTTTCAATTGGAATTTTCGAAGAAAAACAAACGGATATCGGTCAGAGGAGACTTTCATTTCTCCGTCATAGTTTAAGCAATAGAATTCATTTCTCAATTTAGTCACTCCAACTGCATTACCTTGTTCATTGATTGTCTCTAAAGATTCGTCGAATATATGAGGAAGAACTGCAATCAAATGATCGAAAATCAATAAAATTACAGAAAAACGTCAATTAGTTATTTAACATTTTACATGCAATGTAAAGTGGCAAATCGCAACATTTTACGTCGCTCAGACTCGTCAGGAGCATTCTGAACAGACTAAAGTCCTTGTAATAGCGACACTAAAAGATTAAATAGAAGAATATTGATTAGAATAGACGAATTACAAAGAGATATTCGAGTGATCTGAGCGATAATTTATTTATTATTATTTCACTGTCGTAGTTCGTAAATAGGATTTATGTTTTTGGGCAAAGTCGAAGAGCGAAATCTGCAAGGTTTACACTCCAGTAGTTATATATACAGTGGTGTGAAAAAGTCTTGCATAGGCTGAACACGATTTTGCTATTTTGGACATTGGGTCTGATATTCTCGCCAAATCCCCTTACACAGTGCTGGCTTATTATATACCGTTTTATTGGAAATTCAATTTTGCACCTATTTTTGTGATTTTTATTACGTGTTGTGAAAAATTTCAACCACAACTCAGACTCTGTCTTCACTTGACAAAAACTGTCCCCTCCTCGCCATGTTAGAAATTTGAATGAAAAGCAGACAATCCATGACACATTTTTACTCCCTCCGCGCGCTGCAGCAATACTGTCCACTGATTGGCTGCAAAGTATGAAGTCTTATTGGTCGGGAAAGTATAACTTTTCATTGGATAATTACGATCCAAATTCGCCATACAAACTCGTTGGTTCATCTTGCCATGAAAAACCGGGTCAAATGCAAGAAAAAGCAGCACCATGCACAGAAATTTGTGCAGAATTAAATTTCCAATAAAACGGTATATAATAAGCCAGCATTGTAAGGGGATTTGGCGAGAATATCAGACTTATGTCAAAAATAGCGAAATCGTGTAGCATATGCAAGACTTTTTCACACCACTGTATTTGCATACGACGAATACTGGTCATAACTCAGCGCATTCGTCTCTTAGTATTAACTCTGGATTGTCTATGCAAAATTATAGATGTTCAAAACGTTAAAATTAACATATAAATGAGACACTTTTTTCTCATTTTCAGGGAGGACCGGTGCCAAGGAGAAGATTTAAAGCGAATAATTCTAATCCAGGAGACAGTTCTGATGATGAAGAACGAATGATTGCCGAGGAAATCACTACGAGTGAGTTTTTACTCAACAAATAAAAGCGCTAAAACGTTCCTATGGTTTTTATACAATACAAACATTAAACGCTTACCTATTTACACGCGAACATCACCATAATTACCATGATTATCCTTATTACAAAGTTAGATTTTAAGTCTCTAGCTCTTTAGTTTATTCTACTAAATCACGTGTCCATTTTTCATTTTTCGGCATTGAACAGCAATGCACAAAAGAAGTGTTGTTATAATTGCGTCATTTACAGTACTATTATACAATCTTAACCGCTACCGTCCCGTTATTATTGTATGTGAGGATTCAGCACTACCTAGTAGGCTATCATTCTGTAGCCCAGTCAGATAGGCAATCGCGCCAAGATAGTCTATCGCAGTGAGAAAATCGAATTTTAACGATACATTACGATTATCTTATGGGATATTGAGAAGTATCCTAAGGATATTTTCATATTCAACTAAACCTATTAATTACATGAAAATCAGTTATTCAACTTAGCTAATTGCAGATATGTATGCAACTGAGGACCGCCATTAGGCCTATGACCGATGACAAATAATTAAAGTAACAAAATTTAAATTAATATAAAACGCAGAAAAAAACGAAAAACGTAGCGACATAGAAATATATTAAAAGAACGCGAAAATGCAATAAGTTAAGATAAGAAACAGAAAACGTTTTTATTATTTTTGCTTCAAAATCCTTCATAATGTGGACGGGCATGCAAATTGAACATACTAGAACCTCAATATTTTAAACTGATAAAGCATTTGTGATGAGGAACACGTAATTAGTGAATTTAGAAGGCATAGAAGTCTTTAGAAATCACATTGATACCGTTATTAACATTCGTTTGTCATTGCCTTATTCCTAAATGTATGTGAAGTTATAATTAATTAAAAGAAACAGAAAATTAATTAAAAGAAACAGAAAAATCAGCTGAGTCTTCATGGAAACCACAGTTGTGATAAAAGAAAGTTTGTTTTACCGAGTAAGTGAGCTTAGACAATGGCACTTACCAACTGCTTTCTTCTTCAGTTGATCACTGTCCACGTTCATCCTTGTTTCATTTATACATTGAGGACTTTCTTCTAATAAGTGAGAGAAAGGATGGCGAAGATATTTCGATTGTTGCAACTTTTTAAGACTTTCTTCTACTGAATGACAGAAAGATTGTTGCAACTCTTCAGGGTCATCATCATCGTCGTCATCATCATCATCATCATCATCATCATCATCATCATCATCATCGTCATCGTCATCATTATCATCATATGATAATGATTTGCAGCAAATCCATCGAACGAAATCTCTGTCTTTCATTGACCCCAGACTTTCAGATCCAGAATCTCTGAAGAAGCGAGTGATCTTTTCATCTTCAACTGAACTTCGGCTGTTAATTTCAACTCTGAAAGAAGCTAAATTAAACAAATTTCACACGTCAAATCGTTATACACTGCTCATACAAGCACTGCAACTCTGAATGGGACATTTTAAAGTAATTTAGAGAAAGGTAATTCGATTTACAATTTTATAATTTTAAATTTAAAGAGATATTGGGCACAAATTCGTCACAAATCTGAGTAAATGGATGGCTGTAAAAAGAGATGACTTCGAAGAATAACGACAATCAGTTCCAACTAACATAAGTAAATAAGAAAATAAGAAAACGAAGACAACAGTTAGTGAAAGAAGGGAGGAAGGAGGATAAAAAGCCGAAGGCAAGAAAAGAGAAGATCTGAGGTGATGTAAGCAATTATAGAAAACCAAGCGGACCACAACGGTCAATGTTTAAAAAATTGCCAAGGATCAAGGGCAATGGACACAGTCGCAAGACATGAAGACTTTATCTGACTTCTTATAACAAAGTAATTCGAATAAATTAAACAAAATGCACTCTCTGTTCTTCCATTTCCCTCTTTGTCTGCCTCTCCTTTTCTATAGGAGATAGGTATATTCAGAGACGCATTCCACTAAAGACGATGAGTGTCTGGCTAGTTTATACAAAATTCTGTTTTCACTAATAATCCTCAAATAGGCAAGGCCGCGTTGAAAAGTCTGGTAGTAACAGGGAAAAATGAAGATCAAAGTGAACTAACTAAATAGATAGTCTAAGACGGGTCTCAAACTCAAATTGCCCCGGGGGCCGCATGATCGGGCCGCAGTAACCCGAGGGCCGCAACGCCCGAATTTTGTTACAATGCTAAAGTCTATAAAAAACAGCGAAATATGAACATAGTCATGGTGTTTTACAAATTGTATATATTTCAGAAATTTATACGGGCTTTTAATTTTTAGTACAAAAATTTCACTAAATCACTTTTTACTCTACATTAGATAACGCGACCGCCTCCACTAGAGAACCGTAAATACGTGTATAATCACTAGATTCGAAAGACTACGAATAATCAAGTATTGCAAGAATTTATTATAGCTAAGATGGCATGAACGTTAAAAGGCGTCGTGAGAAATATATACAAATTACAGATGGCAATTTTGTTAAATCCCAAAATGCATCGCGGTTCGCATAAAATGTCTTTGAGACCCCTGGTCTAAGGGATGATAGACAAATCAAAAACAACGTAGAACTGATAAGAATAAACAGAAACAGAAGAGTGAACAGCCATGGTCGATGAAGTGGCAAATATAGTACACGAAGAGAAGAATTAATTAATTCTAATTAAATGAATTTGGGTTGACATTGAAAACGAAGCACATACTCCCACAATTTCTCATTGCCATAGAAATAGGACGACGTTTTGATAAGCGCAAATATTCGCTGAATAGATTTGCAATGGTCCCATCTTTGTAATTCAGGATGAGTGAGAGATCAGTTGCTTTATTTGAAGCCTGTGATTTCTTCACAGTAGAAGACTTTCTTGCAATAAGTGCACACTGAATGTCACTCAACAGATCGTGGTGTTTTAATCTGTTTGTTCCAGTTTTAATCTGAGACACGTTCTCTTCAATGAACTGTCGATTGCTTTTCCAGAATGCTGAGATAGAGTTTCTCCTTTCGCAAATACCTACAACATAGAAATGAAATTATGATCTAGCCTTTGTCTCGTTTTGTCTACTTGTAACGCGTTTCAGTTGTTCTGTCATATTTCACCCTTCTACACTGTACTAAACAGCAAAACGTTTCGCCAAATAGTTTACCTATTACTTGAAATATGGACATTAGAAATTAGCACATGTTTTAATTCCAGAGACACTAACTGTTTCCAGTATTGTGAATATAAGTGAATATATTTCTGCTATATATTATATATGCATTATGTAATATATATAAAAATATAGAATATTCTCTCTCCATCTCTCTCTCTCTCTCTCTCTCTCTCTCTCTCTCTCTTTATATATAAAAATATAGAATATTCTCTCTCTCTCTCTCTCTCTCTCTCTTTCTATATATATATATATATATATATATATATATATATATATATATATATGTGTGTGTGTGTGTGTGTGTGTGTGTGTGTGTGTGTTTGTGTATGTGTGGCTGTGTGTCTGTGTGTGTATATATACTGTATATTCTGTAGAGCAATTGTGAATTGTGGTTATTCTTTTCATTGATGTGCGAGATTGTCCTGCTGACAGTAGGAGAGGACTGGTGACAAGCGATCAAAGAGAGCAACAAAAAGAACGATTATGTTTTACCTGACAAATAAGACCAATAATTGTTCTTAAGTCTTCGTTTTGTCATTCGGTTGGACCAACAGACATTGACTTCTGCTAATTGTTTGAAACCTCTTTAAATCTTTCTTCATGAGTTTGGCTTTTCATTCGAATGGAGATAGCAAATGATTTCTGAATTATGATGTCTATTAATTCCAATGGAATGCTGTTTATCTGAAAATATTGCATCCAGTCTGTATTTGAAATGAATTCGATGATGATTTAACTGACTTGCACATCCACAGTGAAAATACCTTAATATTATAGTGAAAATACAAATAGGCTAATATATATATATATATATATATATATATATATATATATATATATATATATATAAAATTCTCTTTGTCTGTATGTCAGTCACGATAGACGGCAGATGTTGGAAGACGCCGTTGCAATTGACAGCCAAATTGTTTAATCAAAACTGTATAATCAATGGAGCGTTTAACGAAGCTTCTTAATTGCAGCTCAAACCCCCGTTCACCCTTTCCTCTCCCCATCTCCCTTTCATTCGCCCCGGCCCCAACTCCTCCCCGCTCCGGCCCCAACCTATCGCCGCCCCGCCTTAACCCACAGGCCTCAAACCCCTGTTCCCATTCCATCTCCCCATCCCTCTCCCAATCGCTCAGGCCCCAACCTCTCCCGCCCCAGCTCCAACCCATCGCCATCCCGCCCTACCCCACAGGCCCCAAAATCCCGTGCCCTTTCCTCTCCCCATCCCTCTCCCAATCGCCCTGGCCCCAACCCAGCCCCTGATCCGGCCCCAACGAAACCCCGCTCAGGCCCCAACTCAACCCCGCCCAAGCTCCAACCCATCTCCGCTCAGGCCCCAACCCATTCCCGCCCCTCTCTACCACACAGGCCCCAAATCTCCGTTCCTTCTTCCCTATCTACATCCCTCTCCCAATCGCCCCGGCACCAACTCATCTCTGCCTCTGTCCTAACCCATACCCGTCCAGGCTCCAACCCATTCCCGCCCAGGCCTCAACCCATCCCCACCCTGCCCGACCTCGCAGGCTGCAAACTCTCATTTCCCTTCCATCTTCCCATCCAACTCCCAATCGCCCGGGCCCCAACCCATTCCCGCCCCGGCCCCAACCCATCTCCGCACAGACCCAACCTATTCCCGCCCCGCCCTATCACACAGACTCCACACCCCCGTTCCCTTTCTCTCTCCTTATCCCTCTCACAATCGCTCCGGCTCTAAACCATCCCCGCTCCGGCCCCAACTCATGCCCGCCTAGGTCCCAACCCATCCCCGCCCTACGTTTGCGTTTGGCAGATGGTAAGCTTCAAAATGTTCTTGCTTAAATGGATTCCTCAGTTATTGAAATTCCTCAGTATATGGCTGCCGATGGACAATTCGTTGAATCAATTTTTGGAACTGGAATCTCTGTTTCCACTCCACATGAAATAGCAGTAGCATCATGAACAATTATCCTTGCATCCAAGAATGACGTTACCACCGAACTCAACCACAGTATTTTGCACCTATTACCTGGAAATGAAGTGGTTTATTTGAGCATTGATTCTATTGAATCGGATGATCCAAATTATGTCAGCGACTTTCCTATTGAATTTCTTCAAACACAAAATCCATCAGGAATGCCGCGTCATGTATTGAAGTTGAAGCTTGGTTCATTCATTATGCTACTTCGCAACCTCAACTAGCAAAAGGGTTTGCTTAACGGGACTGGCTTTATTGTTAAAAGCCTCCATAGCAACTGCATCAAGGCTGAAATTAGTCACAAAGGAGACGAAGTGTGCATCTCTCCGTATTGACTTGGTTTCAAACAACGAAATTCTACCATTCAAACTGAATCGCCGTCAATTTCCAGTTATGTTAGCATTTGTTAAAGAAACTTATTATCTTTTATCGCAGAATTCGTGTTAGTTTACTACAGTTTTCGAAAAATAGTTGACAACTTCTATATCAACACTCTATTGATTCTGTTCCAAGCGCACCCAGTCGACTCGGCTGTGAATGGACGTTAAATCGGTTGCAGGAAAAGCCGCCAAGTAAGGACGATTCACTGCGCAAAATGCTATGACATATGCAAAAAATCGTGTAGTAGAACAGCCATTCTCCCCCGTCATTTTTGACTGGTAAACAGCTAGTGAATAATAATAATATTAATACAGACTAAATCTGTAGTCCAATAATAATAATCAGTAGATAAGAAATCGCTAAAAACTATAGGGTTATCCAGTGTTTACCAACAAGGTCCGGTTGCTCAGCCCACTGGTGGGCAGAAACCATAGAAACCATTGTTGTCTATTAATAGACACCAAAGGCAGAAGCAGATTTCTTGCTGGTGGGCATAGATCAGTGACCATAGAGATTGTTCTGGATACTCCTATACAGTGTAAGCGATAAAGATATCCAGTAGATGGCGCTAATAGTTAAAGAGACAAGAGTTTGCAGTCAGATGAGAATTAGCACACCTTCTTTTATGTAGTATGGTAGTAATAAAGGCTCATGGTAAGGCAAAGGGCCGGTGAGCTGAGTGTCAGCGTGTGTGTCCAGATAAAACGAGAGCTAGAACGGTGCACGGGGACACGAGAGAGACGGTAAATGGGCATACGAGAGTGATAAGGTACACGGGTACACGGGAGCGAAGGTACACGGTTACACGAAAGGTAGAAGAGGTACAGCTAGGTACGGGGCTCGATAAAGACTCACTCAGATAGTTGAAAACACACATAGCCGCCCTAGAGAGTGAGTAGAACCCATGCCAGAATGCTAGGTCGAACGACCATGTGACCTATTGTAAGACTAAACCTCTGTGTAGCCAGCCGGGACTAGCCATTCTGGAAGAGATAATATTGACTGAGTTAAAGAGACCCGGTTCGCAACAATATTGTCTTAAAACAAGCTGTTTCTTAAGAACATCGTAAGACATTTCGAGATACTTTCACCAATATAGTATCCAGCATTTAGAGTAAAAACAAATCAAGCAAGTAGAAATCAAAATGACTAAAGCCTCTAGGCTTAGGCTACCACTGCGTACTATCAAGCTTTATTGAGAGACATCTCGAAAGTTAGCATAGGCCTATTTAAGTCATTGAAATTAACAAATAAGTACACGTACAAGGTGCTACCCGTTGATGGATCTCATTGGAATTCCAATAAGATTAATTTGAATGTCAGATGGAAGTTCCTTACAATACGTAGATACCAATACAAACTATTCGTCTGCCTGACTTGAATATGAGTCAGAATATGAATGGTACTCACGTTTGTCGACTTCATTTGGGAATTTTCAACTTCAGCGGCAATCTCTGAAATTACAATCGTCGAATGAAACAAATGTGAAAACTTGATTAAATTAAAAGATCAAGACATAGTTTTAAGATAAATGATGATGATGATGATGATTAATAATACTGATGATGATGATGATGATAATAATAATAATAATAATAATAATAATAATAATAATAATAATAATAATAATAATAATAATAATAATGTTATTATTATTATGAGGTTGCTAAAGAAAGAAAACAATGGGGAATTATTGTTCCAAGTTGCAGCCAACCGTCAGTGATGGGCATTAGTTAACTAAAATAGTTATAGCTATTAGTTTAACTGGAAAAATTTAGTTGAGGCAATAGTTTAACTACTTTTTTCTTAACTAGTTACAGCAATCGTTTAACTACTTTTATCTTAACTAGTTACAGCAATAGTTTAACTACTTTCTAAAATTTTTACAACTAACAGTTTAACTACTTTTTGCCAACTTTTTATTATACTGCTTTCTTATTGCTCTTTGTACTGAAACATGAAAATGAACTACACAAGTCTTGCTGACATTGTTGTTGACCCTTCTGATCGTGATAGTTAATCACATTATTTGATGCAAGTACTGCCTGCATTAGTCTTCAGGGGCAGTTCCACGTTGGGGATGACTGGGGATGCATCCCCCACCAGCCCACCAAAAATGCATGTGTGGCATTGATGAATTTCTGAGAAAAATTTTTGGTATTTATTTCTTGGTAGTACTTTGGTCTAACAGTATACTTACTCACTAACTACAGTTCATTTTGCACTATGACTCTGTACAACCAGACTAAAATCGCTTTTATGCATTGCCAATTCTCAACATTATATTTTAGAAATCAGATCTACAGATTTCCTCTAAACCGTTTGCATATCATTCCTTTGACAATTGACGCGATCTTTCCTAGAAATTCATTGCATCTCCCACCGAGAGTTCTTGAAACCGTCACTGTAAGCCTACATCGATTACGGTGAGTTCTCAATGTTGCATTGAAAGGAATCGAATAATAAAAAATTACAAAACAGTTGCAAAATAGTTGGAAATAGTTTAACTACCTTAAAAAAGTTTAGTTAAACTTTTTTTGGAAAATTTTAACTAATAGTTAAAATAATAGTTTAACTACAAATATTTAGTTAAATATAAGTAGTTTAGTTTAACTACTTTTTTCCAACTAGTGCCCATCACTGCCACCGTCGGATAGGGACGACGGCTTAATGGCGTGACACGATTCATCTCGTTTCTACTGCATACGGGTATTTACCAGAACTAACTTATTGCGAAATGACCTATGGAATCTCAACCTCGAACTATTTTCCAAAACCAACCTATTGTGAACGGTGACAGGTCTTTTAATCTTCGTCACTTAATCTTCGTCACTTAATCCCAGACACTTAATCCCAAGTCTTTTAATCTCCTAGCAAATAATCCCCTGACACTTAATCCCTTCAATCACCGTCTTGGAGTTTAAGACCAGAGCTGCATAATTAGGTAAGGTTTAGGGTTAGCGTTATGTTTTTGTAACACAAATATTTGTTATTTCATTCGTATTACATCATTTAATACGTTTTCTCATGGGCTGTCCATTAATTACGTCAACAATTTAGAGGGAGGGGGTTTGAAAAAGTGTGACAGTTGTTGACAGGGGAGAGGTGGGCAAGAGAAGTTGACGTCAACAATTTCACTTTTTACAAATAATCAAAAACTAGGAAATTTCATTGAATACTACTTATTATAATGGAAAAAGCATGGAAAAAAGGTCATAACCATCACATTTTGACACTCGACGAGCAAAAAAGAGTAAAAAGGGTCATGATCTAAAAAATATTAACCTTGTTATTGGGACCTGTCATTGATCGGGGGAGTTAAAGTTTTTGAAGTAATTATGGGGGGTTAACTGAAAGTTGACAGTTGTTGACAAGGGGAGGGGTAAAAAATTGCCCAAAAATTGTTGACATAATTAATGAACAGCCCCTTATATTATTGAGTGTCTGGGGATTATGTGCACAGGGATAAAAAGTCTTGGGATTAAGTGACTGGGATTAAGTGACGAGGATTAAGTGACTGGGATTAAATGACATGGAACCATTATGAACTGACGTATGGAATTTCAGCCTCAAACTGCCAGGAACTTTATTTCCGAGCAAAATATTCTCAGAAATGAACACAGGCTGAAGATAAATGAACTAATATAACGGTGCTAAACGATTTGCAATTGATAGATATAGGCCTATTCTGAATGACAACAGATGACTATGTCGACAAATAATTATTGAAGAACGCGTTTGTCCTTCTTGTGGTCTAATTTTCAACAGACTACAGTATGACGATACAAATAAACATAGGTGAGTGGTTCCTGTTATGGCTTAGTTTTGTTAAATTATTTTAGTTTAGTCAGTTAGTAAGCATTAAAGTCTTAATTTAATGGATAGCAATCAGGAAACTAACTTCTAAACATTTCCGTTGCTTTGTTGATGTCGCTTTCATAGATTTTCACCGAAAGAACTTTTAGGTTTATGTTGTAAGTTAATGCAACGAAGAGTTCTTCGAGGAAATTCTTCATCTCTGATTTATCAATCATTTTGCACAGATCATTAAATTCGTATTCTTTTCTGCAACATATATAGAGAACAATGCTTTGTCCTCGCTTTACGGCAATTATGTTCAACTGCGCTGCGCTTAACACACGATTTGCCTGTTCCGCTGAAACATTCCTTTGTAGAAGTAAGTTGGTCACTTCGTCAACAATCTGTGTTTCTGTTTCGTCTAGATTGTCGGTCTCCAGCGTTGCATGAACTGGTACGAGAGCTACAAAAGTGAGCATTTAAGATACAGTACACTCGTAATGTTTCAAAATTGTGCTTAATAGAGACAATGAAAGCATTGAACTTATCACATTATATTATCATCATATAGTCTCAAAGTAGTAACCTGCACTAAACAGCGGATGAAATACTGCTGCTACAACTACTACTACTATTACTACTAATGATTCCTCTCATATTAGGCCTACTACTACTATCACTACTAGATACTACTACTTTTGCTGCTACAACAACTGCAATAATTATAGTAATAATAACAATCATAATAGTGCTAAAACTTTACCGTTTTAGTGACAACCTCAACAAGAAAATAATGCAGATGACTTTTAACTTTTCACAATTTTTCTCAGCTATGTTAAGTTTTGTTTTTATATATAAGTAAAAATTTAGCAAATAAAACTGGACAAAGAGACACTGATCTTAAGGTGGAGACGATTTACCTCCGCCATTTTCCAGAATGTCCGCAATATGCATTTGAAGTGATTCCTTGAGACATTGTATTAGAATTAAATAGGACGCCCTGCTTAATCGTCTTATCATTCCGAGTAACGCTTCATTCCGAGCTTGATCAGATGTCCTCGAACTGATAAAATTTCTTTGTTTTACATTCATCACATGTTTAGCATAGAGTTTGGGGAGGAGTTCGCAGGTATCAAGAATATCGGTCAACTGTTCCTCGTTATCATTTAGAATGTCGTGTTCTCTTTCTGTCAGTGGCCAATCCAGTCCGAATTCCGATCGATACACTGTAATCAGTACGATCATCATCATCAGCATCAGCTGATTAACCCCGGTTAATTAAGAATCACATTAACGATAGCAACGGAGTGGAAGGTTATCAATGACTCAGTTGGTAGAGTGTCGGCGCCTTGAAGAACCGTCAAAGTGGATTCGATTAATTATCGATACTGCTTGAGTCGGGTACCTAATGCTGACGACCTAATGCTGTCAATTGCATTATTATCGAAGTACCCAATTCGCCTTTTAAATTTGTATTTAAATAAGTTATGTATGCATTCCTATTATTATTATTATTATTATTATTATTATTATTATTATTATTACTACTATTATTATTATTATTATTATTATTATTATTATTATTATTATTATTATTATTATTTCATGATAATTTCTTAAGCGCAGTAAACATTCCTATTAATAAATGCCAATGAGATCAAGATATTTCCTACCGCCATTGCTGTTAATGTAGTTTACCAGATGAGTTTGGAAAGATTCTGACAATGCTTTCATCAAATCCTGCTGTTTTCCGCTTTGCAAAATGAAATCTAAAATCATTTCATTCTTTCGACGCCTTGCCGGTGCATTTCGAATTTCCTCGATTTGAACGAATGACAAAGATCGCATTTTCAACAGTTTCTCCGGAAGTCCGAATTCTGATTCCATGATCTCAACGAGTTTGTCTCTCTGGCTTTCCATCCTCTGGAAGGCTTAATCAGGCTCTGCATCAAAATTCAAACCCAATCAAATTACTATGGCTACCATGGGCGTAGCCAGGGGAGGTGCTAGGGGTGCAATTGCACCCCCAAGATGTCAAGTGTTAAAAAATTTGATGTCATTTTTTGACCACTAGCATTGCAATATACAATGCAATTCTTACTTTTCTACCTTTTTAGCATTATTTTGTTAACGGTATTTGTTAGCATAAACATAATCGTCCATCGTAGCGTTATCTTTTTTCACAGGTAAATACAATAATTAACGAACAAAATATCCCTTTGTTCAAGTTTCTTTTGCATTGAGGCCAGTGGTCCTGAGATGCAATGCTGTCCAGTCAGAGACTCAGAATGCGCTTCAGTATCAGTGTCAGTGGTCATAGGCTACTGATTTAGCATTAGCACGTCGACGCTGCTTTGGCCTTTAGTTCACGCTTTACTACAGAATACTCATTAAGTTAACCAATAACCATTAATACTTCCTTACGCCTGAGGTTCTGACCTGTGAGTTTCCAGTTAGTAAGCATATCCTGTAACTCCAGAAAATAGATTCATACTACTGACTTGTTAAATTCTAGACTGCAGTACACTTTATGTAATTTTTTGAGAATAGGCTAGGCCCCTACTGTATATTGGAATAAAAATATTTAAATATTAATGTTAGGACATGTTCAAAAATCAGAAATCTGTTGTAAGCTATACGTAGGCGTGTATGCATGAAGTCAATTTTCATACATGGCATTTATTTATTATTTTTATTATTATTTCACACAGATCATTGGCATCTGGCAGATTAGACAGACAATCTGAACCGAAGAAAAAAACAGCGAAAAATTGCAGATTTCTTTCGGTCAAACCTGGACTCTCAGATTGCAGACCATCAGTTGCAGGCGCCCATCGTTGACAATAGGCTTTTTACAAATGAACAGCAGCTTTGTCAACAGATTGTACATCAGATCTCAAAGTCATTGTGTCACTGCCAAGTTGTGATGGCGACGTATAGACGTACAATTTGTTTCAACGGGCCCAATAGATATAGGCCGTGTCATAAATAAAGCGAAGAACAGGGAAAATGTTGCAGAATTAGGAATTAGACAGTGTCTTGAGTTCCATCACTGTCACTATAATAGCCAAATTGAATCAAGTTTGCTCGAGTCGATTATCAATATACTGCATATGCATGCCCGTTATTTTAAATATAAGAATTGCACCCCAAGACAAATTCCTAGCTACGCCACTGACGGCTACTCGTCTAGTTCGGCTAAAACAAAGGTCATGTCAGTAACGTAAATCTAGATAACAAGTCTATTCAAAGTACCCGATAGATCTAAGTTCAAAAGGTCTACGTTAAAGTCCTCCCTACGTTAATCCAAGATGACATCTAAGTTTTCTACCGTTTTCGTTCCGTCGTCTCTTAGTTGACTGCGTAATTCGTGATGACTTTCTAGAAACATATTTCATCGAATTGTCAACAGTTGACTGATCTATTTACTCTGTCGCTTCTTAATTATCGGATATGGCCATGATACGTCAGCCAGAGATTTTATAGTCCATTAATGCATGACTTTTCAAAACTCGGGGAAACTCTCAGGGATAACGGCTCTTGTCCATCCCGAGTGGTCACCCCATATGCCAACCAATCGGTCTTCTTCCCTTCAACCCAGAGTTGTCCACGGGTCGGTTTTCTGAACCCAACCAAACCCACCAACTTTCCAACCCAAACCATATTAAATTCCTGTCTGTTGATCCAACCCAACCCAACCCGGTGAAAAGATGAAAGTACAATCGCACGTTTAAAAGCATACATAAATTCAAGCGCATAAGCAGTTTATATAGAGTCGTAACTGCAACAATCCGGTATGCAATCCTCAACGGACTATTTCAATTCTATCCACTTTAGCTGTCGACAGCAGCGATACAGCATCTGTAAAAGTCTTTCCTACAGATGAAAAGTCACGCTCTGACTGTGCCGAGCTGGCAGATATGAATATTACAGTGTTACCATACTATTTTCTAAAAGTCTAACCTCTCATATGAAGTTCGACATCACTTGCCAGTGCCATTTTCGGGTGTAGCATATAACGTACTGAATTTTAGCGTCGAACAACGTAAAAGCATCTTTCTATTTTGCCTATTGCCAACTAGTTGTGACCGGTTGGTTTAAGAAATAGCTTAGACAAATAAAAAAACAACAACAGCCAAATCTGTTTATCCGTCTACGTGATTTGATCAATCTGAATTGCTATGGCCCGATATAGTCTATACAGATTACTGAATGTGTTGCCAAAGATAGAATCGGGGTTAATGTACATGGTGCCAATATTATGTGACACAATACAATAGTTATATTATATGGCCACTGTCAAAGCAGCGGACCTAAACAAAAATCTGTGTTTAACGTGCTTAGCAGGTATAGACTCACTACCCATTGATTTTTTTAAAATCTGGACCCTCTCCAATCTAATTCAACCCATGGGTTAACCCAACTCATCGACAACTCGGCTGGAACCAATTTTGAATCCATTTAGGAATATTCCCCTCGTATTCCACAGGACTTCATCTTGGCAGCCAGGCTTATGTGGGGCACTTTCTCAAGAGCTTTTGCAAAATCTCAATATATTATATTATAATGCCTTGCCCTCATCCAGACAAATGAATAATATGAATTGTAGATATTTTATCAGGAACCACATCTAATATATTACTCATAGCTTAAAATCAATATGCAAGTATAATATTATTTGCTGTGCTCTTCTGATTTTTTCTCTGAGTGTCCTTATTACACGTTCCCCGTGAATTATAACCCTAACCGTCAGAGTTCGATGCCTACGAAGACGCCAAAATATCTCTTGGTTGTCTCATAAAGTGTCGAGCATTCGATGTCCTGTTTTTATATTTACGAATACAAAATCGAAATTATAATCATATTATAGTATTGGAAACAGTAATTGTTTACTGGGCTATTTTGTAAAATTTTCAAATCGAATATATTGTTCATACCTTCTTTGCCTATTCTGTGTAAAACGACGACTCTTGCGTATATTGAATTGGCTAGCGAAGGCAAAATCTATTCAACCTCTAGTGTTATCAGCAATTAAGATTAAGAATTCCAAGGTTCTCAGGCACGTGAATGATTTCAGTACAATGTCCATCGTCAAGCATACATACAGCTAAACTAGGCATATAATTTTTAAATATTTATCAATCTATACAGGTAGGCCTAACGAAACTCCCCGGCGAATGCAATCTCTTCTGAGGCTCTTGTCTAGTCGGCTAATAAGATAAACTAGGATTTAAGAGAAACAAAGTCCACAGTGTGATTTCAGTAGACCTACAGTGAAAGTCATCGTCGAGCATGCATAGATAAATGCAGTGTTCATCAGTGAAAGTGCTCAACCAGTTGACTGATTGATGCGGGTGTACTGTACACTGTACATGTGTGTTGCGCTGCTTGTCTCTCTCGAATGGCAATATTACTAGTAAAGTAAAGTAAAGTAAAATCTCGTGGATTTCTATAGCGCCTTGGAAAACAGCACAACAGTAGCTGCTTATTCTTAGGTGCTCAGCCTCTCTTAAAATAGCTATGGGGAAGGTATGTTATCAGCCAGGCAATAGTCAACAGCCAAAGGGCAGTGAGGCTAGCACTGTCTCTTTCTAAGTTACTCTATTCAAAGTTTATTGTACTCCGTAGGCATGAGTTTATATAACGCATTCATAAGTAAGCACCGTAATAGCTGCTTTTTCCTAGGCGCAGAGTGCGATTTGTAGGGGGGAGGAATTTTCCTCCCCGCTGCCCAATTACATCCCCAGCCGAAGAAGTCAATCTTCCCCACCACTGTGACAAGAAAATGCATTCACCATCAGCAGAGGGAGAACATTTTTCGGCGCTTCGCGCCAAGCATGTAAGAAATGAAACTTGATGCTCGGTGGTAACTGAGGACAGATTTATCTTAATCTTTGAAAAAATGTACTGTGTTGCTGATTAAATCATTTGAACTTCGTCATGACCAGACAATAAAATAGACAGATCATTATTTGGTGACAGAGCAATAGTTTACCTAACAGAACTGTGCAAAGTAGAACCGTCACTAGCCTTGGGTCAGTTCCTCCGACAAGAACAGCGTGAAAGTACTTGGCAGTGTGCTTGCTTCAGTACTCAGTAGATTTCAAATAATTCTGCTTATCTCGTCAACTGAATGTGAGTGGGGTTTATCGTGCATGGATATAAATGCTAGATCAATTAGAAATCAACTCAGTGTTCATGCACTTTCATCTCTTGTTTTCGTGAAGGTTAATGGGTCACCCCCAACACTGTTCAATCCTGCCTGGTATGTTGAAAATAGGTATGCGATGGGCGACATGCTGCCTCAGATGAACTAACTGGCCAAAAAACTGACAAGACAGCTGCGTCAATTCTTGCCATGGCAGCTCTGTATTAGTGTTAAATGACAGTTGCTTGAATTTAGTTGCAGATTTTCAATTGTTGCAACTTGCAGTTGCACTATTACATTTATGGTTTAAATAAATGGTGTGCGACAAATTATACAAATAAATTTGAAAATTAGAGCAAAGTAATGCGCATTAAACCATGCATTTCCCATGTCTCCCACCCCCACTGCTCGTCATGTACCCCCACTGCTCGCCATGTTCCCAAGTGCCCCCCACCCCACTGCACCAGGCCATAAATCTCACCCTGTTGATAAGCGTGCTAGTGTAGTGTCTATAAGTGAGTTGAAACACTTCGAATCCATTTCGAATTTCCAGATAATCCACTTTTTTAAACAACACTAATAGGTTAATCGTTGAATAGATGGCCTCAGTTGTAAAGATATACCCGCTCTTCGATTGAGCAATAGTCAAAGCCAATCGCCGGGCGATGTCAAATAATAATTAGAGTTGGAATTGAATTCTCGATTGATTAGAAACTACAGCAAGTTTCAACTGATACACATATTCCTCCATCTCTTTCATTTGCATTATCACACAATTTGTTAACATCAACATATGGCGTAAGCAATTGCATTTCATGAAGATCTCGGCGAGAAGGTTAATTTAAAGTCATGAATTCAGACATTTCTATAATTAAGCGCATTCCAAAATCGCGATAATGGAGCGTCTTAAAACCAGTCCTCACTTATAGAGCGTGAAACATTCACTTCATTATTGCGTTTCAATATAGATAAGACTTTAAAGGTCATAAAGCGATAAGTCAAACAGGTACGCTACGCGATGCACTAGCCCCGTGTCCGTGGCCTTGCACACGCCTGGCTGAGGGCTACTAGAAACGGATATCAGCGCCGCCCTATGAGCCTGTGGCTCGGGAAGGACTTTGACTTTTTGACTGAATATAGGCCTACTAAGCATATTCTACAGTCGAACACTTTCAATCAATGGATCTGTAGCTCTTAATAGATTTTGAAATTCAATATGTAAATCAGATGACCTTTAAAGTCTTATCTTTATTTCCTATTTTTGCTGCGAATTTTTACCGATATTCGCTAAATTAAAAATTAACATTGTATATTTTGTGACATATATGATGCATCAGAAACAAAACCCTGCGTTATAATATAATTAATAATATAATAATTATAATATAATAATTACATAATTATTATATTATTATAATTATTAAATTATTATAATTATAATAATTGATATTAATTGTAATACGCTTGCTAACATTAATTGATTAGGCGCAATATAAAAAGCTAATTAAATTAAATTAAGTAATTGTTTAGCATATTTATATGAACAGAATACATACACATGTGTTGTAGTCTACATGTAGATGTGTGTTTCTGTTTGTCAGTGCTGGAGTTGTGAAATTTGAGCTGGGGAGGGGTTGAGATGTTCATTTGACTGAAATTCAATGAATGAAATGTACCTGATATGCGATTTTGGGAGGGTTGTAAAATTAGCTGGGGGGGGTCCAACCCCCCCCCGCAACCCCCCTGCAACTCCGACACTGGTATTTCCGTTTGTATTCAGTTTAACGAGTGAATTAGTGAAAAATCGGATTGACATGTGTCAATGTGTTAACATTTCTGTTTTTGTGCCCTAAACACAAAGCCTTCAATTACGACTAAAGTTACTGTGACGATTTCAGATAATTGACAAGAACACGCTCAAAATACAATAAACCCTAATGGATTAACAGATATCCCATACAGACATTTAACAGATATCCCATACAGTGGCGTAGCCAGGATTTTCGGAAGGGGGTTCGGTTTTTGTAACCAGCTTCTTCGAAAAATCTTGACTAGCAAAAAAGGTTTTGTTTCCTTTCCAAATGTCCTGACAAGCAAAAAATGGTTATTCTAATTTTCCCTCCGATACTTTTTTAGAGTTTTCCTTTCCAAATAATGACCTGACACGCTAAAAAGGTCGTCGACATTTCAATTGGAGTTTTTTTACCCAGAAAACCGCGTCCGAAAAAATGTATGGAAATTCATTATAAGCAATCTATCTTCGGCAGCCAGGGGGTTTTAACCCCTAAACTCGCCCTTGGCTGTGCTACTGATCCCATTTTTTTGTATCTTGGTTTGATGTTAGCAGTTAAAAGTGGATTGTTTAATTTAATAAACTGGAAGCCAGTAGAAGCTCTTTATTTGCTCAGGTTTTGCGGTTCTTAACAACTACTCGAGCCAGTGAATCTTGAATTCGTTGGAGTTTAGCATGTTGGATTTAGAAATATCAAACGGATGAGAGTTACAACAAGCAATACGAATAGGCCTAGTCACTAAGGTACTGGTAATTTGGCAAAGAGCATCAACGCAGGTTTATTAAGAAATCCTATATTGACAAGAACCAGGCATGGGCGCCCAAGAAACTTTTTCTAGGGGACAAAACACAATAGTCACGGTTAATATTTTACCAAGGTTTTCAAATTTCACTGTGGCAATATTGGTATTTGCAGTTTACGGGAGATGGGGACAGGGGACGGGGAGTGCGTCTTTTTGCCCTAATGGTCGGGCGTCCGCGGAAACAGACATTGATCAAAATATGATCAATGAACTAGAGATATGCTAAACTACTCAAGAGATAAAATTCAGTTGTATGTGGTTGCGGCGTCGGAAATCACAAGACATTTGCAACTAATTAGAAATGCAATCGGATATACACCGGTTCTCATCGTCTATTCTATTGCTGTCATTGTATTAACAGGAATCTAATTTTTAAATCTATGAAAGCTTCTTTAAAAATGCATCGGTATAATCTAATGTCGCGAAAAGTGCAGACAGATGTTCAAAGATCGATTCTACTACCTGGTCTTAAAAATCCTCTCAATTCGACTATTATTCAGCAAAGCGTTGTTTGGACTCAACTTCAGCAGTCAGTCACTGACAGTCAGTATGAAATTCTTTGTCATTACTCTGGTTTTAGTCGTTTGTTACTTTTATATATCTTACCAACCAATTTTTTTATCTCAATTGCTTGACAATTTTTAAGTTTGCAATTCATTGCGTTCAGAAAAATTCACCTTCTAACAGATGTTTACGTTAAAGTGTCTCCAAAGGAAGTCGTGGCTGAAAAGAGACGCCAAAGATTTTGATGTTTATAACATTATTCAAATTTACTTACAGCGAATATTTTGAAATATCGAAAAATATTATGTAGAAGAAATTGAAAATAATTGACAGAACTTATGCCGTTGGGCTGAATTTACAAGTGGTGAAAATTTACATTTTGATTAGCCTAAATAGTTTACAAATTAGCAAATCAACATGTTTTAATTCTGTGCACTTAACAGCATGCATAATAGCGAGAATACTAATGAAGGTTCAGGCGTTTAAAATTATAGCTTCTCCTTAAAATTACTGCCTACCTATATAATCTATTCCTACTCCTTTTTATCTCGGTGTGGTAGCCACATTGCAGTAGCTAAACTGCCTGTGACAATGCGATGGTTCGCCATCTCTCTAGCAGTTGAAGCAGTTTTTGAAGAGTCCTTCAGTGATGACGATGATAGTGCTAGTATTCCAGACATTTGTATACTACCTCCAGACGATGGGGCAGATTATGAAGTTGAAGCAGTAGATGAAGATATTTTAGGTCCAGATGTGTTTACTCGTGTTGCAGATGAAGGGATCCAGGCCTCAGCAGGACCATGTGAAGATGACAAGACCTGTGATAGTAAACCTAGTAGCTCTGAGTTGAGTCATAACTATGTAAACCCTGTAGCCATGATAGAACGTCGTGTGAATGGAGTTTGAAGAAAATAAAATTTTTGCAGCAAAGAATGTTCAGCAATTACGCAACGGAAATAGACAGTGTTGATCTTCTTGATCGTCTGCTTTCGACATACGGACCCAAGGTCAAATCCAAGAAAGAGTGATGGAACTTGCTTGTCAATGCATTCAATATTGCAGTGGTTGCAGCATGGAAGCTACATGCAAGGTTGTTTCTTCCAGCGATCGCCTCAATCATCCTGAATTTCGAAGTGAAGTGGTTGCTTGGTTGTTGAAAGACACGCCTCGATAACGTTATGGAGAACCCACTGCCTCTGTTCCAAATATTTACGACATAATGACGTCAAACATTACCTGGAGTTTACTTCCCAGGGGTGACGTGCTTATTGTCAGACAAATGCAAGAATGAAATGTTCGAAGCGTGAAAACCGAGAGGCACCTTCACATCAAGTGTTTTGGGTCTACCACACCAATGATTAATTAATTATTTAATAATTAATTAATTTAATTAATCACCTTAAGGAGATACTTAAAAACAGTATTTCCCACATACTATGCCTAGTTGAGGCATGTTCAAAAATTTACATACTGTACAGCACTAATGTTATAAAATTACTGCCTTTGGTATTTCCAGGATTTTCTATAGTCATAATGACCCAACGTTCCCATTTGGGAACATGTGTATGGTTCCGTGATCTTGAATACTTTTTTTCTGATTTCAACTTTTTGTGTTACTATACATCAGAAAGTGTCTAAATATAAGTTTTCTTGAGTGAGTGTCAATGTCGAAAGGGTCTGGGAAAATAAAGGTTAAAAAATGTCGATAAAGTTATACAACCTGTTTTATAAATGATTATAAGAAGTTCGTGTCTAAAAATAATGATACGGAGCATTTTGTATTGAAGTTCAATGAATAATGAAGTTAATTCAATAAATTGATGTTATGGCTACATCCTCTTAAGTACTCGATTGCATTCCAGTTTTCGTAATCTAGCACAACAGTCTGCAATCGAAGGCACCGACAATTGTTATCACCCAACCGTCGGGGCGAGATTAGCATTTATTTAAACTCAGTGAAACTTTGCTCCGAATTGTCCGCTCCGAATTGCCCTAGAACCTAATTACCATATTTCAGATTTATTTGTCTGTGCCTATCATTTGCGCCGTTTTGTCTGCCCATGTTTGTCGGTATTTTCTTTGCACCCACTCTCAAAAATTTTTCAGCGGTTTTGCGCATATTCCACGACTAATCTCAGCCAGAGTAGGAGTAGGGACTTCCAATCGTACCCACACGGCTATGACAATTATGTAGAGCAAACGGGTGCTTATAATAACTGTTATGTTCTTGTGTTTGACCAAAGGCAACGTATCGTTGGTTGGTTGTTGAAAGATGAAGACGATCTACCTGATTCTACTGGTTTTCATTCTTCAAAATGAATTCCTTCCATCGGCCGCCTACTTGCCTGAAAGGGAGGAAGGTGCGAGATCACAGTTGATGACAAAAACAAACACTTTCACAGCTGAGTAAATGTTTTTGGCATGCGTTGGCTGAACGCATTCGTCTTAGAGAATTAAAGCAACGTTGTAAGTTCTGTTGATGCACATTTTGCATTCTGGAGTTATCAAGCAGTTAACCCTTTAGTCACTGGGCAAACCTACTCCATGTAATTAGTGTGGGTAAAGTGAACTTATCACTGAGAACCATCTATCAGCAGTGATGGGCACTAACATTTCTAGTTAACTTTAACTAAACTTTTTTGCAATCAAGCAGTTTAACTTTTTAAGTAACTTTTTCACTGTAGTAATTTAACTTTAACTGATAGCTAATTTAAAGCAGTTTAACTTATAACTTTAACTTTTTAACTTTGACATGAGCTACTGAGCTGGTATACTAGATTACAAGCTGCAACAAACACGATTTACGATTATAATTTCATATAGCAAAATTTTAACGATAAATATAATAAGAATAATAACGGTAATAATAATAATAATTCATAATTGAAACAGGTAATTATGAGGTTGACATGAAAAAGTAGAGCCTACGCGTGACTTAGCCTGTGTTGAAAGTGGCATAGAATCTGAATAACTCAAGTTTAACTATTAGCCAGTTAACTAAAAAAATTCAGTTTAACTAATGCCTTAACTAAACTTTTACCCAACCAGTTTAATGTAATGTAATGTAATTAGCTATTTGTATTGCGCCTAATCAAATAATGTTAGCAAGCGCTTTACAATTAATGTCAACTTTTTAAAACTTTAAAAAAACTTTTGATGCAAGTAAAAAAAGTAGTTTAACTAAAAGTTACTTTTTGCCCATCACTGTCTATCAGTAAGTTTAAGTACCATTGCCGCGTTATCAAGCGGTTAAGAATTCGTATTTTCGGAAAGAAGAGAAAAATATGTCTTTCTATAAATATAATCCGAGTATTTTGTTGGTACATCAAGCGCAATCTAAGCGTAGAAATGCAAGATTTACCAGCAGCGCTTTTGTTTGTTGTTCCTCATTCCCGTACAGTCATTGACACAGCCAACCAACAAAAGTCCATCGGTCAGACGACTAAACAAAGAACTGTCGGCAAATTCAGACGATCGAAGCTCTTGCTAGAACCATAGCGAGGCAGCGTAGATAAAGTTGACAGGAGCCTGTGTGTAGCGATAACTAGCAGTCTAGGCCTATATCAATAGATAGGTCTGCATGTCAACATTACAAATGTGTAGTCAGTTTCATCAGAACGTATGAATATCGGAATAATTTAGCCAGATAAGGTTTCTGCTCAGACTGTCCTTATCTCGATCACAATGCAGGATATCGATAAGAATAAGAGAAGGTCTACATCAGAATGTTATTTGAGTAGTCATTCCTCGAATTTGATTAGGTGTAAACCTTTTTTACGTGACAAATAAAACTGAATCTCACTGCGTTGAAAACATCAAAATTACCTTTATCAAAAGCTACGTTAGACTGTGCTCGTATTAGATATTCGGGAAACTAGGTTATTGAATGTGTAGAATTGCTATAGTGGCTTTCATACAGGCTTATCTAGCCTCCTAAACCATTTTAAATCACGTTATTATTATTGCTATTATTATTATTATTATTATTATTATTATTATTATTATTATTATTATTATTATTATTATTATTATTATTATTATTATTATTATTATTATATAAGAATCTTCCATTAGAATGCAGACTTATCGTCTTATCGTTCAGCGCAAATATATACTAGACTGGAAACTTAGCAGACAGTGTTGATGGTGTCGAGAAATATCACATATCTGGGATTTAATGACTTGGTTTAATGAATTGGTTTTTATTTATGACTGAGGGATTTTTACCTGATTTTGACAGAATTCAAATCTGATGGCCGCCGTTCAATTCACGACAGAGAGATAAAGTTACTCGATTCTTTAGGACGTGCAAAGAGGTCAGTTGTACTCGCAAAATCTCTACTCGTGTGAATTAGACTGCTTAAAGCGTGGCGTTCAAATTCTTTAGTTAGCTAGTTAGTTAGTTAATATGCCAACTTATATAGCGCTATAGTCACAGCAGGCCAAGATCAAGAGCGCTTTACAGATTGCACTTAAATGAGATGTTAAACAAGTGCGTCTTAAGTCTGGTAGCAAACATTTCTAGACTAGTCGCGTTAGTCACAATGTCGGGCAGCGAATTCCAGAGGAGGGGATTCCCCCGGGTGAAAGACCTCTCCCCAAATTTCACTGTCTTAGATGGAGGGGGTACAACCAATTGGACCCGATTACATGAACGAAGCTGCCGCCGACAATCAATAAGCGATGGCCTATGCACATGTTCAGCCAAGTAGACTGGGCAGGCTTTAACCCTTTCGTTAGAAAAATTAAATTCTATTGGGAACAAATATTTGTTTACGTTGGCTACAGTAAATACCTGTTCCACCTTGTTTCATTATATATATATATATATATATATATATATATATATATATATACATGCAGCCCTGGATAAAATTGCATGAAATGTGGTGTACTTCTGCAAAATTTTATCATAATGCAGCCAACTGCGTTCTTCTTTCAAATTCAAAAGTGCAGTGAGGCCACCTAGCGAAAACCAGGTCAGTTGTAGGAAGCGTTCATTCGAATATCAGCACCTATCACTGTTTGCGCTAAAAGATCGTTGTAAGAGAGACGAATTTCATCAAATGACATTGACTGCGCTCGAATCTCAAATTCTGAGGACATTTCTTGTCCTTTTTTGAGAGGCGGATTCTTTCCCCCAACAGAGTTTGTGCTGAACCGAGCACTGGATCGCGAGTTGGAAAGTCGTTTGTGGCATTTACAGGCAAATTTGGATAGAAACAGTAGAACGCTTGTCCTGAATCTGAGTAAACCATGTTCCATGAACGGAAGCAAAACCAATCAGATTGAAAGTTGATTTGGCCATTATGATAAATTGGTAAGCCAGCGTTAATTTCCCCGGCTAAGCCTCACTTTTGAAGCCTGTCTCCTGTCCCGTTGGACATCGGTTCAGTCAAAAGTTTGTTTGGGTCTCCAGGGTCCAGAAATTAAAGAATCACAATTTTGAATGTAATAGTAAATTACCCTGCAATGAAAAGCGCCTATGCCAAAACGTCGTGAATATATATTAAATCGCCGAAACTCATGACGTCACCATGAAATGTTCTGGCTACGCCTCCGCTGCTGCAATACTGAATAATGAAATATATGTGGAAAATAAATTCTTCAGGGCAGACTGGACGCTGACGCTGTGCGGCCAATACGATGACTGGTGCCAGGAGGGAAGCAATAATCCAGGACTGATGTGCTGTTCCGGATACAAGTGCTATATGGAACGGTGGGGTGACAGAGGCAAGTGCCGCAAATCTCCATTCGACTGGAGCTAGCGATTTCCGTTCACCGACTGTCTCTGCGTCTACTCCACAGGAACGATGCATGCATTTGCTTCTAATTCACAGGAACGATGCATGCATTTGCTTCTAATTCACAGGAACGATGCATGCATTTGCTTCTACTCCACAGAAACGATGCATGCATTTGCTTCTACTCCACAGGAACGATGCATGCATTTGCTTCTAATTCACATGAACGATGCATGCATTTGCTTCTAATTCACAGGAACGATGCATGCATTTGCTTCTACTCCACAGGAACGTTGCATGCATTTGCTTCTACTCCACAGGAACGATGCATGCATTTGCTTCTAATTCACAGGAACGATGCATGAACTTGAACTCAGTCGCAGGTAGAAAAAGA
The DNA here is from genome assembly GCA_018105865.1 of Metaphire vulgaris. Classification (NCBI taxonomy): domain Eukaryota; kingdom Metazoa; phylum Annelida; class Clitellata; order Crassiclitellata; family Megascolecidae; genus Metaphire; species Metaphire vulgaris. The sequence goes on along the minus strand of CM030835.1, from coordinate 22,298,707 downwards.
AATTCATCCGCAACTTTTCCTCGAAATATTAAATAAAGATCATTGCATTCAACTGGTTTTCAGAGTAATCTCCATATACAACGTCCTACCCGATGCCTTGCCTCACAAACTGATTACATATACAGGCCTAAGTAAGTAAGTAAAATATCGAGAATTTCTATGGAGGCTTTGTAAGCAGGAACCGTAGTATTTGCTTATTCCTAGGCGCCTAATATACAGTAAAAATGTCCATAGAGCCTAACCATAGCTCAGTAGTCAGCCAGGTAAAGTCAATTCCAGAAATCGCCGAAGCGGCAAAGTAGATTGCTGAAAAAGACAAATTCAAAGTACAAAAGACAAAGTAGAATGCTGAAAAAACAAAATTCAGCTTTCCTCGGAATTCTCGAAGTGAGAAAATGGCTGAAATTCGTAAATTCGTGCATTATCATTATACTAGTTTTCAAATATAGCCCAATGGTGTAACCACGGATGTGCATGGGGCCGACCGCCCCCTCTAGGTGGAATTAGTCCTGGGATTTGCGCAAAACCGTTTAGATGTTTCTTGGAGGGGGATACTGTGGGTAGAATGAATGATACAGAGGCGACCCTTCAAGAAATCCTTGACGAAGCTTTTTATGCTTGTGCTCTTTTATACTCCAAAGCAGTGTTTATTCTAGGCCTTCTCTGAGGGAATCTCCCAGTTTTAACCCCCCTCCCCTCCAAAAAAATATGTTGGCTGGGGATGGAAAATTCGCCCCAAAGTATGGAGACTCAGACCTTGTCCCCCCAAACATTTCAAAATCCCCCCAATGTCAAGGTGGCTAGAATAAACACTGCTCCAAAATATCGATGCGCCCCCTTATTCCGTAAGCCTGGCTACGCCGGAGATTTAAACATACGATAGGCTTCAACAGAAGAGTGGTCCGAAGCCTCTTACGATAAAAGACTATAGGCATCAAAGCCACGCCATAGATCTCTAAACTGTTGAGGCGCTTAGAAACCAATTTTCATCTCGTCCGCCCAAGATTCAAACACATTCCGTGAATACAGAACAACGTCCCCACTGCAGATTCTCCGTGCGTCCAATTCAATCTGGAAATACGAAATAACAAACACAATAAAACTGTTAAGAGATCGTTCAATATCAAATGCAAATGCAACATGTATAGTCAGATTAAAATTAATTAATTTAAAAGGTATATTGATTGGAAGTTTAGATAAATAATGCACAAAAACTCTGCTTAAATTCTTCAATTACTTATATTCCACATGAAATATCTAAGACCACAGAATATTCCGTTTTCATTAAACCAAAGATAAGACAGTCTCGTACAAACGAAGTGAATGTATTTGTATTATTATTGTGCTTAAGAATATACTTTCCACTCATTCGATAGATGGCGAAAGTATTGTGCAATGCTAAGAGAGCGCTTATACGAGTGTTTAGTTTCGGATAAAAGTGACTTTGGGATAAACCGCGATGGAGCGAAAGACATCGAAGAATGAAGCCCCTGCTAAAGTTAACCCTAATCATCCTAACATATTTCGCAACCTAATTATACTGAGTGGGGTCCAAAACGACCCCAATGAATTCCCATGTTATTAATACAAACCTTTCTATGATTTGGCTTACAACAAGTCTCTTCAGTATAAAAACAGTTGTTAAATGAGTAAAATTAATTATAAGACATAAATCAATGTCTTTTGTAGACCTATCTGGCCTGTTTATACCATAAAACTAAAAGATATAGTTTTTAGTCGTCATGAAAATTAACTTTCTAAAAATTGTAAATGTTTGCATAGATCATTCAATGCAACTGTCACACACAAATTCTTTATTGATAATCTGCATAATAACTTATATGCAGCTGTCACAGACAAACTGCTGCTCACAACTTATTGTTGCTCTTTAGCTCTGCGCCCAGTATAAACTTGTCCTGTGAGTGGGTAACTTGTCTCCGAATCACATGGCCACCAGATTTTCACTCCATATTTGGCTGGTTTCCGGCAACAACCTCTATAAACAACCAACTGTTCATCAACGCACAGATCAGGTCCTGGAATGTACATTTTAGGAAGTTGTGCTTGAAACATATTCCAAATATCAGAAAATGCAGCTAATTTATCTGTAATCAGTCTTTCATCTCTAGTGTTCCTATTATCAAACCTCGTACACTCTAGTAGTGTGGCCTGAAATCTATCACGCAACATCACTGCTCTGAATATTGGCCTTCCTTCAGCATTTGACCACAGAGATAATGCAGGCTCGAAGTTTAATTTCTGGATACCTGCTAAGATGCACAGACCGATCCAAGCATAAATCTCGGATTCATCAACATCTTTCCACTCTTTAGGACTTTCAGGATGAAGATTCCACTCATAAATGCTCTTGTCACCTTCTCGATTGGTTTCTTGGATAACTTGAATAACAATTGACTGAGTAAGAAAAAGTCGAAAGGCTTCAGTAATACTGGAACATCGAGCTTCTGCTGTAATCACGGCAGCCTGCCTTACAATATTCTGTCCACCTCTTCTTCTCTGAGCTGCCAGAGCTGGCTGTGTCTTTATCCTCACAGTGCCATCTTTACCAAGTAAAGTATCATGATCATCATCTCCTAGAACATTGGTGGCTATGCCACTGTCTTTCTCTATTCGACCTCTACCTCTTCCACAACCTCTGCCTCGCTCTGTCTCTTTATTGTTTCAACGACCTCATAATGCTCCTTTTCTGTCAGATTCTTGTCTATTAGGAATTCAAACATTCTCCACTTCAGAATCACTTGCAGTTTCAGTGTCCGGTATATCAGAAACTTCAGATACATGATCTTGATCTTCACCTGAGTTCGTTTCTGGATCGCTAAAGTCACTTTCATCTGTACTAGAATCTTTCTCTAATAAAGTCCGAATTTCGGCTGGTTTTAGATAATGAATTGTCTCAGGTAGGTCTACTAGACATGTCTTACTCTGAATATCATCGAAATACATGTTATAAATAAAAGAAAACATAAAATATAAACAGAATTTAAAAATTTACAATAAAAAAGCTATGAGGTCTTTTCGGACCCCAACAATTTTTAGACGATACCTCTCCAGTTTTACTACGACTCTTAACATCAATATGTTTTATAGAAAGGTAAACATATATGTGACAAACTCCTAAAGTTTGGTGAAAAAATTCTGAACCATTAAAAATATATTGAACTGATTATGCGTCTGGGGTCCAAAATGACCCCACTCAGTATGATTAGGGTTAAAGGAGAAATTGCTCTGGTATTCTACTCATTTTAGGATATTGAAGACTTTAAATACAGTTATTTGTAATAGCCTAAGCTAATGAAACTAGATCAGATTAGATTAGATTAGATAGTTCGTTAATAGGCGCACTTTAGCACAAATGCGCCGCTCTGATTGGTCAAAGAATAATGTTTTAAGTCTTGAAAGGAAAACGTCTCGAGAGGTGGTATTGTCCCGTAGCTCCGCTGGGAGAGCATTCCAGTAGTAAGGCCCTAGCATCCTAAATGAACGATCGCCAATCTTTGTGCTTGTTCGAGTAGTGACCAAAGTTCTTGTGTTATCTGATCTGAGCCCGAACGGTCTGTGCATCGACCTCAACTGCTTACATTCACAGGAAAGGTATTCCGGTGCCTCTCCTCGGAGACACCTATCGACGATGGAAATGATCTTAAAAATCAGTCTCTGCTTGATCGGAATCCAATGCAATTCGCGTAGAACCGGTGTGATATGCTGGTTCCTCTTTGTGTCTGTTAAAAGGCGGGCTGCAGCATTCTGCACTGTCTGAAGGCGCTGAATTTGTGTTTTGCTGATTTGTACCAACAAGCTATTACAGTAGTCCAGTCTTGTACTTACAAGTGCATGAACTAACACCTTTGCCGCTTCTTGTGTCAAAGTAGGTATTATCGATCTCAATTTCCGTAGTTCGCCGAAACTGCTTGCAACAACCTTGTTGACATGCTGAACCATTGTCAGATTTTCATCCAACATAACACCTAGATTTCGTACAACTTTAGAACGGAAGATTTCAATCGATCCAATACTGATTTTATCCAGTATTACTTTATCTATCTGTTTCCTATGCCCTAGGCAGATTAGTTCAGTTTTTTTGTGGATTGAGTTTAAGCCTATTCCTGCTTAACCACCCTTCTACGTCTCTTATGCAGGCTTGCAGTGCTTCCGCCACATCCTTTACTTCAATGGAGTGGTGGCTGAGATACAGTTGGATGTCATCTGCATAGTAGTGCGTATTGAGCTTGTGTAGCATTACTATGTCATCGAGTTCACTAACGAAGATAGCGAACAACAGAGGTCCAAGGATCGATCCTTGCGGAACTCCATAGGCAACTTTCCTGAGACCAGATACTGATCCACCATTGTGCACACGCACAGTCCTATCTGTTAAGTAGGATTTTAACCATTCGAGCGCAACTCCACGCACCCCGACCCTTTGTTCTAATCTTTGCAGAAGTATTCCATGGTCCACTGTATCGAAAGCGGCCGACAAATCGAGTAATACCAGTGTAGTCACTTTCCCTTTGTCCGCCGCATCGAATACATCAGAGAGAATACGCAATACGAAAAAAAATTCCAGCAGGAAAACAATTATTTCTTAAAAATTCCTAAATAGATTTCTGTCAAAATTTTCACACGTGTACAGCACACATTTCCCCACCTTTATGCTAATTTTCATCTTATTTACTTATAAGATGGCCATATTGTGTGATATCAAAGTCAAACTTCGATTTTTACGAATCAACTGACAAAATTTTATTGATGGTCCAGAAATTTCAACTTAAACCACAATTGTTCGAGATGGTTATCGGGCATAATTGCAAACCCTAACCCTAGCCATAATCCTAATTGCAAAATTGTTCGGTATCCAAAGCCAAGCTCCCGTAATGTCTGAATTTGCATCTTATCTTCATTCAATATTTTACCCATTTTGAAAGTTTTAAATCAAACTTTTATTGTTATGTCCAATTCTGTGAATTTAAAAACATTTTTGCAAATTTGCATTCGATTTAAACTTTACTACTACTGCAACAATAGCAAAAACAACAACAACAACAACTGCTACTAATACCACCAAAATTGACATGAAGCCAAATTTATGTGAAGCTAGATATTTAGGCCTGTCATGCTGCGACAGAGTAGTAAAAATCGTAGTTTGATTTTGATATCTCACAAAATAGCCATCTTATATGCAAATAAGATGGAAATTGGCAACAAGGTGGGGAAATATGTGCTGTACACGTGTGAAAATTGTGATAGAAATCTATCTAGGAATTTGTAAGAAATTATAGTTTTCCTGCTGGGGAGTTTTTTTCGTAGACACCCTGTAGAGCCGTTTCCGTTGAGTGATATTGACGATATGCCGATTGAGTTCTTGGAAGAAGATCGTATCTTAACAGATGCGACTTAATTTGACCCACCACTACACGCTCAATGGTCTTCGAGATAAACGTAAGGTTATAAATTGGTCTGTAGTTGGAGGCGACTCCATATGAGTGATTTAAGGCAAATGAGTGATTTAACGAGCGTACTAGACGATTTAACGATAACCATGTTTAAAGTAGGCCTATCAAACGATAATTATGAGTAGACAGAAATGACATCCTTATCAGTTTACAATAGGCCTACAAGTCATTCTGAAATATAATGAGCATTACTGCTTAAAAGATGAGTCAGTTATCAAGCAGGGCAAACCTTTAAGTCCATTAATACTTCATGACAGAGATATTTACAATGATGGTTTAATTTAGCATTTGAAGAGAGACTAACTTCGTCCGTTTACCAAGCTGCAAATTTTGCTCTTTTATTGCTACACTCGGTTTTTCTTAATGGTAATAAATTTCCCTTGTCGGATTTTATTGCTGAAGAGTTTTAAGAAATTAGCAACGGCGCATTGTCAATAGAAGAGATGCTGAGCGAACTCGTTTGTCATTGACTACCTGGTGGGCCAATAAACCGGTACCATCCTGTTTCATTGTGAATATTTCGAGAGCCCTGAGTCAAAATGCATGACATTTGGTGCACATATTCGGTACTATATCCTGAATACAGCGGTTAAAGCATGTCTTTCAATTTCAAAGTTCAGCAGCGCCACCTAGCAAACATCAGGCCAGATGTAGGCTGCGTTCATTAAAAAACGTTTGGTTGCTAAAAATCAGTAACTTGTGCAATGTTGACAAATGCCAGTCTGGCAAGCAATTTCATATACTGTATATATATACTGTATATATATATATATATATATATATATATATATATATATATATACTGGCATAATACCATTATCCAGTTTCCACTGCTTGAACCTGCTGCCCAGAATTGTTGTCTTCGTCACTCACCAGTGTTACCAGCGAACAATTGCTTAGCTCGGCAGGACAAGCATATCCAGACATAAGACGTAGGAATTTGTTAGATGAAAATGCTGGAAAAGTATTATTTTTGGCTTACAACATTCGACTTTTCGGCTACAAAGTGACGAATTAACTTTTACTTATATTTTATAGTAATCACATAGGCGGCGGAAGACAATAAAAAGTACCCCGGCCCGTTTACTATATAGCGGCAGCGGCCCGCGGGGCGCTGAGGGTCGAGGTGCCTAACTAACTTACTCAGTGGCGTAGCCAGGATTTTCGGAAGGGGTTTGGTTTTTAGTTTTGAATGTGACCAACTTTGGAAAAATCCTGAGCAGCAAAAAACGTTATCGCCTCTACTTTTTTTAGCTGACAAGCAAAGTAAGGTCATCGCCTCTTACTTAAACCTTTACCGTTTATAGCCAAGAGGGGTCTTGACCCCAAACGACGCGTCAAAAAATAAAAATACACGGAAACTCATTAAAAAATTTTCGGCGGCCAAGGGGAGACTTTAACCCTCAACCCCTCTTGGCTACGCCACTGAACTTACTAACGACCGTTCTCCCATCTTCACGGTACGTCTTGGATGGTGGGGGAACGAAGAAGTAACTAAAGGGAACACAAAACCCGTGAATGGACATAGAAATGGAAAAAGTCTGGTCATTCAGATGTGTTGGAGGTGTGATTGAAAGAGACGGCAGTCAGCAAGAAGATATAAAATCAAAAATATCAAAGGCGCTCCATACAATGGGATTGGGAAGGACGAAAAACTATGGAGAAAAACAACTCGGGGGGGTCCCATAATTCCGGGGGTGTCCATATCAAGTGTTGAGTCTTAAACGGTTAGTTTTTCGTAGTATATTCCTAGTCCTACACTCATCACTATGGAATAATTTGCGCAGATGTTGTATTATCCGAAGTACTTACAGTTTGTTCAGGGTCTTCGATATATTCAGCTTACGGCGTTTAACAACAAACTTGTCCATTGTATGGATGGTGAAGCGCTGTTGAACGATTGAATCGCTGAAGCCGTGAGATTGTTTCCGCGATTTATGCGAACACAGTGAAGCTCTTACTGATCCGTTTCGATCGAGACCCAATTCCGACTGCTCTCTCTCGATTAAACACTCTCTAGCGCCCTTTACTGCTTCCCTGGTGCCCCCGCTCTTCCTGGCACCCTTTGCTGTCCTTCGGCCCGTCTCCCCATTTCGTTCGTCTAACTTAAGTGCCTTCATCCGTCTTTTAATCTAATGTCAACTGATAAACATACGTTGCTACGGTGTTTGACACCTTCGGATTAGATGGGTACATGACATACTTATCTGATTTGCTACTATAAAGCCTTATTCGGCAGTGCATTCGCCCTCCCGCGACAGCTGCTCCCTCATTCGTCTCAGTGCCTTCTTCCGTCTTTTAATCTAATCTTATTTAATCTCCGTCTTTTCATCTAATCTAATAAGCCTATGACTACCGTGTTTGACACTTTCGAGTTAAATGAGTATATATTTAATAATCTTTATTCGTGACAAGCACAGCATAAAAAATAGTACACAAACAAGGAAAAAACACAAATCAACTGAACAAAAACCAAATAAAATCAAACTAATAATAAACTAATAAACCAAGCACAAACTTTACACAGTACAGCCATGTTACATGCCTATCTGATCTTATCTGATCTTGCTACTATAAAGCCTTATTTATTCGGCAGTGCCTGCGCCCTCTCACGACAGCAGCTCCCTTCTGAGTTCGGAATGAAAATTAAATCAAACAATTTAAAGAATTACAATTCTCCAGTTCTCACTTCTTAAAAAGTACCCCGGCCCGGTCTATGGCGGGCCGGGGTACTTTTAAAAGTACCCCGGCCTGGGCCGACGGGGCCGATAGAAGTGCGCCGCCTATGATACTGTAATCATGTGAATTACAGCTTCGGTCTGACTCTACGCGCAACCTCTCCGCTAACACTATCTAAGCGATTCCGTGACGTCATGCATCTAATTAAAATAAATAGGTCAAGTTGCGCTCAGCTGTTTATGCAAATGTGGTCAGCGAGAGCTAGTGGACATGGCGTCTAGCGCTGCAAGCAGAGCGTTTTTCGAAATAAAGCTGTTAGAATCAGACGTTCCAGGAGCAAAACTTCGCCGTAGTGATGTTACAAACAATTCAGTTGTTGAATTGAAACGTTGGCTAGAGTGGAGACCGAAAAAAGGATGAACTTGTGCATAGGCAATGTCTAATATAGCGTTAAGTAAAATGTGGTCATGCGGTTTTTTTCATCTTCTTAATTTGTGTACACACACACACACACACACACACACACACACACATATATATATATATATACATATATATAATAACATACATGTTAAGTTAAGCAATGCTAATAAAGAATAAACGACGATATTGAGAATTTCAATGTTAACATTTCAATTTTGAGTTATAATTTTTAAACAAATTTCTTGTTGGCTCTTCACCCTAGCCAGAATAAATTAACTAGTTATAGAGATTTTTAGTAGGCGACGACCCACGAGTACGAGTGAAACTGCAGTGATATCGTGTAGGGTGGTTAAACGTTTGGCCAGTAGCGTCATTTCACACTTTTCTGTGGGGGGGGCGAGATAATTTTATGGTCAAATTTTGACAAATTTTTGCAAATCTTAGGCATTTTTGGAAAATTTTGGGAAATTTTAGGCAATTTTGAAAAATGACGCCACTGCGTTTGGCTAGTAGGCATCAAACTTTAACAGTTACTGAACGTATGCCCTGTGCCCCGTCCATGAAAATATGCAATTTGATATTATTTGAAGGTATGATTGTATGATGTGTAGAGTTGGCTGGTAGAGGATCCGGATTCATCTGAGTTGGCCCAGTTGGATCTAAGAAGTGCTTGTTGCAAATGTATGTCCATTTGGTAATGTTCCCGATAGTAAAGTTCTCTCTGCTTTTGCTCTGTCAGTCGACGACTCGACGGACCGGGTAACTGTATAAAACGAACTCCTTCTTTCAAACAAATGTCAGTTTTCCTATTGTAATTTGCACATGTCCCATAACAACAGTGTTTGATGGGCATACTTAATTTTATCGCGGAACAAATTAAACTTTAAGAAATCTATTTAGTAATTCACACAATACCGCGCGAATTCAACTATCTAATGACCACATTTGCATACGCATGCGCAGTGAGCGTGACCTCCTTTAGGACCGATTCTAATTTTAGTTCTGCGATAAGCCTTTATTTTTGTCGTGCAGGACTTAGATAATGGGTGACTCAAGCCATTCGAAGCGGGGAAGTCATGTTCCGTGGCCTGATGAGATAACGAAGTTGGCAGTCAAAGCAGTCACGGTTGAGGAATAAAAATGCAAAACATTCTGTATATTAATGAGGGGAACTTTATTACACGTATAAAATGACTGGGGATTCATCTTTCATAGATTCATTTAGATTCACTATACCGCCGGCTCCACAGAGAGAGCCCATGTATTCTTATCGATTATGCTACCCAACCATCCAGGAAATTTCTCAATGGTCTTGCCAAAATCCAAAGGCCCGAGACCCTGCCAGAATAGGGGCCGATATCACCACGTGGCTACGTCAATGATAATTGATATAGTCTGGAACTGATCCTCGTCTTATTCATCCAGCTATTGAACTCTATCGTAATCGCGAAGCAGAAGTCTAGTAAAAAATGGTTCTGACAGCGATTGACCGTTGTCCTGAATAACTGCATACATTGACTGTCGAATTGTCAACAGTTCAGTCTTTGTAACTCTGAAAGGAATAATGACGGAAAGGAAAACAATAGAATCTACAATTGCTTCATCGTCTTCCAAAAGGCATGCGGCACCATAGATCCAAGAGTAGACAGGGCTGTACAGTGGTCGTATGGAGTGGACCAAAAATTAGTTAGACGGCTAAGCGACATAAGCAGCAACTCAAGATCAGCCGTGCAAATCTTCGGAGAACTTGGAAAATCGTTTTCAACAAGCACCGGGACAAAGCAAGAAGATAATATATAAATTATGCTTTTCATCGTCCGACATTTGACTCGAAAACATTCTTTCTTCAATGCCGCTGTCGCCAAGCGGATCTTGTTTCAGAAATTTTGTTGAATCTCATAGATTTTTAAACGGTATTTTAACATTTGTCCTGATAAAATAAGAGCTATTTGAAATTAATACACGAGTGTTCACTAGACGAACATGATAAGAAATGAATTTCTAATCAAACATATCAGCTGCAGCCAGGGCCACCTGAGCCATTAGGTAGGCAGTTTAGGCACTGCCTAGGGGCGAAAACTTTAGTAGGGGCGAAATAAAACGGGGATGAAAATTTTTGTAAGAGCTCAGAACGTTTTTTTGCTTGTCACACTGTTTTGGAGAGCCGACAAACTTTTTTTGCTTGTCAGACTTTTCCGTATGTGAATGGGCGAAAATCTGAGAAAATGAAAATATGCCTAGGGCGTCCAAAATTCTAAAGATAGCTCTGGCCGCAGTTGCAAAGCAGTGGGATAGAAGCCAGATGGCGCAATGTCAGATCAGTTGCATTTGCATAATGAAATACCTTTCACTTGACATGAAAACTATCCGAGTTCATTCAGCCTCGAGCGTCGTCAGCAATTGTTTTGCATTTCAGGCACCAAGGCTCATACTGTAGCAGATCTGTGGCAGGTACAGTGTTAATGTACGCTTTCTAGTATATAACAAATCGTACGTAATTATATATCGTCTACGGAAGTAGTAGCCTACTCTAGTAGCTAGTTATGTTAAGGCGCTAAGTCTAAATGTTAAAACCTCTAAAGCCGATACTGTATGCCAGTGGCGTAGCTAGGATTTCGGGAAGGGGGTTTGGTTTCGATCGAGACAAAGCTATGGAAATTGCTTTAATTTTTTTCTTTTCTAGGAGCTCACAAGCAAAAACGAAAGGTCGTCACCTCCATATTCTTTCTATTTTCTATAGCACTTAGAAATTTTTGTAATCGGCAGCCAGCCAAGGGGAGTTTCGACCCCCAAATCGCGTCCGAATATGAAAAATGTATAGAAAAGCATGAAAAATTGTTTTCGTCGGCAGCCACGAAAGGGGGTTTAACCCCAAACTCCCTCCTCCTGGCTACGCCACTGCTGTATGTGGGTTGTCACTTGTCAGGTAGGCAATAGTCGTCGAATTCATTGGGCGTCGAGGATTGAATATCATGGCAAGCGCGACGACCCAGGGAGCGGGCGAGAATTGTGTCTGAATTGTGACTTAAAAGAAACTCGTCAGTTGGTACTGACCTTGAATTAGTACCACTCCCTAAAAGCCTCAGCAGCGGGTACGACCTGGTACCGCCTGTACCTCCACTTATCTTCCGTTGATACCACCTGGTATCGATCCTTCCTTCCACCGTCGGCGCCGCTAGCACCGATATCCTCCTCTCTTCCCATCGGTACCGCCTGGTACCGGTATCTACGAAGCAGACATGGGTCAATTACAATTATAATTGTAATTCAATTGTAAATAATTACATTTGGCCAATGTAATTGTAATTGTAATTGATCTGTGGAAAGTTCAATTACAAATAATTGTAATTGTAATTGTCGTGTGTGGGATTGTAATTGTAATTGAGCTATTGTAATTGTTTTACTCAATTACAGGAATGTGAGTTTTATAAGTTCTAATAACGTATTAGCATGTATGAGCCGAAGTCTTGTCAGTCTATGAATGTATCGCAGTGAATACATTGGATGGTTAGTGAATTGTCAAAGCACAACGGTTATTGGTAAATGGTTCTAGGACTATTGACCACAGGACGATTGACCATAGGACGATTGACCATAGGACGATTGACCACTGGACGATTGACCACAGCGGACTTTTGACCACTGGACGATTGACCACAGCGGACTTTTGACCACTGGACGATTGACCACAGCCGTGGGTATCAGGCTTAGCACGCTGTATGCTGCATGCATGCATGCACGCATACAAAAAAGGAACCAAATGCTGGGAATGATGAAAAGGACAATAGTGAGTCGATATATATATTATATATATATATTATGAATAAAAATTTATCTATATACATCTATATATACATATATATACACATATATACATATATATATATATATATATACATATATATATACATACATATATATACATATATATACATATATATACATACATATACATATATATATATATATATACATATATATACATATATGTACATATATATACATATATATACATATATATACATATATATACAAATGCTATTTATATATATACATATATATTATATATATAGACAATAGCATTTGGTTTCCTTTTTGTATGCGTGCATGCATGCATGCAGCAGACAGCAGACAGCGTGCTAAGCCTGATACTCACGGCTGTGGTCAATCGTTCAGTGGTCAAAACTCCGCTGTGGTCAATCGTCCAGTGGTCAAAAGTCCGCTGTGGTCAATCGTCCAGTGGTCAATCGTCCTATGGTCAATCGTCCTATGGTCAATCGTCCTGTGGTCAATAGTCCGCGTACCTTGGTAAATGGACTCACTGCCCTAGTCAGTTGCCATGCAAAAATTTACTTATTTACTTTTTACTGCTTTTCAAATTGGAAGGGAACCAGCTTATCATTTGTCTACTTCCTGTGTTCTGCGGCTGCGCTTTTTTGTGAATAAAAGTTTAATGCCAGTAAAGATGAGCGTAAATCAAGCAGAAGTAATATGGAATTATTTTTAAAAGTATGATGACTTTAATAATGCTGTTTCCAATGCAAATGTTAAAGTGAAGTGCCGGTTGTGTGGTGAATTAGTGTCATGCTCGATAAAGGCTACTTCGAATTTGTTGACTCATTTGCAGGTTTGTGAAACTTTGTCTTACGGTTTTTTAAATCGGCCGTAGCATGTGACTTTGTTGAACTAATTTATGTTAATTATTTTAGACACTCAAGTTTATTAAAAGAAGCAGAAAGAAGAATGAAAAGTAATTGTAATTGTAATTGACACATTTGTAATTGTAATTGATCCCAATGTAATTGGCTGTAATTGTAATTGTAATTGTAATTGACAAAAATCCATGTAATTGTAATGTAATTGTAATTGCTTAAAACGTAATTGACCCATGTCTGCTACGAAGATGAACTCACGGTCTCTTCCATTACCGAACACACACCGCCTTCATCTAACGGCCCCGAGCATTGAATCGGCTTTTCTTTTATACAACTCGGGGACCACTGAAACGGTGGTGTTTAAAACCTAAACCATTCATTCCTAATATATCACTGTGGACTGGTGCCACCTACCGAATGATCTTATCCCTCGCTCACCATTCCTTTTTAGCAATTACCTGACTATTTATTATTATATGGCCTCACGTTTAATTCTATTCTATTATTAATCCTTTTATTAGCTTATTTGTGATTTCTTTACAACATCAATAATAATAATATTAATATTAATAATAATAATAATAAAAAAATAATAATAATCGCCAACTGATTAACCCTCATCCGGACATGCAATTTTTCGACGTTTTTGGGTCAATAGGGTGTGAATGCACCTCAACGCGTTTGCCGAGATCAATGAATCATTGTTAGTCACAAATCTAATTTTTTACTTTCTGGAACTTAAATAGGTATGCCTTAGGAATTTTTCCACAGAATGTTGTGATACAGAATGAACAATATGTGTCATTAATTAATTATTAATTAATTATTCGAGAATTTGAGGCAATATAGAGGTATTAGGCCTACCACTAAAACGAACTAAATTTAACACAAAAATACAAATACAATCTCAATATATTTGTGAACTGTCATAAACACAACAGAATTCAATGGCGCAGCCAGGATTTTCGGAAGGGGGGTTTGGTTTTGATCGTAACCAACTTCTAAAAATCTTGACAAGCAAAGAAAAGGTTATCCCCATCTTTCCTTCTCGTACTTTTCCTTTTCAGATGCTGACAAGCAAAAAAGTCGCCACCTTACATCATTACATTCTATAGCACTTAGAAATTTTGGGTCGGCAGCCAGCCAAAAGGGGCTGGCTCCCAAAACCGCGTCCAAAAATAAAAAATGTATGGAAACACATACAAAATTTTTCGTCGGCACCCAAACCCCCTTGGCTACGCCACTGACAGAATTTCAATAGGTCTATCAAGTTGTATGCGTCTGAGTATTTTACTGACAGTCTTCATATACTGTAGTACAGAAACAGCTGAATGTTCTGAGCAAACAAAGCCACAACAACTGCCACAGCGTTTTTGAACTTTTCTGTCCATCACCCTTTGGCCGAGATGGCATATGCCCTGAGTCGCACAAGCTGCATAACCCGTGGGTGCCTGTGCATGATCTGTGTATCCAAGGAACTTACAGTAGGAGACCAAAGTCAGTCGATCAGAAAATCCAAAAATCGACGACCATTCTGCAAGGCTGTCGTGCATATTGGTGTTTTGTGGTTGTTTTTTCGGGCAGTTCCGACATATGCCAATCCACTGTAGCTATTGTGCTAATGGAATACTTGTCTACAAGTTATCGCCAGCAATATTTCTGCCACTATTGTGCCGTGGTGCTACCAATGACTTGACAACATCTGCACCGAGATTCTGAGCCCGCAAACTGCCTGGCTGTACGAGGTATTGACATCACATGCACACCAGATTTTATAACATATTTAGCAGGTTTGCTGTACATGTATTGTCGAAAAGAACATTTTCCTCCGAATGGTACAAGTTGTTCATAACTGTTATGCCTATATCAGCACCAGAAATATGAAACTTACGTAATTGACTGACAAATGATTCCAAAACATTGCGAATTGCGGCAAGTTTATCAGAGGTCCTTCTCTCCGATCTTGTGACCTTATTATCAGATCTCAGGAATCTCAATATACTTTTGAACCGTCTAAGTGCCGCTGTGGCAGCAAAGATTGGATGATTACTTTTTGGTGACCAAATCTTCCAAAGGCTCATGGTTGCCATGATATACACTGGCGAGTAGCAGTAAACCAAGAGCTGGAGTTTTCTGGCAAACAGGATGGGTAACAAATTCCTAAAATTAAAAAATTCTAGCTCTGCACACCTTCGAGAAAACGGAGCTTAATTACAGCTGGGGTATGAAAACACCCCAAAGTCCGGATGAGGGTTAAAGCGGCATATCGTACGAAGCAACACAGCATACAATAGAAAGTGCGTATTTCGTGGTAGCCAACATCTGGCTAGGTCGTCGTCCTTTCGTTCTTACTTGTTATTGCTATGCTAAATGAAACTTCACATCGTCATCATCGGAACAACCACATCTTTATTATGGCAGGATCGAGATTAGACCAAAATAATTATTAGTCTTGTAAAAGTTCTGTAAATTTTCTTCATTCTAAGATTCCATTGTCAAACGAGAAACTACTGTCAGAACTTTTCTATCACATCCGATTATATAGATCGATGCTTGTTTTAATATATCAAGACATTTTTTGTAGATTTAAGTAATTGTCTTGTGCGATATCATTGAGTGGTACATGTAGGTTCAATTGGTGACAGATGAAGTCGATTGTTGTGTTACTGACTCTCTTATCTCTCTACCAAGGGCTATACGCCGCAAGTAAAAACTTTAAAATGATAAATTATTATTTATGATCTGTCTTTAACATTAATTTAGCCCGTTTAAAAGAATCGTGCCAAAAATTGGCAATATACTAGCAAGACAATAAAGGGTCAAGAGAAACCCAAAGACAAAATAGTCCTAAATTAAATGCTTATTTATGTAATATCACCACTGCTAATTTAGCTCCGACAATGGCAACCAGACCACCATTTTACAAACCACTAGTTGGCAGATCCTACCTACTGTAAGTAGCTGTAGGCCTGTAGCCTTGAATAAATAAATGCCTTATACTACAGTGCTATATTATTTCACGAAGCAGTATGCTGCTTTAATTTTGCTAAACTGATATACATAATTTTGTTGTCATGTTTATGTTTCTGAGTCAAAACAATGTTTAGGAATGCTGAAAAAATGTTTATTTATATTTATATTCATTTAGACGCCGGTTGCCCCAAAGACTGGATTAGGTTTCTTCGCACTGATCGCTGTTTCTACATCAGTCCTACCTTTGAAACGTACCAAACGGGCAAGGACTTTTGTGAAGCAATGAACTCGCAATTGGCTCCACCCATAACATGTGACGAACATATTGACTTGAGAGACTTTCTAGCTTCACAACGGTATGTCTTCATTCTTTCAAATACTGTCGTCACAATTAGTGCCATTTCGTGGACACGTGTTTATTCCGGTTCCCGGAACATTCGGTAATGGAACATTCGGTACCGGAGAATTCGGCACCAAAATTTTAGTTGTGGAAGATTCGGTACCGGATAATTCGGTACCGGATGATTCGGTACCGGATAAATCGGTACATGTTCGGCATTCAAATCAGTAGCCATAACCCTAATTCTAACCCTAATCCTAAAACTGTATAAATCAATAAAATAAATATAATTATCAATAGTATACCTACCCAAATTCTACTTAAATATTCTACCTAAATATATATGGGCATATACTGTACATAAGCATATACTCCACCCAAAGCCAGAGGGACCCTGGGATTGGGGAGGGGAGGTGGGGTGGGAGAGGTAGAGCCAGTGTCTAACACATGTAACCGAATTTGCCATCCTGACGATACCGTTCCCAATGTTCCGGTACCGAATCCTCCATGACCGGTACCGAATTTTCCGGTACCGAATCTTCCGGTACCGAATCTTCCGGTCACCGTTTATTCCTTATGCAATGGACAGCGCTTTAATAGGCATCTCTACTCTTAATACGTTTGTATCTATAATATTAAAATTCTTATTCTGTATGTCTGTTACCTTCAAGCGTTCTTATTGGTTGACTATTGGTAGACGGTTTAGTCCTTACGTCGCGATGCGTTGGTGGGCGATGTTCGAAGACGACGTTGCTATTGGTAACAATTGTTCGTAGTTTAGCACGGTTTAGTCGAGTCATTGCAGCGTCAGAGGAGTGGGCGTGCGACGACGTTGCTATTGGTAACAATTGTTCGTAGTTTTAACGTACATTTTAACGTACACAAAAAATACGTGTACAGCGTCACAGTTGCGTGATTTTAACGTACATAGGCCTAATTATTACGTGGCGCAGAGCTTGGCTGGGTGGCGTATGTACAGTACATCACTGAAATGTTGTTCAGCATGAATTCAATGATTGGGTATTAGGTATAGGTATTGGATTAGTATTATCCTGCACTGCGAGCGAAGCGAGCATCTTTCTAGTATAATTACTAAGTTGCAGTCTGTCACTTGAAAAAAAATTCCTGACCTAAGTATTTTGCTGATTTTACCAAAATGAAAGGTGCTGATTCCAGCTATGTTGCAAACAAATATGAAATACGTGAATATTTCGCTAATACGGAATGCTTCGTTAAAGTTGTTGAAGTGAAATGTTAGAGATGATGAGAAATTCTGAAGAAGCGAGAACTCGCAATATGTTTTATTCAAGCTAGAAACGAATGTTTCGTCCAACCGAGAGAGCAAAAAAGAGCAATAGCTAGTTGTTTAAATTTAAATTTTGAGGCAGTAATCTTCTCTTTGTGGATGCTTTGGTATAGTTATGATCACAATTGTCACGCTGTAAACATCATGTTTGAGTTTCATCAGCAATGACATCTACGTTCCATGGTCTCGACGACTTCATGGATGTGTTCTCTTTGTTCTTCACTCATGACTCCAAGATTTGAAGGGAAATAGTTCAGGTGGACATGAAGGAAATGCAATTTGACACTCAAGCTTGCTTGCAGTCTTTTGAAAGCAATCAACATAATTTAAAATAAAAAGGGTCATAACTATCGGCTCTCAAGTTGCCAAGAAAGTCAGTAATCGGGTCGGAAAAAGGATACCAAGCATCTTTTTCTATGGTTTTCATGGTATTAAGAAATTCTTTGTCTCTGGTCAGAAGTCTAATTTGTGGGCCATCAAATATACCAGCTTTCAACTTCTCGTTTGAAAGAGCAGGAAATTTTGCAATATGTAGGCTACTTGAAGCATTTACCATCTCGATCCACATTCCTAGCGAACTGTTTCACGAGTCCTAATTGTATGTGCAAGGAAGGGAGTGACACTTTATGGGGAATAACACTTTATGAAGATTAACAAGTGGTTAATTCTTGATATTCTTTTCACCGACCTTGAATTGCTCTCTGACTGGACTTTCTTTGTATTATGTCCTGCCCTTAATCGACTATCCTAAAGGCACAGAAAGCAAGGAAATTTGGTGTATCCGCTTAGCTGTTCTAGAAGCAAGGATATAACCTTCAAGTCGCCACATAAAGTCCAGCAATGGTCGCTATATTTGATTTTCTGGACAATGGTTCTCGTGGTTTCCTAATTTTCTTTCAGATTTACTGAGTGAGGAATAGCAGTGGAAGCCAACAATTATTTCCATTGTGAAGTAAAACAAACTTTGGACTCTTTTTGTTGAACTGTCAATAGAAAGCCTTCATTCTTCGGTTACAAAGCAACCGCATCCCATTGATTCAATAAGTCCTTTGATGTTGATGCAGCTAACAAGCTCCTCCTCCATATGGAAATATTTCTTGAGAGCACATGATAAATTATTCAAGAGGCATGCTGCGAGACAAGAGTTGCTTTTTGCGAAAATAAAATTGACAGATCGACTCAACTAGCTGATTAGATAGTCTTAATTGCTTTCAGCCATATCAAATTTACCCTCAATGAAAATTGGGTGATCTTATGCACATAAATTATATTGTAGTTATACAGAGTATTGAAAGTGAGTATCATGTCTATAATTGTTTGCATACAGACGACATATTAGCCTTACCAATGGATGATGGTTTTATGATGAAGTGATCTAAACGAATAATAATAATAGTAATAAATTAAATAATAATAAATAAGGTTTAGTTTGGTTCAGTACATTGTACCCTGTATGAGGACCATCATGTTTTACCCTTTCACAGCGGCTTCAATCCTCCCCCCCCTTTGAAGCCGGGCTCAATTCTTCTCCAAAATTACAAATTCCCTCCAAATTACAAATTCCCTTTGTAATTTGTTCCCTTGTAGACTTTTGTATTATTTTCAGCTTTTTATCCTTTGTATTAGGCATAGCTATCATGTACCATTGATAACGACCAGTAGCGTCATTTCATACTTTTCTTGGGGAGCAAGATAATTTTTTGCTAATTTTTTGCTAATTTTGGAAAATCTTAGGCATTTTTGCAAATTTTTTGCAAAATTTTGCAAAATTTTGGGCAAAGGCGACATATCAATCTAGCTATGGATGAGGATTTTATGATGACGCAATCCGAGAAAATAAAGAGCATTTTGTCTTATTATATTGGCAGAAATAGTCGTCATTGGCCTATAGGCTACAGTAACCTTGTGTTTGTTAAAGCTGAAGAACTTAATAGGATGTTGTGATGCTCAAATTTCAGAGAACCCGTAAAACAATTTTTTCTGCAGTAGACATCAAGATAATTTAAACATTGAGATGCTGTGACTAATGTTATAGTCGCGCATGCAGCAAAGGACAGAACTGCGAGGATTTCTGGATTGGTATTGAAAAACTAAACGGAAGCCACTGGAAAACTTCTCAAGACTTCGTAATTGAGACTAGCCGTCAATGTCAACAGTGGGCCAACGGTTTTCCAATAGAGACAGAAGGAAATTGCGTTATCTTGAGTCTTAGAGGTTACAGAGGCAGAGGCGTCTGGAGAAACACCAATTGCAACAAACAGTT
This sequence comes from Metaphire vulgaris, assembly GCA_018105865.1. Taxonomy (NCBI): domain Eukaryota; kingdom Metazoa; phylum Annelida; class Clitellata; order Crassiclitellata; family Megascolecidae; genus Metaphire; species Metaphire vulgaris. Next base: position 22,278,597 of record CM030835.1, on the reverse strand, counting down.
GAAATACGTCTGCATCAGTAAGTCTGTCGCTTTTACTAAATTGAACCAATTCAATGTTAAGCAAATGCCTGAACGTTGTATGTCAATGAGTTATCATAATTGAAACGTCATTGGAAGAAGTCAATGTCGAAGTTTTCTGGCAGGACAACAGGCCAAATCGCCTTAAGGTTCTCATGACTTGTGTTTTGAAGGCGTAATTTGATGTGGATATTTCGCTGTTTAGGTTACATTTATATATGACATCTATACATATGTAAATTTATTTAAGTTAAATTAATTGGGATAAGAAATGACCGTTTAAATCATGGGATTCTGAATATGAAGAACTGCTTTGTAGTGGAAACCCAGAAAGTCTTAACCGCGATTACTGAAATGTATTATTATTATTATTATTATTATTATTATTATTATTAGTAGTAGTAGTAGTAGTAGTAGTAGTAGTAGTAGTAGTAGTAGTAGTAGTAGTAGTAGTAGTAGTAGTAGTAGTAGTAGTAGTAGTAGAAGTAGTAGTAGTAGTAGTAGTAGTAGTAGTAGTAGTAGTAGTAGTAGTAGTAGTAGTAGTAGTAGCAGTAGTAGTCAGTGATGGGCAACTAACTAAAAAATATTAGTTAAACTATAACTAAATTTCAACTAAAAATAAGTAGTTAAACTTTTAGTTGCTAACTAACTTTCTAAAATTTAGATTGATTAAAATCTAACTTTCTAAACTAAAAAAATTAGTTAAACTTTTTGCAACAAATTTTACAACTATTTTCAGTTAAGCAACGTTAACTGGGGCCGACGCTTGGACGGGTGCCACTTCAGCCATATGCTGAAAACCACTAACTAACTAACTAACTAACTATCTAACTAACTAACTTGTATAGCGCCATTTTATTAAACAATTGACATCAGTCAAAAGCTTCATGAAAGACGCAGTTGTGCGAATTTCGTAGCAGGTTTCAAAAATAAAAACTAGAATATGTCACAAGAAATCAAACAAAAACAAAAATGGTAGAAAGTGTATTTTCTAAATATGATTATGATACAAGCAAACATAGGTTTTGAAAAACTTCGCTAAGAATTCGCCAGATGGCGAAACAATTTCTAGAAGCTTTTGCATTTAGTGTTAAGAGTCAGCCATACGTAGTTGAATTAGAAAGTGCAAGAATTGACGGAACTCCAAATCGGTTTGCATAAGATCACGTCAATTCCATGTATCAAAGTAGAATGAAGAAGGGTCTACGTCAGAGACCAAAGACTTCCAAAATTAGACCTAACTCTTCTTCGAGATGTAACTGCTGGACTTGCTCCTTTACCTTCTGCTGGCGATCTCTAGTTGCTTTTCAAGGCTAGTCCCTTGGTTATGGCATTCATTACCAATATCAGTTCGTGAAACCAGCACATTTTTATCTCTTAGATCTAGTCATAAAACGTGCGCATTTGTCATGGACCACCAGTCCTAATTTATTCCCCGCCGACATAACTGCTCTATTCGGTTTGACATGGTTCTAATTTTCATTGGAATATGTGTGGTATCGGTTTATTCTATATGCATTATTATTATAATGGCGCCATAGAAGCTAACCCATTGATTAATTTATGAAATGAGGGACAAGCAACTGTGCAGTGGTTGCTTTGTGTGGAAAACTTGTTTGTTAGCATTTGAAATTTGAAGCTGAAAACTAGATTTTGGAAGAATTTATGGTGTCGTATGAAATGACAGAGAGGTCCTCCATTCCAAAAGCTTCACAGAAAAATTTTGACGATCAATATTGATTAATTAATCTCGATTAAAATAATTGCATATAACTTTTAGCTGATCTCCTAGCATTGCAACTCTGCATATTGTCTACTTTTCCGTCTGTATTTAGCTTAAAAACAAAACACAAGTGCTTGCTAATCTCTCCCCTATAGAATGCCTAACTGCAGAATTGCTTTCATTACTTGCCTTTGTTGTCTGAACGAAATAGAAATATTGTAAGCTAAGTAACTATTCAAGTAAAAAGTTCAAAAAATATCACAATTTAATAAAAAAAAATAATCGATTAAAAATTTGATCGATTAAAAAGGTTAACGATTAATCGATTAATTAATCGTTAATATTCGCAGCCCTAAAAAATAGAAGTGTACACTACATTCTTCATCAGATTTGGTTTACCAACATTTCCAATTTGTCAAAGGCACTCACTGCGAAAGGTTTAGTTAATTTAGCGTGGTATTTCCATTCAATCGGTTCATCGTTCAAGATGTTCACAATCGGAACATATCTGACGTCGTCTCGAGGAATCCCCTTTGAATCTCTGCCTCCAATGACAAAAAGGTTTTCATTATGAACAGTCATTCCAAAATAGACGACGTCAGTCTTAATTTGATCTCCTACTATCCAAGTTTCTGTTTCAAAATTGTACAACAAACAACTCTCCTTTCCCAGCAAAATAACATAATTTTTAGATAATGTTCCACGCAAATCTGCTAAATTTCTAGGTATTTGGTTTATTAAGATAGCAGAAGTATTCAACTCCGTGTTGTACACTTGAACACTGTTCAAAGCTTTATGCTGGGCATTCAATCCACCAAATATATAGAGTGAGGCCTTATAAGGTACCAAATTTCCAGCATAATAAACAGCGTAAGTTAGTTTTCCAACAACGGAGCATTTATCATCGATTGCGTCATAAGCCTCAACGTCGCCGAGTGCGTTGTAGGGATAGAATTTCCATCCGCCGCAAATGTACAGAATGTGAGCGACAAATGCCACACTGTGCTCTGATCTGCCTGTTATCAAGGAAGCGCCCGTATACCATTTAGAATATCTTGCATCGAATCTCCAAATTTCGTCATTATCTTTTCCAAGTCCTGTTACAAAGACTGAGCCACAGTAAACGGCGGCTGCAACATAAGGATTCACTCTAATCGGTAATTGCGGCAGAGAAGAAACTTCGTCCGGGCGATTTAGATTTATCTTGAATGCAACGTTGTCCCTGTTATCTTTCCCAAAGACGATGATGGAACTCTCTAAGCGCATTGTAGATCCTAAATGACAAAGGAAAACAACCGACTCTGAGGATGATCAGTCGTGTCATTGATTTGCGATTCGGTCACAATCGCTGTTACATGCATAAGCAGTAATACCTTCTTTACTATTAATATACAATATATATATATATATATATATATATATATATATGATTACTCAGCAGCAGAATCCATTTCCTCTCAACCACTTACATTACCAGACTAATATGTCTTTATAGTTGGTTAATGAACAATGATTGGATAAAAACTTACTGGCATTGAAGCTATCTTTGTTTTCATTATCTGTATTAATGCGATCAGCAATCCAAGGATAATGCTTTCTAAGAGCGTTCATGAAAACTATGAACGCTTCATTGTGAGAGCATTTTAAAAGATGATCAAGTAGAGCTCGACAACGATATTTTGTTGTCTTCTCATTCATTATCTTTTCCTTATATTCGAAGTTAATTATACGCCTTTCGAATAGTAGATAAAGCACATCATTAGGGTCGACTTCTTCTATAATATCAGTCCATATTCCTATCACTTCGCTCTTTACTCTTTCGTTTTCACTCTTTCCTAAATGCAAACAATATATTTTCATTAGACTTTTGCAAGAGACAATAGCAAGCCATAGCTCTCCTCATATAAAAACCCACGTTTTCTGCGTAATGTCAGCAAAATGTAGACCTATATAGGGCCTACTGTTTAGAATTTTTCAACACTCTACGAGAAGTCCGTAAGCCAATTCTCATCCAAAAGGGTGCGACGAATAAACCACGTGCCTAGTTTTACCCTGTGTTAAAACTACTATCGGGTAGACATCTCCTTGAGAGTTAAGTAAGAACTGGAAATAAATATTCCGTTTGTTGATTTTTGATTTTTCAAATAAATTCGCTTGAAATGTTTCATTATTCCATTCTACTTGATAGGAAATAATTTTAATTGAAAGTGACAAATATAGGCTCACACATAAAATTCTCGTCGTTTGTAAGCCAATTCACACAGATAAATATTGCTTCATCTCTAATTAATTTCTTACCTGACATTTTTCAGACAACGGAAAATGAATGGCTCTTCCAATGGAATGGTGAACGTATGTATGCAACTTGTGATTGCCATACAAGTATGCAAGTATAGAAAGCTATTCCTTTGCCAAAATATGAATCTTCCACTTGAAAAGTATTAATAATAATTACAGTATTTTACGAGAATTTCTGAAAGAATCTGTCAACACTAAAAATTAATAATATTGTAAATAATATTGTAACCAATTACAATTACAGTGAAAACAATTCGCTAGTTCAATATTAAATAGTTGCTCTACTATATACGTCGAGAGGGGCAGAGGCAGGGACAGGGGCAGAGGCAGTGTGGGGTGGGGGATGCACAGGGGTTTACATCGCACTATCGTTTTAGATTCCAACAACAGTCTGCCATCTGACATTCCAGTACCCTTGATATCTATGCACCATGTCTTCGATATCCTGGTGGAATCGTTTTCCTTCATCTTCACTAACATCGTCAAGGTTCTGAGGAAAATAATCAGGGTGAGAATGAAAGAAATTCCTACATTATAAGTCTAGGTCTAAAAATAATGCACAGCCGTAAAATGTCATTTTTGGTCACTACTACTACTACTACTACTACTACTACTACTACTACTACTACTACTACTGCTACTACTGCTACTACTACTACTACTACTGCTGCTGCTACTGCTGCTACTGCTACTACTACTGCTACTACTACTACTACTACTACTACTGCTACTACTACTACTACTACTACTACTACTGCTGCTACTACTACTACTACTACTACTACTACTACTACTACTACTACTACTACTACTACTACTATTTTTTGTGCCAAAAATATACGCGAAATGCAAAAACTATTGTCATTTTCAGAATCAGCATACGTGAACACATAACGAACAGTTATAGTTCTTCAAACATCGAATAGTGGGCGTCGTGGTTCAAAGAGAATTTCCCGAAAGAATCTTTCAATGATAAAATTATAATGTAGCCAGTTAAGCGATGAATTCCATGGGCAAAGTTTCAGCAAAGACAGTACACCAGTTCAAATATTAAAAAGCTTTAAAAAGAAGTATTAATTATATATCAACAAAACCTTATGGGTGCTTTGCTTATGCTGTAGGCTTGCAACCACGATGCTGAAATGACTAAACATTGCAAATAATATTGTATTAATGCAGTGTAAAATAATGCAATGCTATAGAATATTCTTATAGCGCCTCTTCTGAAGAACCCTCCTAAATGCTCCTGATTCGATAACTGCATATCAATGAAGAGAACAGCGCTAGAAGGATTCTCAAAAGTAAAAAAATCAGGAGTTTTTAACTTACATGGGCCTATTCTGGGCTCAATAGCTTTCCAGTCACTAGGACCAACGGACTCGAAACCACGTTTCAGAAATAAAGAGATTCGTATAATATGTAAGGTGAAGAAATAATTCCGCAATGTATTTTAATTTTACTCAGATTTTTAAAACTCAAAGTCTCATATTGACGTAGATAACTGCAAGATACATTTACTTGATGTTCATTTATTTGACCTGACAACAGATAGCAGTTATCTCGATGATAGACCACGCAAGAGGAGGGCAATGATAAGATAATAACAGTGAAACAGTTCGTCAAATCAATATTAAACTGTTTCTTCTACTATGCAGTACATCATATATCTTACACTGATCATCTAAAGTTCATCGTAGTTGAGCACACCTGAACCAATTCGTTTGACTACCTCACCTCACTTGAGGACCAGAGCCTCTGGTTTTACGGTCTTGACAACAGTTACTGTTTATACAGACTTGGTGGTCCTGAATGAATGACTTATATTATGTTGGTTTCTTTCTTTTGAAATCACTCGGCGGTGTTTTGTTATTAAATAGTCAAGCACTTGTTTCGCAGCATTCATTTTTAGGTCACTAGTCTCCAAAAATGGTAATGACGATATTGACTTCGACGCTCACCTGCTGAAAAGATAGCCAATGATTCGCAAATCATAAAATAAATAATTGTCGCCCGATAGCCTGCCTCAGACTTTAACCTTCGCACTAGTGGTGGGCGTATTTGGTATATGTCAGTCGATGTTATTAAAAGTCAGTTCAGTATTTCGGTGTTGGTACGGCTAAATAGAGCCGTAACTAGGTGGGAACAGAAGGGGCAAGCTGCCCCGGGTGCCGTCTGGGAGGGGGCGCCAGAATCCATACCTTGATTTTATTCACGAAGTGAGTTATAAGGGACGAGGGTCCAGGTGAACAGAACTGCTGCTACTACGACTACTGCTGCTGCTGCTGCTGCTGCTGCTGCTGCTGCTGCTACTGCTGCTGCTGCTGCTGCTGCTGCTGCTGCTGCTGCTGCTGCTGCTGCTGCTGCTGCTGCTGCTGCTGCTGCTGCTGCTGCTGCTGCTGCTGCTGCTGCTGCTGCTGCTGCTGCTGCTGCTGCTGCTGCTGCTGCTGCTGCTGCCTGCTGCTGCTGCTGCTGCTACTGCTGCTGCTGCTGCTGCTGCTGCTGCTGCTGCTGTACTGCTGCTACTGCTACTACTACTACTACTGCTACTACTGCCAGGGCCGGCCTTACGTTTTGCGGGGCCCTGGCCGAGATAGGTTTAGGGTCAGTGCGAGACCCTGGGCGAGATAGGGTTAGGGTCAGTGACAAGCAAAAAAAGTGCGTCGACAATCGCGAGGACCCCGGCGTACGCAACAAAATTGTGACAAGCAAAAATAACGTCGTCAACAATCGAGGGACCCTTCGAAGACTGCGCGGGGCCTCTTGAGGAGCGTGCCCTGCGCAAAGGCCCAGTTTGCCCAGGCTTAAGGCCGGCCCTGACTACTACTACTACTACTACTACTACTACTACTACTACTACTACTACTACTACTACTACGACCTGACATTAACAGGACCAACAGGTGGGGGGACACCGAAGGCGAAACAGATGCCAGGGAAGATTTTGTCGGCAAGGCCACTAAGGGGTAATTAAAGACAGAGACGTCATTTCACTATTTTTCAGGAGAGGGGCGTGCAAAACACTTTCAGCCTGACAAGTTTGCGAAAAAGTTGACGACCTTTTTTATGCTTGTCAGTCATTTTTATGATTAGTTACTTCAGATTATTACTCGATATCAAGCACTACTTTAGGGCATATAAAAAAACTACATAACACAAACATTGGCGAAATTTTTTCCCTAACAATCAGGGGGGCATCCCCCCCAATGACGTCCCTGATTAAAGACGAAGGTTTGCTGTCGCCTTCAACGGAGCGGCGCGGGAATATAAACGGCGACTGCATTAATGTGTCGGCGAAGCGTCGCTTTGATGTAAACATTGACTGCATTAATGTACACAAATGCATGTCAGAATGTGTTTTCAATAAAGGTGGTAGAAAGCACTCCGAAGGGGGGTGGACCCCAGGAGGGCGAAAGGCGTCGCCGGAAGAGAGGCTCTGGAAAACATTGCCTCCGTCTGCGTCCTCATCAAATTCTATCTCGAGTTTTAGAAGGAAGCCCTTGCCCATTGTTTAATAATCTAAATCTAATCTAATCTTAAACTTCTATAGCGCCACTTTATAATACACAGATGCCTCAACATCTTTCGCCTACCCATCTCTAGCTATCGTCCGGGTTTCCTACCCTACATTCAGATTTTGATATAGGAGCGGTATGTCCTGATGCGTTTGTAAATTTTGAAGTGGCGCTATAGAAGTCCATAATTGGATTGGCCATATGAAATAACTTTCTTAGAAGTTAACTTGTTCATGAGAACTTACTTGCATCATCCGGTAGAGGTGCAAGGATTGTATTTCGTAAATGGGCAGTCGTAGTCCTTGATACATTTAACCAAGCCACCTAATCCATGCAAAACTAGTGATTATTATTCAGCAGTTACATCATAGTCCACCAACACGATTATACTTTAGCACCACAATGAAAACAATTCTTGGGTGTAAATGATGCATTTGACTTTTTTATTCAACCAATGGAACAAATATTAAAGATAATATCCCGACGCATATATGTAAATTATGTAAAATACGAAATAAGTAGTATTATACTGTAGCTATTGACGCTGAATTCATAGCAGTTTTGGCTACGCTTATAGAGGCATAGGCCAACAAAAGTTGCTAGATCTTTTGTTTTATAAAACAATGAAAAGTGCGGTAGAACGTCGTTATAACGTACTTAGCGGATGTGCAAAATTTAGTAGGCATACGCTATATCCGAGGTACATTATATCCAGTACCATCCAATATGGCAGCGCATTACACACTAATACACAGCCTATTTAACTCAGCTGACACACGGCGTCTTCAGCTTCGCTCTGGGCACTGCGTCAAGCTGGTCGTTCCCCTTCCTTCCAGGACAGTGAAATTCGGCGAGAGGTCCGTACAGCGGGGCAGCTCTGCACGCTGGAACTCATTACCTACTGTACCTCTGTGACGAACGAGTCAAATATCGATCTATTCGCAAAGAAACTAAAAACGTAGGCCTACTTATTTTGAATCTAGAGTTTAATATCACGTCTTTCTGTTTTTGTAGTTTACATTGCTACTTTCCAACTCCTGCAGTGGCTGCTCTATTTTAATAATATTATTATTGTTATTTTATGTACTTTTAGAGCATCACATCTCCAATACGCAATGGTACCAATTTATTGTTAGGACTAAAAATCCATCCGTAAAAGACCTGACCATTCCAGAGATCAGTCAGTGAGAAACACAGCGAGGCCGATCTATGGAGAAAAAGATGTGTTTTAAGCCTACACGTAGATCTGAAAATACTCAATTTATTTAGAGAGCTGCTAAACGGAGAAAGAACGTTTGAAATTATTTGGATAGAATAAAAAATGGAAAATAGTGTTGGTTCTAGGTGTATTTAATAATGACTTAGCAAACCTCGTTGCACAGAATGCTCTGGAGTGATTTAATTAATTAAGTAAATTGTCGCTATTTCTATAGCGCTTCTGTAAGCAGGAGCTTTAGAGGATGTCTAATCCTAAGCGCTTAACAGTGATGTTAACAAGGATCGACCCCTCAAGGACGAGGATAAGGACAAGGACCGACCCCCAAGGACGAGGATAAGGACAAGGACCGACCCCCAAGGACGATGATAAGGACAAAGACTGAGCCCCAAAGACGAGGATAAGGACGAGGACCGACCCTCCAAGGACGAGGACTTACCTCCAAGCACAAGGCCAGAAGGACTGACCTCCAAGGACAAGGATCAAGAACAAGGACCGACCTCTGTTTTAGACAAACAAGTCAGAAAGGGAAAACACAAACAATTTCAATTCGAATCACGAAATCATAAAAGCAAAAACGAATGTTGTAAAACATAATCTAGTCAACAGCAATGTTGCATTTCAAATAAACAAGTGTTTCCAACAGCTTATCAGTCATGCGCACACGATGAGGTCTAATTAATTATGAGACCACTTTGCGAAAACACTCTTTCAACTGCCAATCTCCATTGTTGATCATGCTTTGTTCCGTTCCTTTGTAGACAATGACACCAGTATTTTAGAATACAACTAACGAATAATAGAAAATTTAAAAAACGCATGCGTCTGGTTCATATGCTTTCAAACAGGAAATGGAAGTTCAGCTGCTCAACTGGTACTATAAAGAAAACATTGACCCTTTCCCCTTCCCTTTCCCCATCACCCTTCCCTCTCCCCATCCCTCTTCCAATCAACTCATTCCGGCCTCGGCCCCAAACCCCCGTCCCTTTTCCTCTCCCCATCACTTTTCTTTTTCCCCATCTCTCTCCCAATCGCCCCGGCCCCAACACATTCCTGCCCCACCCCCAAACCCCCGTTCCCTTCCCTCTCCCCATCCCTCTCTCAATCCTTGGCCCCAACCCATTCCCGCCTCGGCCCCAAACCCCGTCCCCTTCCCTCTCCCCATCGCCCTTCCCTCTCCCCTTCCCTCTCTCAATCGCCCAGGCCCCAACCCATACCCGCCCTCCCTGCCCGACAGGCCCCAAACCACCGTTCCTTCTCTCTCCCCACCCTCTCCCAACCCCCATACCTCTCTCCATCCCTCTCCCAATCGCCCCAGCCCCAACCCATCACCGCTCCGCCCTATCCCACCGGCCCCCAAACCCCGTTCCCAAACCTACACAACGCTGCTCCTAAAACCCGTACAACCCACTTTCCTTCTCCCCCAAACCTCCCTTCCCTCTCCCAATGCCCTGTCCCCCCGTTATATATATATATATATATATATATATATATATATATATATATATATATTATTCCTTTCTAGCCTCAATACCTATTTTTAAAACTTAACCCCTCAAGTGAAATTAAATTTTCCGACGTCGTCACCGTACTGGGAATTTAATTTTTGGAAAAGCGTTCTTCAGAAATGATTGCTGTAACGTTTTAAATCTGCTATATCTCAGGCTATATACTATATAGGAGCTAAAAAGATGAGGTTTGCACCATTGTTTAGATTGTTTATTCCTCTTTCTAACCGTCCTTGCAAAACAAAAAATTTGGGAGTAGAGTCCACTTAACGGCCTAAAATATCACCCTCTATCCCCCCAAAAAGTTTAAAGCCCCCTAGCAAAATATTTTCAGCGGTAACTCCACTTTGGTCAGCGGCAACGTTGTAAAGGGATGTCAGAGGAACAAAATAAACCAAAAAGTTTGAAAATCGGTTGACATTTGGCAAAGATGTATCAATTCTAACCCGATGACCCCAATGTTTGAACATAAGTATTATCGGTGAATCTCGCGAAAGTTTTGAATTCTGAGAAAGTTTCCAATTTTTTTGGAATTTGCTATATCTCAGGCTATATAAGAGCTAAGAAGATGAGGTTTGCACCATTGTTTAGCTTTTTTATTCCTTTTTCTAACCGTCTTTGCAAAACAAAAAGTCCAGCGTTCACGAGCTTTCCGACAATCAAGTGAGAATGAGGAGCAGGCTGTTGCTTGGCGTGCAAAAGCAGCACAGCAAACAAGAGAATCAAGCACTGCATGTTGTTCGACACTGCCAAATCAGTACACTTACGTTGACTATCAAGATTCAGAAAAACGCGAATGGGCGTTAACTCGGTTGAAGGAAAAGGCGGCGAATTAAGGACAATTAATTGCGCAAAATGCTATTGCATTTGCGCAAAATCGGGTGGTAAAACAGCCAATCTCCCCCGTCATTTTTGACGGGCAAACACCTAGTATATATATATATATATTATAGATGTATGCGAAGCCTATGTCCTTGCTCATATATAGGCCATGCAAGCCGATGCCCATTACGAAGACTCGGTGGCATACTGAGGGACGACCACTCTTCTCCCGGTTTGCTAAAGAAAGTTATCAGTGTAGGCTAGATAGCGAAAGTTTGGGGAGAGGGAGGTCGTCACATTATTCATTGTAGGCTATTAGTGAGAAAAATGTTCAACTTCTTGTATTATTTTAACGTAATGAATTGAAATGGCCACGTGTTGTGCAACAGAATTTGTAGTCTCATCTTCCAGGGGCCATAATTAACGCGGACTGATTCATTTTTCACGACTTTGACCGAGCGTGATACTGCGACATCCAGCGTTCGGGTTTCACGTGTAGACTATGGTCGGACTAAACTTACAATTTGGGGATGGGGCACTTTATGTTTCTTTCCCATTCTGCCTTGCCCAGTCCGTTCCACATGGATGGACGCGCGCTGTTACCGTGCATCGTCGTCGATATCATCCTATCGTAATGTGGTTGACTTAAGTGATAAACGACCACTTCACAACAGTAACCACGTTAATCATTTTACTGTATCAATAGCCCTGCAGCGTACTGAATAGGCAAAACGACATTAAATGCTATTAGCAGTAGGTATGGACATAATGATTATATTGATAAACATTTGGAAGAACAAATTAATCCGAAAACTCTCCCAGCTACGTTTGGTTAAAGCATTAGTAAGGCCAGTTGCCTCCTTTTGATGTGAATCGTGGACCTTAAATAAGAATACAATATTTTGATAACAAATGAATAAGAAACAAGATGTAACGTGATGAAACATACAGCCATCTAGACTTTGTGCCCCCGCCCTCGAGAAATCGAAAAGACCATTGCTCATCATCACTGAAATGGATATGGATATGGTTCCAGAATAAAGACACCTTTGAGACGGATGCGCCTCACATTCTATTTGAACCCACTGGGGGCGCTTTAGTGGAGCGTGACGAAGTCACAAAGAGTGCAGAACTGTTTAAAGAATGTAGGGATTACGCCGTGTGTCCATACTTTAAAGTCTTTAACTCTGATTTCTTATTGAGTGGCTAAAGCTGTGTTCCAAGAAAGCAAATCGATTATGTTAACCCCTTAACTGAGGATCCTGATATATCCGTCCATTTTACATTGAGTTACAGTTAAATACACGGGTAAGGGGTTAACGATCACCAAAACCATTCTTAGGAGAAATTTTCTCATCGATATTGGGCAAAACCCACGACTGTCCCCAGTCCGAATGGGGGGTTGGCTCCACAGCCGCTCCTGAGTTCCGCCCGTGTGTACTATATTGTTGTCATGTATTTTTGTTAAGCAAGTACCAGCAGTGAACTGATACGGAATTATCTGCATGAAACCAACTTAACTTAATTTACGCTACAATCATTGCGCAATACTTGCAGCATTAATCGAGTGGAAATAAGTCTTTAAGAAAGTAATAATACAAATACTTTCCTTTCACTTATATGACTATCTTGTCTTTGGTTCAGTGTAAACAGAATTTGTTGTGGTTGAGAAAGATGGAGGCACACACACACACACAAACACATACACAAACAAATAGACATACAATAGAGACTCATCGGCTTTTATACGGACGCGTCTATGAACAAACACAACACAATATGATTTTATGCTATACGCGTCAATACATATTCTCTAATTTATAATTTGTGGGGGATATTTTTAAATAATCTCAAAGTGCAGAATATTAAGTACAATTTTATACATCGCAAATTTATAATAATGTTAGCGAATGTTACAGTAAAATGGCAGATTGGCAACACGCTAGAACGGCACTCTGACAGAACGGGTTTGACTCCCGCGGGAGCCCCTAAGGTCGACTCAGCCTCCATTCGCAAGAGGGCGAGGCAAATGAGTAGCAGCTGTGACGGCAAAGGTAAAACGCGGGTCTGGAGAAAGCAATGGCAAACTACTCTAGATTTATGGCGAAATACACCTTCGTCGCTGCTTGCCTGAAACCGGAGATCAGCGCCGGGCCCAACGCTCGAAACTCGAGTATGGGCAAACCTTTTATTATAGGAATCTGTATCATAAATGAGCTGCAGTCTTAAACTGTTTAAATGTTAGCACGGAGCTTAGTGTCGCCGTGTTAAAACTAGAGCAAACACATTAGATTGCATCAAATGTCCTGCGACGTTTGACGTTAATTATCAACATTGACATGTTATCAACCGTAAGATTAGTAGAACGTAAATAGGATCAGCAAAAGGAACTATTCCCATGGCGAAAAATAGCTCATAACCTCTGTAACGATCGACTGAAAAACTGCTAACTATGTAGAGATACGGGTAGGAGGGGGGGTTAAATACTACCAATAACAGCGCATCTAACAAGGGTTAGAGGGTTGGAGGAAAAGTTGTGTGACGATATTTTGACGGTTGATCAGTCTGAGGTAGTTGATCAATTAGATAAAGATTACTGACATCTAGAAACCAACTGGAAGAGAAGGTATCGGATGAGTGGCTGGAAGCTTAAATATATAGCGTCTACGCGATTACTTCCGTACGGGAGGCCATAAACACTAATTACCCAGCCACACAACGTATTTAGGAGAAGGCCAACCACAGGGTAAGTCACCTATTTTTCGGTAGGGCAGACAACGTTTTTGGCAGGTCATGACCTACCCGGTCTAGATCTAGAACCGTCCCTGGACTGTTAGACTTTAAAAGGTTTTTATATTAATTGCAATGTAATACCTTTGATCTCAGGGTTCACTTGTGGACAAATCGCCTCTGGCTACACTGTCTATTACTGTAATATTATCTTTGATAATCTTGAATTGCTTTGACCTTCTGTATCATACTGTTTGAATTGCACTTAATTAAGCAGAAAGAACCGATCATACAGTGTAGTACATTTCTTGATTCTCACATTCGCATACATTTGAATGCTGCTGTACACATTAAATTGGATTATTAGTTTCACCACCCCTTCCTGACACTCTCCCTGCAATATTTTGGACTCTCTCAGTCATTTAATATGATCACGTGCAGTATTGTTATGCAAGGACAGCCTTCATCAATTGAGTTCTGAGATTAGTAAACTGTCTCTTAATGTCGATACATTGCTTTGCTTTTCTAGAAACGTCATTGTACAATGTAGAACTACCTATGGGTATTCACTTATAATAATAATAATAATAATAATAATAATAATAATAATAATAATAATAATAATAATAATAGAGGAAAGTGCCCTATTTTGGGCACCTTAACGTTATTTAGCCTCTAATTTGTTATATTTGAATGGTGTTTTGATAAATCAATGTTCTATGACTTAATTACCTTATAAGTGAACAAATGAGCAGCAATAGCCCGTAAAATATCTCTCAGAGTGCCCAAATTAGGACACCAGTTGCTTAAGATGGAAATGGTATGCCCACGATAGGGCAATTTGTTGTTTTAACTTTTAATTTAACTTCATATTCAATAAAAGTACAATCAGCAAATAACACAGGTTTACAAAAAGTTTTTGAAAATTGTCTAAGTTTTTTTCAACTGATTTATGACAATTTGGTACTACTAAAACTGAAAATGTTAAACTGAAACTATCGAACTATTAAACTATTAAACTATTAATGTTCGACGAAGAATTTAAGCAGAATACGAAAGGAAATTACGGGAGGTTTTTCGTACCACGGCGATACCACCACCGTTGCCCTGGTGCAGTGCCCTTTATTAACCATTAGCAACGAATAACAATTCGGCATAGTACAAGCTTAACCAATCAACTACATGAACTCACGATGGACATTAAGCCGAGCTGTAGTGCATGATATTTCGAATTATTAATAGTTTTGGGAAAACCCTCGTAGTAGGTCAGCATCCGCCCCTTCCTATGTTCATTGCTTGGATTCTGATTCCGATTCCGATTGCGATTGCTAGAAGATATACTACTAACACTAGAAGAAGAAAAGAAGAAGAAGAAGAAGAAGAAGAAGAAAATTAAGAAGAAGAAGAAGAAGAAGAAGAAAATGAAGAAGAAAAAGAAGAAAATGAAGAAGAAGAAGAAGAAGAAGAAGAAGAAGAAAATGAAGAAGAAGAAAAAGAAGAAGAAGAAGATCAAAAAGACGACGACGACAACGACGACGACGACGACGAAGAAGAAGAAGAAGAAGAATATAATATTAAATATTAGTAATAATTATTCAGATTGAAATCTGTCAACGCAATCGCAATCGGAATGGCACGCGTGCTGAATGGCACGCGTGTTCGATGGCACGAGTGCTGGTTGGCACGTGTGCTGGATGGTACGCGTGCTCGATGGCACGCGTGCTGGATGGCTAGGGTTGCCAACGTTGACAAATTGCAATAAAGTACACCCGGTGCGGAAAAACCTTGGTGTCACTCGGTGCGGGGAAAAAGGGTTAACTTTCTTCTGAAGTGCGGTGACAAGCAAAAAAATGTCATCTCACTTCTGAAATACGATGTTACGATGCAAGCAAAAAAGGTCATTTCTCTTCTGACATGGGTGACAAGCAAAAAAAGGAAATCTCAATTGAAATGTGTGGTTTCATGACTTGATTTTTGAAATAAAGGATAAACCATGGTCCCTTATAAAAGCGATAAAGGACAAGAAATCAGAGGTGCATTAAAGGACTTTCCTTTGAAATAAAGGACGGTTGGCAACCCTGTGGATGGCACGCGTGCTGGTTGGCACGCGTGCCAGTCATCACACGTTTTCCAATCCCCTGCTATTTTTTCTATCAATTTGAATGCTTCCCTGAAATGTGAGTTGTGCATGTGCCTCTGCACCTCCTCACAGGACTCTTCCAGCCATCTTCTTTTATCGCGCCTAGCGCTTTTCTTGACTTGCCTGCATAGGTCACGGTATAGTTCCTCCTTCTCAGATGACTGGTGTTTGAGTCTTTTTGCGTTGCTTCTTTCCTCAACAAGTTTCATAGTACCTGATCCAATCCATGGTTTTTTAGTTGTTCTATTTTTCGTCAGCAGATTGTCTGCTGCTCCGCATACAGCAAGTCTTATCTTTTGGTGAGCCTGGATGTTCGGGTTCTCCGTCAGTAGCCGTCTTGTTACCTCTTCTTCGTATGTCTTCTGTTGCACTGGGACATTTGTCATTTGACGACGATACTATTATTCACCGTGTAGATACAATAATATCATTAATCAGGTACGTGAAGCTACTCATGTTCAAATAAGATGTATTTGTCGAATTCGTGATATTGTGCTTAAATGTGCCCTGTCCCTCATGCTAACGTCCCTGTTACCGCAAGAGAGTCAATTAAAATGCTCTTTGAAGGTTAAGTTAATGTCAGTGTAAATATCAAGTTCTTCACAATAATACTTGAGAAAGTTAGATAATGAAAGAGACAGTTCAGTGAGTCATAATTCATTTTATTTTGCATGTATTTAGTGCGTAGCCAGATAAGTTGCTTTTTGTCATGGTTGATTGAGTCTAAGTTCGTTGCAAAACACCCAAACCCGAAGAGTTGGAATTTGCACTGTCAACTGGTTGAGTGAGCGCAGACTGAGAAGACTCAGAAGAGTGAGGACCATGTCGTCAAAATTTAATATCATAAGCACAGAGGTGCACTGTGGAGCCACACGAGCTAAGGTCAGAAGTATAGAGTATGCACATCAGATGACCAAGCACCGATCCTTGGAGAACACCAAACAGAACATGGAGCCAATTTAAGCGGGAGTGGTCCATATCAATCGTCTGAGATCGATTGGAGAGATGTGATAAATCAGGCACGTCAAACTCAAAAAGCTACTAGGGCCGCATAAGATAATTTGAGTATACAGGCGGGCCACACTAACAAACTTAAGAAACCTACAGTCCTACAGTCCTAGATTTTAATGTTATTGAAATATATTTAATTATATTTAATTAACACACATGCTACAACGGCTACATTAAGCTACCACTCTACAACACCAAACTTAAAAGTTGTAATAGTATTCAAGACTGAGTAAGTCATTAAGACAAGTCAATCATCTTTTGTGTTTTGTCCTGAGGCTTAATGCCTCTTTTCATGACAATTTTCGTATGTCTGGCTGAAATGAATTCGAAGCGGTGTCGCTTTCCACAAAGCTTATTAAAGGCGAATTGTGTTTTAACTTTACGCGGACAAAAACAAAATGTCCGTTACTTCCGGTTAATGTGTCTCAAAGATATTAATAGCCCGAAGGAAAATTGCCGATTTTTAGCGCATTTCATTTATACACCGTTACCATAAGATATTGGGAAAGTAGGTCATAGATGATTTCTGCGAATCTTATTGGCCAATAGCTTTCTTACGCGGCGCCGTGTCACATTTCTGTTTTACGCATCTAGTGTCAATTTTACAGACTTAAATTTTTTGCCATTAAATGGTACAATTACGGTATCCTTTGTGCGGGCCGCACGAGCGCTTGCAAATGGCCGCATGCGCCCTGCGGGCCGCATGTTTGACATGCCTGGTCTAATAGAAATAGTCAAACTTCAAAATCTTTTAACGGTGAATATCAAATTGAAAACAAATAAAGCGAGATGGCGGTCGATGTGGATGTGGAAGCCGATAAGTTGCATTGTTTATTTTTACACCAGTTTAGCAACGTCTGGTTATAAATCCGCAGCCAAAGCTACTCTCAACGTTGCCTGTAAATTTCCTGTGGACAGACGCGATCTCTGTTTTGCCTTTAGTAGTGTCATTTTGGAAAAGCTTTGCTCCCATGAGCGGGCCAAGGTTTTAACACCCATAATTTAGAAGAAAGAAGAGCATGTGACTCTGAGACACGTCAGCGTAAGGTCACGTGTCTCAGAGTCGACTATGGTGTGTTGTTGCTTTGACTGAATTGTATAATATTCTTCGGTCGAGTATTGAATATCTGTGGAAAGCACTTCTTCATTTATTTTGCCGTCAAACATTTGACCGTTTCTCGCGAAATCTCTATTCTCTGTGGCTATCATCCTATCAGATAGTAGGCGGAGAGGGGTGTGGGTGAAATTTTAGCATTCAAAGTCATCGCTGTGCATCGGGTTTCTAATGGCCCATATTTTGGTGGAATTACAATTATAGAGAGATAAAAGATGTTTCGGAGTTGAAGAAGCGGGCAGAATTTTTGCCAAAGGATTTGAATTGAAATTAGAACTTCTTTTCGCCAAAATCGACAACATATACGGAATCGTTTGGATGCTAATAAGTGAACATGAAAATACGAAATGCACCATCCTAAAAGGAAACGTAAAGACGGAAATAAACATTTTTACATCATTTGCATCATTTGTGTCAAAATCGACAGATTGGAGCCCGGGTGAATCAAAATGTTGCTTTAAAGCATATGACAACTTCGATTAGGGCCTATGCTTGGATTTCTCTTTGACAATAAATAGGACTTAGGCGTTGCATACAATGCAAAATCATGCTTTCAGTTAATAACTTAATAACAATTGTGCAGAATCAAATTGTAATTTTACCTTCTTAGTGCTCTGTTTATATATGGCTATATCCTGGTTATATACAAGCTGACTCATTCTAGGCGACAGTAGAGTAAGCTCACTGCGCAGAGGCAGTTTATGAACAATTAGGGAAAACCCATATTTAACAAATTTAGGACTACATATAAGTCTAGAATTTCCATCTTGCGATCTAACAAAATCCAATTTCCAAAAATCATGGTTACTCATTATTAGTAATTACTTTAGATCCTAGAGATTTAGATGTATAAGAAACTTACTGTAGACTTAGCTACAATTAAATCAGCATATGCATGCGCAAAGTTTCCACTCAGGAAATATTATATACATAAGTCTATATCTAGAGTTTAGACCATTCTGTATCTTACGCATAGGCCAAACAAAGTAGGTCTATAGGCTCACGCTGCCTTCAAGAAGAAGAAACGCTCTTGTCTTTCGGCCATCTATCAACTCCCTCTTAGAGCGACAGACACTCTGGTGTATGGTTTTGCTCACAATCAGTTAAACTCTATGACATTGTCATATTGACAAAGTTTATGATTGAGCAAGTCAAATCGTGTGATAGGCCAATGGATACCATTGAATGACTTGAATTAGCATTGCTGCTGATCATGTAAGAGGCATACAGTGACTTTTTGCATAGTCTGTGTATTTCAAATCCGCTAAATATTTTCTCTTTGATTTTCGGCTAATAATTTTGAGATAACGTTGAACTTCTTCTAACTTAGCTCCTGCAGTTTTTCTCGCTGTGTAGCTTATGAGTTTTTTTTATCCGATTACAGAGTCAGGGCTTACTCTAATACAAAATAGAGATAGACTGAAATCGCTTACATAGAGCTGAAACAAACTTTTGGCATATGTACGTTTTATTCGTCTGTCCTTGTTATCCTTAGGCCAATTAGACTTATATTTCAGGATCTGCTATGTTTCTGTCTTTGCCCTGTTGGGACACAGGGCTTCAGCAGACATTAGTCTAATAGCGCAGCATTGGGTACGAACACGTTGAACAGCCTAATCATGAGATTATTACTGAATTATGAATGATGGCATAGAATGACATGGCTTGTGATTGACTTGTCACGAGTCGTAATGCAGCAGGATCTGTTCAACTTCTGTCGTTGCTCCGTTAGGGCCAGAGGCAGGGATCGGCAACCTTTCGAACGGCGAGGGCCAAACAGCTATGGTAGTGTGTGGCTGAGGACCATGTAGGTCTAATTGAATACTTTTGTCACAGGCACCTAAAAGTTTTAAAGTTTATGCTTTTTAGAAATTTTGTGCTGGAAAAAGTTATAAAGATTGTACTCTATTTCATTAATTAAGTGTGAATTTCTCAAAAATAAACAGATCAAGTACGAAAAATTGGTGATGATCTTTTAGTACAATAGCCTAATAGTCTACCATTGATCGACTATTAATTAATTCACTGATCCGAAGGTTTGTAGGCAAAGCAGTAAAGATTACTTTTTGGGCTCTGGGGACCGCAGGGCCGGATTAAACTCGCTGGCGGACCGGATATGGCCCGCGCCGCCCCGCGGGTCGGATTTTGCCGACCCCTTGTCTAATGCATCAGCCTAAATACAGTACAGTAAGTTAATGGTAGTGTTATTGAAGCTAAATAAACGGATTATGATGTACAGGCCACTAATCGCATATCTTCACAGCATATGCAGGACACGTGTAAAGTACAGTAAAAATCAACAAACAACACAAGGGTTGTTTAGAATTGCTGTTACAAACTAAGCATACATCTATCATATTAAGATTCTTTCTCCGTACCTGTGCCTCTATGCAAGCGTTCTGATTGGTTGGTTGTGTGAGCGTTCTGATTGGTTACCTTCAAGCGTTCGAGCGTTCCGATTGCTTGTCTGTGTGAGCGTTCTCATTGGTTGGCTGTGTGATGTTCTCTTTGGTTACCTTCAAGCGTTCTGATTGGTTGGCTGTATGAGCGTTCTCCTTGGTCGTTCTGGAATATTCGTTGCCTCGAGCGAAGCGAGCCTGCACTGCGAGCGAAGCTCGCAACGAGCGAAGCTCGCAACGAGCGAAGCGAGCCTGCGTTCTAGTGTCAGGGTTAAAATGCCATCCGATTCATTCAATGGATTTCTACAGCCCCCGAATAGTATTCTAAAATGCAGTTTGCATAAGCAGATGAACTGAATAGAATGTGTTTTTTACTGAAATTGGACTGATTAAACTCCCTCTAAGAATAAAATTAAATCCCAAGTTCGTTAGGAATTTCGCTTCACGCGGAGATCTCAGTGCAAATAGTGCTATATTTAACGCCCCATTAATGTTTTAGCCTCGGGTCATTATGCGTTATAGGCCTATAGCCAACGAATCATCTGTATTGAAATGGGGTCATTCGTAGACCACGTGATATTTCAGGACATCATAGGCCACTATCTGTATATTCACCAATTGACTTGCAGATTACTTAGCTAGATAAAGTAGCTATGTGGCGTTGACCTTAATTGAATGTCCTATTCCAAAATAACACACAATTAACTCCCGCTAGATAACAAAAAAGCAGCGTAGAATACAGTGGGCTAATTAACAAAAAACCCAAATTAGAATAATAAAAATGTGACGAGAAGAAATGGAAAGAACGATGAATCGATTTTAAAACCTAGCGATCGAAAAAACGTATGAGAGTAGTTTGAAGTTCCTTGGGATTACGATTTCTTTGTAAAAAGTCAAAAGTATGACACAGTATAATCAACATATGCCTCTATTCTTTAACAGCTCGTTGTACAACAAACGTTATTCGTTCAAAAGCGTCAATTACACATAAGGCTAAAGAACTGTGCACAAACAAGATCCTACTAGATAGTTGAGCAGCTGATATACAGTACAAGTAGAAGGACGGGCAATTAATACCATCAGCCAACCGGACCTTGAATATTTCGATAGCTAATCTGGGAACAGTGGCCAAGCGTGCATGGGTTGCCATTGCCCAGGTCTAAAAATGGATTGCGCCAAAATTTCTTGCCAAGCAAAAACAGTCCTCGTATCTTCCCACGTTGCTTCCGATAGACTCCTTCTAGGGCGGTTCCACGTTGAGGATGACTAGGGATGCTAGGAGCTCCTCTGAGTAGAAATAGAAGAGGCGCTATACAAATGTCACATTACATTAAATTCCCCACCGGCCCACCAAAATTGAGTCTTCAATGGAAGATGATCGTCTAAACGGATTTGCCTTGATGTATATCCACAAAGATATGGACATATCCATGGACAATGTCATCGACAAATTCGCGTCCAGCAATAGTAAACTCGATTTTGCACTATGACATTGTACAGTACACTGTACAGAGAATATGCGTAGACTTTCAAATTTACGTTGGTCAGGTGACATACTATATCATTAACTAGAGATTGACTTGATATTCAGTGGCGTAGCTAGGCAAAGTGCCGCCTGGGGCGAAAACAAAAAGTGCCGTCTTTTCGCGGCGGAAAAAATTTCTAAATTTCCTGGAAAAAAAACTTTCCAATCAAGTCTCTAAAACAAGTCTGGCAAGCAGGCCCGTCGGAACGAATTTTCAGCATGGGGTGCAGACTTTTTTTTGGTAAAAGCAGTAGCGTCTATTCAAACTTTTCTTGGGGGGGCGAGATAATTATTGACAAAATTTGGCAAATTTTGGCAATTTTTGGCCAATTTTATCAAATTTTTGAAGATTTTTTGTAAATTTTTTGCAAATGTTGGCAATTTTGGGTAAATTTTTTCAAATTTTGGCACTGTTTGGGCCAATTTTAGCTGGGAGGGGTGCAGCCTATCTTCTTTCCTTTCCAGAGGTGCACAGCATCCCCTACATTTTTCCAGGGGGGTGCAACTGCACAACATGATCAAGTCTCTAATAAAGTCTGACAAGCAAATAAAAAAGTTATCGAGTCTCTAAAAAGTCTGACAAGCAAAAACCTAATAATTATAAAAAATTAGGAAATCTCGAAAATGCCGCCCCTATGGCAAGTGCCGCCTAAGGCGCTTCGCCCCCTCTGCCCCCGTCGCTACGCCACTGTTGATATTAAAAATATGTGGGTGAATACAAACAGGATGCATCTCTGTGTTTGTCTCTTGGTATGTTTCCATTTTGCTTGGTTTTGATATTTGCTCAATTTGTTGACCTGGCAATTTGGCGAATACTGTACATTGCTACTCTGCCATCAAACAGATTAGTTTAGTGCCAGTGGCGTAGCTAGGCAAAGTGCCGCCTGGGGCGAAAACAAAAGCGCCGCCTTTTATCAAATGTTGGCAATTTTTTGGCCAATTTTAGCTGGGAGGGGTGCAGCCCATCTTCTTTCTAGAGGGTGCACTGCACCACCTACATTTTCTAGTGGGTGCAACTGCACAACGTCATCATGTCTCTAATAAAGTCTGACAAGCAAAAAACCTAATAATTATAACAAAATTAGGAAATCTCGAAAATGCCGCCCCTATGGCAAGTGCCGCCCGGGTCGCTTCGCCCCCTCTGCCCCTTGCCGCTACGCCACTGTTTACTGCACACCGTGATATTTGACTGAACTTGCATTATTATGTAGGTCTACTGAACGCTGGTTTTGTTGGTCATTCTTGCGATTGCTTATCACTGCCAAACGATTTAAATTTATTTTGATACGCTTCATTTTGTTCGCATAGTAATTATCCAGATGATCACCCACGCCGCTATTTATCGTCTGCTTATCTTAATGTGCCCACTCCGATTTAGCCTAGTTGTCTGTTCTCGTTTACATCGTATTGTTAAATTCATTTGTACTGAAAACTAGTCTCTGCCTTTAGCGCAGTTTCAGACGCTTTTAATAGAGCTCACTTAAATAATTGCACTTATGCAGCTGGTGTAACTAAGAACTTATTTGCAAGAGTGCAATTCCGACTGTTTATCGTCTGTTTAGTGGCTGTCCATTAATTACGTCAAGAAAATAGGGGAGGGTTTTGAACAAGTTTGACAGTTGCTGACAGGTGGAGGAGGGTCAAGAGAAGCTGACGTCAACAATTTCATTTTTTTACAAATGATAAAATATAGGAAATTTCATGAAATACTATTTATTACAACGGAAAAAGTCTGACGAGCAAAAAAAGGTCATGACCACCACCACTTTGTGATACTTAATGGACAAAAGAAAGGGAGAGAGGTCTCATCGCTGCAAAATTAATAACCGTCTAAACGTTTTCGGGGACCTGTCACTGGTCTTAGTAGAGAGGGTCAAAAGATTTTGACATAATTCCAGGGGGTCACTGAAAGCTGAGAGTTGTTGACAAGGGGGAGGAAAGGGTCAAAAATTGCCCAAACATTGTTGACACAATTAATGGACAGCCCTTTATCTTAATGAAAAGATAATGTGCCACTCCGTTTTAACCTACATGTAGTTAGATATTCTCGTCTACATCCGTTTGTTAACTTCATTTGCCTTTAGCGCAGTTTCGTGTGCTTTTAATTGAACTCAATGATCATTCCAATCAGCGCAGTGTTCACTTAAATAATTGCACTTATGCACGTCATATAATTAAGACGTCCATTAGGCCTATAGCATAATCCAATTCCGACTATTTTAATCTCTGCAGTTGACTGTTTCATTTTAACAAATACAAATGAAAATTAGGAAACGCCATCTTTCTGTTTGCATTCTATTTTCTCTATTCAAGACGAGGACGAACCGTACGCGATCAAGCAATGACCTTCACTTGACCATGAGGCAGATTTGGCTTCTTGCCAAGCATTATTATCCCATACGGAGAAAGGCACTGGGTGATGTTTGATACATTTACTTGATTGTTGATGACTGCTGACCTGTAACTAAGAGACCAGGTAGAAGTCGACATAGACCCACCAATAGCGTAGTGTTATTGAAAATTCATGCGCAAGCTTTACTGCATATGAAATTTAGATATCAGTATATCATCTATATTTTTTGCTAATCAAAATTAGGTTAAAGGGTCCGTGGCAATTATTGTACGAGGCCTTTGGTGTAGTCAATTGTTATGCGCTGCAAAAATCATGAGCAAAGTTCTTTAGGACATTTTGATCCGAAAACCTTTGACAGCTGATAACAAGCAATATAAAAGCCCGAAATATTTGTAAGAAAAAAGCAACTGATCAGTATTATCTACCCTCGTTTCATATAATTCACAATCACATAATGCCCTACTGTCAAGTCTGTCATGAATACAGAGGCGGAGCTAGGCGGGGCAGTTGGTACATATGGCCCCGGTAACCGAGTTGAAGGGCACCAAAATCGAAAAAAGAAGCAAACAAAAAAGATCAATATACAGTGTAGTTGTATAGAGAACTATAGACCGTCCGCGCTCATATAACTTGCTCAACCAAGCGAAATGAGTGACCCCCTTTTTGCTTGTCAGTCAGGATTTTCTGAAGGGAGGGGATCAGTAGGGGCCTATGCTTTGACCATTGGCGCCGGACACCCTAACTCCGCCACTGCAAGAATATTTGGTAATATTTTATGATCCCATGTGACCCTGAATTTTCTAGATCACGTGAACAGTTTTTTGAAATTATGAATCCCTTGACCTAAGTGATTCGGCTAAATAGATAATTGCTTTTGCCTTAGCTCATTTTCGCTATCTTCATCCGCGTTTGAAATGCATTAATGACGGTCGCAAATATATATATATATATATATATATATATATATATATATATATATATATATATATAACTGTTGATAACGGAGGGAAGAGAGTTTCTACCATTTCACGAGACTTTTTAATTATGAAGAGTAGTCGCATGCATTCATGACAGGATACACCCCCTCGAAGAC
This sequence comes from Metaphire vulgaris, assembly GCA_018105865.1. Classification (NCBI taxonomy): domain Eukaryota; kingdom Metazoa; phylum Annelida; class Clitellata; order Crassiclitellata; family Megascolecidae; genus Metaphire; species Metaphire vulgaris. The sequence goes on along the minus strand of CM030835.1, from coordinate 22,253,135 downwards.
CGACCCACACCTCACAGCGAAGAGGGTGTGGCAACGACCAAGTAGGGGACTGCCTGCTGGGGCTATGCCATCACCATCAGTGGCGAATGTGCTTGCACTGAAGTAACCTTTTGGGCGTTACGCGAGGTGGACAGGCCTAGCAGGAACCCTGACAACGGTCGGATAACGTGGGCTTCGGTGAAGACTCCGAAGAAGGAGAACTCAAAACCGGACAGGACGGGTCCGTTGAGCCCGGGAGGGCAATCGTCCTATGATAAGACAACTTTAAACAAATTACGTCGAGGAAGGCAAGGGGAAACCACCTCTACTATCATCAGAGATGTAGTACTTGGTACTTGTACTTGTACTCGAGTTGTACTCGAGTACAAATTTTCAGTACTTGTACTTGTACTTGAAGGCCAGGTACTTGTACTTGTACTCGGAGTTTTTAGAATGCATGTACTTGTACTTGTACTTGTACTTGGAGGTCAGGTACTTGTACTTGTACTTGTACTTGAAGCATTGTGTACTTGCTACATCTCTGTCACTAAGCACTAAGCAGGCAGCTGCTAGGTTGCTGAAGAACTAGGTGTTCTTGTCCGTTGGTCAGGCAGATCATTGAAATTAAACACAGCCTATTAAATCTTCAGGGGCATAGGCAAACAATAACAAGATCAAAGATAGAGCAATTGGAGGAATAATATACCAGGAGGGCGCCTGAGCCTTTGCAGGCTTGGTTAACGACTGAAGCCAGTTAAGGGCGGGTGGGTTGCGCAACTTGCGCCTATTCACCATATTGATTCACTCAAACATTCGCTTCGACCGTCCTCTTAATAGCCTTTTGTATATCAATTATCCAACTTTCAATGATTCTTTTATTTAATTATTCAATTATAAATTATATGAAACGTATTCTACACACCCTTGGATGTCACCTATCGCAAACGCAATGTTTGACTCAACAAATCGTCCACGGCTGGCTTCAACCTGGCCTACAGGCTCAAGCGTCTTCCTGGGTATTATTCCTCCAAGATAAAGTAGGCCTATTTGAGTGCAAAGTGCCTCGTGTTGTTAAGTTTGCATTTACTGATTATAAAGATGAGAAAAGTCTTAGAGGTAAATGCAAATTATGTACAAATAAAGTGACAGTTATAAGAGACAAATGCGCTACGTCTAACTTTGTGAAACATTTGGAAAGGGAGAACACCGACAGGCTGGTAAAAAATTATTATTAATAATTTATGAAGCATTCCGGAGTAGCCAATCAAGCCATTTAACGCCTAGGCAAATGTGGTTGTATTTGATTGTTCACCACTGTAATGAACTAATGAATTGACATTATGACTACGGTAAGCCTCGTTGCTAATATATAATTTATTGTGTCCATTTTATTGAATAACTGTGACAGACAGCCACCCATTAATAAAGTGTAGGCCTACTTGCTGTTTGTACTTGGCTATGAGCACCGGTACTTGTACTTGTACTTGTACTTGAGGCTTTGGTACTTGTACTTGTACTCGTACTCGAAGTTTTTAGAATGCATGTACTTGTACTTGTACTTGTACTTGGAGGCCAGGTACTTGTACTTGTACTCGGAGTTTTTAGAATGCATGTACTTGTACTTGTACTTGTACATGGAGGTCAGGTACTTGTACTTGTACTTGAAGCATTGTGTACTTGCTACATCTCTGATTCTATCATTCCCTTGAAGCTCCAATGAAATTCCGAACTGTTCACGATAGCAAGACGCAGAGAGGAATGGAATCAATGGAGCCCTGAACCTGTCCCATCCTCCCAGGACAGAGAACATGATGATGATGACGCTTAAATATTGATCAATAACAGATGATCGTGTGTCGCCGTAAATTGAAACTTAAACATTTAACGCCAATTTGCAAGAAATTCCTAACAATAAATGCGATAGTCTAATTTGCAGAGACTATCAAACATTGTCCCTAGCATTTTTTGAAGGGTATAAGTTGTTACAATGATACCCGAGACTGGCCGAGAGGTGCGTATGCCAATAGTCTCGACATAGAAAGGTAGGGTAAAGTAAAATGTCAATTCTTAAGGTTGGCACTTGTAAGAAAACTTAAAAGAGACTGCCATCATGCTACAGATTTCATGTACTTTTGTTTAATGTCAATAAAATAGGAGCTCGTATGGAGTCGAAATAAATTAAAATAACTAGTCAAATATTTAGAGTGTCGCATTCATTATGAGTTGTCAGTGTAAACTAATGTAAATCAAATTAATTTCTATTGCGTTAAGTTGATTGGCCTGATTCCTACAAATTCAGTGACGCAAACCTGGTCAGAAAAACGGCCAAGTCCTAATTTCTACCTGACCAACCGTCTCCACAAATTTCAATCAAAATCGCAATTTAAAAACACATTAAACTGCTAAAGATTTCAAAGTTTCTAGACTGTGTCACTGCCTACAACAACCGTCAAACATTTATTTGACGTACGTGCAGGCCCGCCAAGAGAAATTCCGGGCCCCCGTGCAGATGGGCCGACGGGCCCCTTACAGGTTATCAAAATTGCCCAGGCGGTACGATATTATGTTGCAACTCCAAAAAACTAGTGATGACCTTCCTTTTTTGCTTATCGTTATTTTCACGCTGTTCATGATGTCATCAGCGCCCGCACCCCCTTTCACTCACCGGGCCTCTGTACACAACATGGCACCGTAACCTTTTTGGTGTTATTATTATTGTTATTATTATTATTATTATTATTATTATTGTTATTATTATTATTATTATTATTATTATTATTATTATTATTATCGTCATCATCATCATCATCGATTATTCGATTAAACGTCTTCATCATAGGTCTGGGCCCCATCCAGACCGCCGGGCCCCTGTGAATTTGCCCCTCTGTCCTTCTCTCGGCGGCTCTGCGTACGTGTGTGTGTATTAGGAAGAGGACCAGCGTCAACGACGAACTGTTGGAACTATGCCAGACCGAAGGAGCTGAGTTCCTGAACGCAGACTTTGATGTTTGGGATAAGTATTTGGGAAGGGATGGGCTGCATCTCAACAGGTATGGTGCATACAAAATAGCTAGAAAAATATTTGCATGTGTTAAATGCTGCTGTAACTGCAAGGCTTTAAACTAAGTAGGTCGACAGTTAGAGAAGCCATATGTCTAAGTGGTGAAGGTGGAAATAAATATAGAGATAATACAGGCATAATCAGGCATAAATCTGGGGGTGACACAGAATATGGTTTCTCTAGCTGTCAAAATTATAATACAGAGGAAATTATTAACAACGGTAATGTATCGGTAATTAGTATGTCAGGGTATGAAAACCCACTGAAATGTTTTTATGTAAATGCCAGAAGTTTGATTGGGGTTTTTAAAATGGCCGAGTTGGAGATGCAAGTAAAAGTTATGAGTCCAGACATTATCGGAATCACAGAATCGTGGGCCAAGTGTGACATTGATGATACCGAACTAAATTTACAGGGATATGCTATGTTTAGAAAAGATAGGGAAAACCAGAGCAGCAAAGGTCATGCAGCAGGAGGGGTAATACTTTACATTAAAGAAGGCTTGCATGCCATGGAGCGAACAGACATAGAAAATGATCACTTCAAGGAGCATATATGGTGTGAAATCAGAAGTCACCGAGAAAAAATATTGGTAGGGGTTTGTTACAGAACACCAAGTGCTATGGAAGAAGCAGATAATGGAATGTTTGCTTTATTGAACAGGGTATCAAGAGAAAATGTTGTTATAATGGGTGACTTTAATTATCATGTAGACTGGGAAACGCTGGATACAGAGAGATCATGTGATAGGAAATTTCTGGACTGTGTCAATGATAATTTTCTGTTTCAGCATGTGACAAGGCCAACAAGAGGCAACAACATATTAGACCTGGTTCTAACAAGAGAGGAGAATATAGTTTCCAACGTGGAGGTTGGGCAGAATTTTGCAACAAGTGATCACCAAATGGTCAGTTTTACTATTAACTTTGGGATTGGTCAACAAAAGCAGTTTCTAGAAAGACGTAACTTTTTTAAGGGAGAATATGACCTGGCAAGGAAGATGATTACAGAAATGGATTTGGAGAGGGAGATAACAGGAAAAGACACAGAGGAAGGCTGGAGCATATTAACCAAATGTATGTCCAAAGTCATAGAATTGACCATTCCCAAACAGAAGAAAATTAACAACAAACTTACTTGGATAACAAGAGAAGTGCAACGGAAAAGAAGAGCGAAAAACAAAGCGTGGAGGAAACTAAGTAAACTCAGATTAGCAAGTAAAGGAAATGAGCAGAATCAGCACAGACTCAAGATCTTGGAGGTACAGTATAATCAGAAAAGAAAAGCTTCAGCAGTTACTAACAAGATGGCTATTGCAAATTTTGAAGGTAGATTAGCAAAAAATATAAAACAGAACAGTAAAAGTTTCTATAAATATTGTAATAGAAAGTTGAGACGAAAGGACACAGTCGGTCCCCTCTTGGACAGCGCAGGATGTGCAATAACAGACGATGTAGAAACTGCACAGATTCTAAATAACTATTTTTGTTCAGTATTTACAGAGGAAAATACAAATACTATGCCAGAAGCCAAAATTGTGTTTGATGGAAATGAAGCAGAAATGCTAACAGATATAGTGTGTACAAAAGAATGTGTTATCAAGGTTTTGACCAATTTAAAGACAGACAAAAGTCCAGGATTAGATGGCTTACATCCAAAGTTTCTTTACGAGGTTCGAAATGAAATAGGACATGCAATTGCTTTGATAATCAATGAATCACTCAGAACTGGAGTAGTACCACAAGACTGGAGAGATGCATTAGTCAGCCCACTGTTCAAGAAGGGAAAACGAAGTGAACCAAGCAATTACAGACCAGTGAGCCTAACATCTGTAATCGGTAAAGTTATGGAAAAAATACTGAAAGAAAGCATTTTGGAACATTTGACTAGGCATAAAATTGTTAAAGATAGTCAGCATGGATTTACAAAGGGGCGTTCATGCCTGACCAACCTGTTGGACTTTCTGGAGGAGGTTTTTGATAAGCTAGACATGGGCAAGGCAGTAGACATAATATATTTAGATTTTTCCAAAGCTTTTGATAAAGTACCCCACATAAGGCTGGCTGCCAAACTGAAGTCCTGTGGAATAAGGGGGAATATTCTCAGATGGATTGAAAATTGGTTGAAGGGAAGAAGACAAAAAGGTTGGCATTAGGGGAGGCCATTCGCAATGGGCAAGAGTTATCAGTGGAGTGCCTCAGGGCTCAGTGCTTGGGCCATTGCTTTTTCTAATATATATAAATGATATTGATGAAGGATTATTGTCCAAAATTTCAAAGTTTGCTGATGATACAAAGTTATGCAGTAATATAGACTCGGTGGATGATGCAAAAATTTTACAAGAAGATCTAAGGAAATTGTTTCAGTGGTCTGTGGACTGGCAGATGCTTTTCAATATTGATAAATGTTCTGTAATGCATGTTGGGAAGTCTAATAATGGTAATGAATATTCTTTAGGGGGGAAGGTTCTAACCACAACAGAAAAAGAAAGAGACTTGGGGATAATCATCCATAGAAGTATGAATCCATCTCACCAATGCATGGAGGCAGCAAAAAAAGAAAACCAAATGTTGGGAATGGTGAAAAGGACAATTGTGAGTCGTGACAAAGAGATAATCATTAAACTTTATAAGTCATTAGTAAGGCCTCACCTAGAATACTGTGTTCAAGCTTGGAATCCATTCTTGAAAAAAGATATAGAACTTTTAGAAAAAGTGCAAAGACGAGCAACGAAGATGGTCAATGGGTGCCATAATTTAAGCTACGAAAACAGACTTCAATATTGTGGACTGACAACATTAGAAAGGAGAAGAGAGAGGGGGGATTTGATAGAAACATACAAAATAATGACTGGGAAAGTAGATGTGCCATATGATCGATTCTTTACATTGGCACACTATAGCAGCACAAGAGGCCACAAGTGCAAATTATTTAAGCAGAGGGTTGGTCCAAGAAAGAAAAAATTTTTTAGTGTGAGGGTTGTGGACAAATGGAACAGTTTGGACGAGGTGGGAGTGACAGTTGAAACAGTGAACGGATTCAAAGGCTATCTAGATAGACTAGGTTATTGAATGCAGATGGTTACATCAGTGGTTTTCACACAGGCTTACTTAGCCTCCTAAACCACTTAAAATCACATTATTATTATTGTTATACTCTACCTGTATGTAATATGGTCTACGTTGTAGCATTGTCGGTTCCACGTTGGATATGACTGGGGATGCATCCCCACACCGGCCCACACAAAATGCGTCTTCAATGGAAGATGGTTGTCTAAACGGATTAGCCTTGATGTATATTCACAAAGATATGGACATACCCATAGACAATGTCATTGACGCATTCTTTTCCACCAATACCAATACCACCAACACCAATACCAATACCACACTCGGTAGGTGGCGCCGCGTGTTGCTGCCAAGAAAACTCTGATCGTGCGATTTAATGTTATTTTATCGGTTTTCTTTTTCGATATGCTTCTCGCGATGCACTATAATTCGTATAGTCCGACAGTGAATCCGAATTTAGCGCCAGTTTGATTGAATTTCGAGTATTTTCGGCGAAATTTAGCAGGATCGAAGCGATCTCTACGTCAACACCGTTATCATTTCGAATTTCACCGTTGTTCAATATGGCCGTCGCCTGACTATGCACCGCTACGTCTTTCTTGACTAGACTACTGTGTTTGTGATTATGAGAACGTTTCGTTATTCGTCGACAGAGCTGCTGGCTTGTTCTCACGGTGATCGTCCTGTACCTTGCGTTGTTGATTTACTGTCCGAATTCGGAATTCTTAGACTCTGTGAGACCCAGCGTCGAGTTCGTCATTACCGCGGAAAGAGATCGGGCCGGAGACGTGTCCGACCGAAGTTGGTGCCAATCGAGAATGGTGCGTTTATCTACACTGACTTCAACCGTGATAGACTTCCTTCGTCGACAACCCGGCGTCCGCCATCTGCTCTGCCTGTCTGTATTCCTCGACTCACTGCTGCTCCACTAAAGCATAGTGCAAACGGCCTGGGTCGACGCTCTGCCCTGCTTCATCCCATAATACAGCGGCACCTCGTCCCTCAAGTGCGTGCGGCGAACCTCGGTCTTCTGAATATCAGGTCGATAAACAATAAGACAGAGAACGTCCTGGATCTTATCGAGTACTACCAGTTGCATATGCTCATTCTTTCTGAGACGTGGCATGTAGACTCCGACTCGGCAGCCATCAAGCGGCTGCAAAGCCACGGCCTGTGCGTCGTCGAGGCGGCGCGTCCCATTGCTGAAGACGCCAAGCTAATGGAGATGAACTTCGTGAACCATGGAGGTCTGGCGATCGTTCATAGACCAGGAATCAACATTGCGAGGCTGAGAACTAACTTAACGCCCTCCACTTTCGAGCATCTGTGCTGCCGGGTTGGAGGGGCGTTTGGACCCTTCATTCTAGTAGCAATCTATCGCCCAGGGTCCCGAAACACGTGTGAGCAGTTTTTTGCAGAATTTGCATCACTCCTTGAGTCGTTGGCGACCTACAAATGCCAGTTCTATGTGGTAGGGGACCTGAACGTCCACCTGGAAAGGCCAGATGACGTGGCCAGTAGGAAACTTCTCCAGATTCTCAATGAGTTTAACCTGGTGCAGCGAGTGACTGAACCGACCCACGTCCTGGGTGGCCTCCTGGATGTAGTCATCGGATCGGGGGACTCGGAACCCTGCCGAATCACGGTTGACGAGACTGGGCTGTCTGACCACCTGCTGGTGCGCTGGTCAACATGGACGGTGCGCCCGCCTCCGGAGTACAAGGCGGTTAAGAGGAGGGACTGGAGTGGCTTCAATCGCGATCTGTTCATCACTCGTCTTGAGGAGTCGATGCTTTGCTTGCCGGTCGCTCCTGAAAAGTCCGCCTCTGATCTTGCGGAGTGCTATTGTAGCAAATTTTTGGATCTATCCTTCAAGTTTTGTGACTGTTATGGCCTTATTAAACAGTTGCACGCTTGCGCTATGGCCACGATTTCTTTTAGATTGACGTCACGTACTTTTCGCCAGGTGGCGTTGGATCGCTCGCTTCACCGAATTAAGCGATTATATAAACTAGTGTTTATAATAATTAAGTTACCTGTTTGTTAACGATTATCTTCATACTGTAATGCGTTGAATATGTCTAAAGGCTCACCTCTTAAGTTTCAGCCAGATGGACCGCCCCGTTTGCGAGTTTCGTGTTATTTTAGTGTGAACTTTAACCGACCTTTTATTAGCTAGGAGCTGGGTTCTTATATGTGTGTTCTGTATTAGCTAGTTAAGTCGATCTATGCTTGTGCTTGTCCGGCATATTTCTGTCGACATCGATACTCCTGCCTGGCTTGCCGGTTGTCGCGTCGGTGAATACCCGTTGGTCTTTTGGCTAACGGTCTGGTGACGTTTGTAAGTGTTTGTTTGTGTTCAATAAACGTTTGAAACTTCACCAGTGTTTGTCTCCTTCTCTCTTGGGTCGCCACCGCGGTCGAGGTACTCTCCCGCGGCGTCGATAATCCCCTCTCTCGGTCATCACCTGCCACTGCGGTCGAGGTACCCTCCCGTAGCGTCGGGCATTCCTTCCGTCTACGGTGGAGCACTCTTACCGGGAGACAAGTGAGATTGACCCGGGCCGATCTGGACGGCGGCCCCACGCGCCTCCTAAATCCTACTCTGTTGCACCGAGGCGACCGTCCTCCGTCGTGGACCGGGGAGCCTACCGCTACTCGCCATCCTGTGACTACTGCACCCCGGTGGACCGCGACAACTGGTACCAGAAGTGGGGTCAGTCTCTAGTCTTCCGATTACGACCGACCGACGGCAGAGGAGAACCTTCAAGAGGGATCGATCAACAGCCACGACCGGCTCCGCTACGAGCCTGTCGAAGAAGTAGAACCAGAGAAGCCGATGTTACGACCAAGGACGACCACCTACCGCGAAGGAGCTCGTGAAGCGTCTCACGACGCCGCAAGCCAGCAAAGATGAGTTCGGAAGAACAACCTCCACTCGCCTACCAAAGGACGGGGATAGACGACCTATGGGAGTTTGTGCTGAAGGAAGAGCAACGAAGCAACCCCTCAAAGGACCGCCGAGGGACCGACCGCTCTTCAGAGTCCGGAAGAACAGCCGCCGAAGAATACGTTCGACAGAACCGCTACCAGGATGACACTCTTTCGTGCGACGCAGCCGACAGGAAGATACGACCCGTCGAGGTACCTAAGCCGATCAACGCGACGCCGACAACGCCTCTCGTTTCCGCCTGGAGACCAGTCGAAGACAGACGCCGACAGTTTATGAAGCCTAGCAAGTTCGACGGAACTGGGTCGCTGGAGTCGTTCCTACGACAATTCGACGTATGCGCCGAACACAACAGATGGACGGAAGGGGAGAAGGTCAGCTTCCTGCAAACTTCACTCGATAAGAACGCGGTCCAACTTTTGTGGGACTTCGGATCAACCGCGAACGCCACGTACGAAGACTTGACTGCCCGTCTTCGACAGCGCTATGGATCAGAGGCGCAGGCCGAAACTTTTAGAGTGCAACTACGGTATCGGCGGCAGCGAGAAAGAGAGACCTTGGCCGACCTGCTGCACGATGTCAGACGGCTAGTGACGCTAGCGTATCCTGCGCCAAACAACGACACCACCGAAACCATCGCCATCGACGCTTTCCTAGAGGCAATGACCGATCGAGAGCTATCGCTGAAGGTGAGATAACGCGAGCCGAAGACGCTCGACGAAGTATTCCGCGACGCCGTACGAATGGAGGCCTATAAAACCACTTTCGACGACAACGGACCCGCTCGCGAACGTCATCGTCAGAGTCTACGACAAATACGTTCGGCCAAGGAAGATGAAGCAGCGTCGAACACTGACGCTCTGCTCAAGGACTTCATGGCCGAGCAGAGACGATCGCAAGCCGAATGGATGAAAGAGGTGGAGGCTCGATTGTCACGAACGACGCCGACCGGGGCTGGGAGAAGGACGAACGAACCGCCGCCGACGCCTGCACTGGGAGGTATGACCGGATGGGCACGACCGCCCCGCCCCGCAGCCGAGGCTACAGGCCGGGACGGGGGTCGCTGTCTACAGCCGGGTCACCCGACGCAGAGGCGTACAGTTCGCTGCTTCAATTGCAACCAGCTCGGGCACCTAAAAAGGAACTGCAGGGGCGCGCCGGCCAGTCGACCGAACCGTGCCTCGGTGAACTTCAATTCCTCCGGGTCGGCAGAAGGGAAGTCGGCGGGACGCTCGCTGTACGTAAGGTGTACGATCAACCAACGAAGATGCCTTTGCCTCGTCGACACGGGATCAGAGACGAATCTACTACCCGCTAGGCTGGCTGACGGGTGCAGGATTGCTCCTACGAGCCAGAAACTGTTCGCGGCCAACGGCACTGCCATATCCGTGGCCGGCGAGATAGCGCTACCTGTCAAGTTCAGTGGACAGTGTAGGCGGACAGCGACCTTCGTCGTGTCCGACCAAATCAGCGAACCTATGTTTGGGATGGAGTTCCTGATGGCCAACGACTGCGCGCTAAGTTTCTCAAAAGGGAAGATGTTTGTGGGGCGCTGCCGGATTCCTCTTATCAAGAGAGACGGCGCCAATTGGTGTCGCCGCATCGACACAACCGGAAAAACAATAATTCCACCGAGGACACAGGTGGACGTGCCGGCGCGCGTGATGCGCGGCGCGAAGGTAGCTAGAGAAGAAACCGACTGGATGATCGAGCACCAGGAGCTTAAACCAGGTGTTCATCTCGCCAGGGCCCTAGTCGACGGTGCCGCCGACGAGGTGATGGTCAGAGTCGTTAACATCAACGACGATGCCGTAACCTTACGAGAAAACGATCAACTGGGCGAACTGTGGCCCGTGACAGTCGCTGAACGACCTGACGTTCAGCCGGTCGCTTCCGTCGCCACCGGGAAAGATCTACTGTCTCGCATGGACTGCGAGGCCCCTGTCGAAGTAAGGGCCCAACTTGAAGAATTGTTGAATACCACGACGTATTCTCGAGCCGGGACGACGACCTTGGGTACTGCACGGTAACCCATCACAGGATCGACACCGGGAACGCCCGACCAGTTCGTCAGCCCTTGCGTTCACACGCCAGGGCCCATCGGGAAACTATTGACGCACACGTTGACTCTATGCTGAAGAACGACCTGATCGAAGCCGCCCAGAGCGAGTGGGCATCGAACGTGGTGTTAGCAAAGAAGAAGGACGGGTCGATGCGATTTTGCCTGGACTACCGAGGTCTCAACGCAGTGACGAAGGGAGACGCTTACCCCTTGCCAAAGATTGTGGATTGTCTGGACGCCTTATCCAGCGCAGGATGGTTCAGCACCCTGGACCTGCGAAGTGGCTACCACCAGATCGGCATGCACCCGGCCGACTGCGACAAGACAGCCTTCGTGACTCGCCGAGGAGCCTTCCGTTGGCGCAGGATGCCGATGGGTTTGACCGGAGCAACCGCCACTTTCCAGAGAACGATGGATCTTGTCCTGTCCGGACTGAATTTCGCAACGTGTCTAGTCTACCTCGACGACGTGATCGTGTTCTCGACCACGCCACAGCAGCACGTTGACCGATTACGCGGGGTCTTTGACCGCCTTCGGAGAGCCAAACTCAAGTTGAAAGTGCAGAAATGCCGGATCATGAAACGCAGAGTAGAATTTCTGGGGCATATCGTGTCGCCCGAAGGTGTCTCCGCCGACCCTGACAAGATCGGGAAGGTGGTCGATTGGACCGCCCCGAGGTGTTTAAGAGAGCTGAGAGCATTCCTTGGCCTCTGTTCCTACTACCGTCGCTTCGTGCTCGGGTTCGCGCAAGTTGCTGCCCCGCTCAACGAGCTGACGAAGAAGGATTGCAAGTTCGAATGGAACCGGGAGAGACAAGAGGCATTCGACGAGCTGAAGAAGCGGCTCACCTCCGCGCCGATCCTCGGCCTACCTGCTGACGAAGGGGAGTTCGTGCTGGACACGGACGCATCCGACACAGCTATTGGAGCCGTGCTGTCTCAGAGGCAGGACGGAGTTGAAAGGGTCCTAGCCTTCGGGAGCAGAAGATTATCTTCAGCCGAAAGAAATTACTGCGTCACACGACGCGAGCTTCTCTCGGTCGTATATTTCACGAAATACTACAAAACGTATTTGCTCGGAAGGACTTTTACCTTGAGGACCGATCACGCCGCCCTACAATGGCTACACCGGACCCCGGACCCGATCGGCCAACAGGCCCGATGGCAGGAGAGGTTATCCGAATTTGACTTCAAGATCCTGCATAGGCCGGGGAAGTCTCACGCCAACGCGGACGCACTTTCGAGACGCCCGGAAGGTGAAGAAGTGCCGCTGCTGGTGGCGGCGGTAAAGAATGGAAGACCTGAGCCGGGGACCGACGTTTGCCCAGTCCCGACGGGTTCGTCGATGGAGAACGAGCAAGGCAGCGATGAATTGTTGTCGAAAGTGAAAGAGCGGATGTCGTCGGGATGGCCGGAATTGGAGGAGATCTTGGACGAAGACGAGGCGTCAAAAGTTATGTGGCACCAGCGCCATAAGCTGAAGTTGTGCGACGGAGTGCTGTATCGCGAGCATGACGACGGCACACAACAGTTAATCGTGCCGAAGAGACTTCGCCACGATTTCATAAAGTTGTCGCACTCCGGCATGACCGGGGGACACATGGGTATACGACGCACCCGCCTGCAAGTGCGTCGTCGCGCCTATTGGCCGGGATGGTCGAAGGACGTGGAGCTGTTCTGTAAATCGTGCGAGGCATGTTGCCGGTACCGGCAGGGACGACCGCCACGTCAAGGCAAGTTGAAGCCACTTCGATGCGGCGCCCCCTGGGAGGTCTTAGCAGTGGATGTGACAGGACCACATCCGACTAGCAGCAAGGGTCACGTTTATATCCTGACGCTTATGGACTACTTCACCAAGTTCGTCGAAGCCGTCCCGATAAGGAACCAGGAAGCGTCTACCATCGCGAGGGTGATAGTGGAAAAGATCTGCGCCGTCTATGGTACTCCTCTCCGCCTTTTGTCAGACCGTGGCCTCGCCTTCGAGTCTAATTTGTTCGGAGAGATGTGTCGGATGCTGGGAGTCGAGAAAATGCGTACCACGAGCTATGAGGCCCGCACGAACGGCATGATCGAGAAATATCATCGTACGATGAATTCCATGATTGGGAAGATGGTTGACGAGAATCACAGAAATTGGCACGAAATTTTGCCTTTCGTAGCCGCTGCCTACCGTGCGACGGTGCACGAGTGCACCGGGTTTAGCCCGAATTACTTACTGTTCGGAAAAGAAAACCGAATGCCGATCGACCTCGTATACGGTTCCCCGCCAGGGGAAGGCACCGTCGAACCTACCGGATATGTTCAGACCATGAAAGAGCTGCTGCAGGACGCCTACGCCCTGGTACGACAAAACCTAGGCGCCGCCGCTAGAAGACGCAAAAGGCAGTACGACCTGAACGTCCGCGCAAAGCAGTTCAACGAAGGAGATGAAGTCTGGGTATTCGTCCCACGGCGGCGACGCGGGCACTACCCCAAGTGGGAGCGTTTCTATCAGGGACCGTTCATCGTATTGGAGAAGACGGGTCCTCTGAACTACCGAGTCCAGAAGAAACCAAAAGGGAAGACCTTCGTAACGCATGTCGACAAGATGATTCCTCGCCGACAGACGGAAAGTGAGGAAAATGAACCTACGTTCGAGCCTGGGGATGAAGGCATCAGCGACGACGCTCCTCGCAGCACAGAAAGGGCCAGGGACGTGCCGTCTCCGCGTTCCCTGCGGCCACGTCGGGCGTTGAGGAGACCGGTTCGCTTTGCCGATTAGGCAAAGCGTCGAAGGGGGAAAAAGAGGCACCTCTGTCTGGGTGTGAGTGGCCTCTTGTGCACCGAACGCCATCCTCCATTGGAAGTTCGTTAAGTTCGTCAATTTTGGCGAACCTATCGCAGCCCAGGAAACTGACGTCATTTTTTTGTTAATCTCTGATTGGCCCTACGCATAAACGTTGCCGCCCGTAATCGCTCGATTGTCAAGTATATAAGGAGGCGCGACTCTGGCTGACTCCTCACTCTACTGTTGACCTTCGGGATGGAGAAGTCAAGTCGGTTGAGTTGCGGTATATGTGGTGCGCGCTTGCCCGCGGGAGCTCGTCATCGCGACCTGGAACGTCATAGGAGAACCTTGCACGGAGGAAGGAAGGAGCATGGAGGCGACAGCGGGGACGAAGGGAAAGTTCACGCACGAAGGCCGAAACACCCGTCATTTTCTTCGGCCGTCATCGTCGGAAGTTCTACGGACGGAGCGAAGCGGTCGGGAGATCAGGGCGACACAGAAACGGCGCCTTCAAAGAGGCACCGGGCGACCCGAACGAGGGACAGGAAGAGGGGAGCCCACGATGGCGCTGCCCAGAACAGTCCGATCCGGGTGGTTCCTGGAGAGGAAGGGGAGCGGTCGCGAAATCGGCCTTCTAGAACCGCAGTGGAGGCGTTGGTCACCGTCCCGGTGAGCCTTTCCTTGAAAAAGATGTCCAGAGGAAAGGGGGAGCTTGCTTCCGGAGCCGTCAGACCACCTGAGAACCGCGTGTCCTCCGGGCCCTTAGGATCCTCTTCCGTGGAAGGCGCGAGGGACGTCGTTCCTGTCGTTGTCTTGGAACGCTGCTGCGAGAGGCCTTCCTCATCGGGGTCCTTCAAAGTCGTTCGAGGCCCTCCCGAGGCCCTCTTGGTTCGGCGCGTCGTTCGGCGCCCTTCTTCCGATGTGGAGCCCAGTGATGACGACGTGCCGCTCGCTAGCCGCGCACCTCTCGGCGCTAGTTATGGACAACCGATCTTCAGTCAGTCTGCCGCACCGGCAGCCCTAGGAGCTCCCGTTCCCGTCAGTGCGGTTCTTCCTTCCGCCCTTGAACCAGGACCTCCTCCTGTGGTTTGCATTACGGTGTCGTCTCTCTCCTCGTGCGAAGAGGGGCCGTCGTCGACCCAAGCTTCTCTTGATCCTGTCGCCGGACCAGCATCCCCCGACCCTTCGACCAGACCCGTTTTCCTGTTCGAGCCGAACGCTTCCGGGAACAATCCACCCGTAAAGGGCACGGCTGCTTGTCCTCTCTGCCCTGTGAAACTCTCGGGAGTCGGAGCCAAGGAGCGGCTTCGCCTCCATCTCGAGCGACACTTCTCAGGAGTATCTGCTGCTGATCGAGTCAGCCATGGACCGCCGTCTTCCCTGTCTGAAGTATTCGCGGACTGCCGCGGAAGGAGGGCCAACACTCTTGTCCCGACGTCAGTCGTCTTCCGTCCGGTTCCCATCGAGCCTCGGAACTTTCCTAATTACCTGTCCGGCGTTTGCGGCACCGTTGATCATGAGTCTAGCGGAGACTGGGGAGAGCAACTAGAGTCCTTCTCCCGTTCGTGTCGGCATCTCATCGACGCTACGCCTCCGGTAGAAATGTTCATGAGGGGTCTTAAGGAATACTCGGATCTTCCGAGTGGCCTGTTGCGAAGAACGATCCGGTCCTGCTTCGATAAGGAAGACCAGGTGTACGAGTCTCTCGAGCGAGATATGCTGCCTGTTCGCCGGCGTGGCGAGACGTCCTCCTCGCTCGTACCGGCCGTGACGCGAGATCCTCTTCCGGTTCCGGGACTCCCGTCTGACGACGCCTTCGACTTGGATTTCTTGGACGCTCCAGATCTGTCCGATCTGCTCGACTTGGCGTGCTTCGAGTCTTCGGGCCGATTTGAGTGAAAGGAGCGATTCTTCTTCGTCCCCAGAACTGACTTTAGATCTATACTTTACCCCCCCACCCGTAGCGAGTAGCATGTTAAAAAAAGGGTTTATTAATTAAGAATGTTTAGTGAGGGGCGCGGGTTCCCTGTCCTCAAGAGCAGGAACGCTTTTGTTTTATTGTTTAGTAGAGACACGGACTTTAAATCGATAAAGATTGCATTTTTTTGGGTTAAGCATTGCTTTACGTTGAACATTAGTAGTTAATTTGGTTGTGTTAGCTAGTTTAGATGTCATCCAAATTCGTCATTTTCTTTTATACGTGATGAAATGGGGACATTTCTTTGTTAGAGCCAGGGACATTGTAGCAAATTTTTGGATCTATCCTTCAAGTTTTGTGACTGTTATGGCCTTATTAAACAGTTGCACGCTTGCGCTATGGCCACGATTTCTTTTAGATTGACGTTACGTACTTTTCGCCAGGTGGCGTTGGATCGCTCGCTTCACCGAATTAAGCGATTATATAAACTAGTGTTTATAATAATTAAGTTACCTGTTTGTTAACGATTATCTTCATACTGTAATGCGTTGAATATGTCTAAAGGCTCACCTCTTAAGTTTCAGCCAGATGGACCGCCCCGTTTGCGAGTTTCGTGTTATTTTAGTGTGAACTTTAACCGACCTTTTATTAGCTAGGAGCTGGGTTCTTATATGTGTGTTCTGTATTAGCTAGTTAAGTCGATCTATGCTTGTGCTTGTCCGGCATATTTCTGTCGACATCGATACGCCTGCCTGGCTTGCCGGTTGTCGCGTCGGTGAATACCCGTTGGTCTTTTGGCTAACGGTCTGGTGACGTTTGTAAGTGTTTGTTTGTGTTCAATAAACGTTTGAAACTTCACCAGTGTTTGTCTCCTTCTCTCTTGGGTCGCCACCGCGGTCGAGGTACTCTCCCGCGGCGTCGATAATCCCCTCTCTCGGTCATCACCTGCCACTGCGGTCGAGGTACCCTCCCGTAGCGTCGGGCATTCCTTCCGTCTACGGTGGAGCACTCTTACCGGGAGACAAGTGAGATTGACCCGGGCCGATCTGGACGGCGGCCCCACGCGCCTCCTAAATCCTACTCTGTTGCACCGAGGCGACCGTCCTCCGTCGTGGACCGGGGAGCCTACCGCTACTCTCCATCCTGTGACTACTGCACCCCGGTGGACCGCGACACGGTGATCAATGGCATCCTGGATGACTTGGCACCGGTGGTCGAGAAGACAGTTAGGGTCAGGAATTTCTGCCCATTTTATGACAACGAGTGCCGTCTGGCGCGTCGGGAGGCGCGGAGCGCTGAGAGGGTCTATGATAGGTCCAGGGGCTCAGCCTACGAGGCTGTGGCCCTTGAGGCCTGGAGGACTACCCTCAAAGCAAGGAGGTCCCTTGTAAGATTGAAAGGTATGGAATACTGGAAGCAGTTGCTGCTCACCAGGGAGTCCGACTCGAAGGAGACCTGGAAGACGCTGAACGCCCTACTGGGAAAGTGCACTCCTGCGACGGCTCCC
The DNA here is from genome assembly GCA_018105865.1 of Metaphire vulgaris. Lineage (NCBI taxonomy): Eukaryota > Metazoa > Annelida > Clitellata > Crassiclitellata > Megascolecidae > Metaphire > Metaphire vulgaris. The sequence goes on along the minus strand of CM030835.1, from coordinate 22,235,824 downwards.
TGTCCTGCGTTCAGCCCAGAAGAGTACCATCGGTACATTGATGGAAAGATTGAAGGAATACGGGAGAGGACGGCGTCTGCGGGACCGGCAACCTTCGAGGCCTACGATGGGCCGCATCTCATGGCGTTTCGGGCACCGACGGAGGAGGAGGTGCTCCGCATAGTGCGTGCGTCTCCGAATAAACAGTGCTCTGCAGACCCTCTGCCGATGTGGTTGCTAAAGGACTCGGCGGTGGTCCTAGCCCCGTTTCTGAAAACGCTCATGATCGCCTCCTTAGAGACTTGCGAAGTTCCGTCGAAGTGGAAACATGCAATGGTCACGCCACTACTGAAACAGCCAGGACTTGACCCTCAAGAAACGTCAAACTACCGACCAGTGTCAAACCTGCCATTCCTTTCCAAGCTTCTGGAGAGGATTGTCAGCAAGCGGCTGATCGAATTTTTAGACGCTAACGGACTGATGCCTCGTGATCAATCAGCGTATCGCCGTGGGCATTCCACTGAAACCGCCGTGCTGAGGATATTCAATGACGTTGTGGATGCGATTGCGAATGGCAGGGTGGCTCTCCTCTGCCTTCTTGACCTCTCCGCTGCGTTTGATACGGTGGATCACCAGATTCTTATCCAGCGGCTGGAGAATTCATACGGCCTCAGGGGTCGGGTCCTCAGCTGGTTCGAGAGCTACCTCAGTGGTAGGACGCAATCGGTCCGGTGCGGCGGTCAAACGTCCAGCCATAGCATGGTGTTCCGCAGGGGTCGGTTCTTGGCCCTCTGCTGTTCATTCTCTTCATAGCGGGTTTGATGAAAATTGCTATCGCGTTCGGACTGACCATGCACGGCTACGCGGATGACGTGCAACTGTATTCTTCCTGTCTGCCTGCCGACATGGAAAGACTTAAACTTCGCTTCCTCGATTGCATCATGGCGATCATCATGTGGACGGAGGAGAACCGCTTGGCCCTTAACCCGGCCAAGACCGAGTTCCTGTGGATGTGCACCCTCAGGAGGAAGCATCTCCTGAGCCATTCACCGTTCACGCTGGGAGATGTGACCGTCGTCCCCTCAAAGTGCCTACGACTCCTGGGAGTACTACTCGATGAGACGTTGTCGTTCGAGGAACATATCGGTAATGTTGTCCGCGGCTGCTACTACCACCTACGGAGGATTAGGTCAGTGCGCCGGCATCTTCCGATCAGCGGCGCAGTGTACCTTGTGCGCGCCCTTGTTCTGCCCAGGCTGGACTATTGCAACAGCGTGTTGCTGGGCCTCCCCGATGGAAAGTTGAATCGTCTGCAATCCGTGCTCAATACGTCAACATCTCTTTGCTCCCTCCCTGACATAACTGTTAAAATTTTGCAGACCACCTTATTTTTTAGGTAGTTAATGGTCAGCCCCAAAACGTAATTAATTTACTTATCGGTATTTGACATATTTTAGATCTAATATATCTAATACTCAATCTTACTGGGCACCGAAATATAATAATTTATTTTCCTCTTAAATATCATGGCGTTTCAATTTTCAAATGTGACGTAACTTCCGTTGACGACTAATCAACGAAAATGGGCAGTGCTGCCAGTTTGGATTGTTTCAGTGTTGTCTGGGTATTTGGGCGATTTTCCAATAAACTCACTGACAACACTGGAAGTGGGAGGAAAACCCGAAGTGTCTCTAATTGTTTCTTATTCGGTACTGATATACACTGCAGATTTGTTGGTTGTGTTCATTGATGAATGGGATAGAAGTGGTAGTGACCAGCAGATAAACAGCACCTGGCAAAATACGGTAATTCATGCAGCTATCCAGTCAACCGGTGTCGTTCAAATTTATTTTCCCCATAAAATTCTTTCCTGGGAGGATCCTGCAGTTGCTAGGGAAATAAAATTATGCGGCATACGTATAAATTTATTTCTGTGTAAATTTATTTCCTCCTATCAACATAATATCTATATTTAGCTATAGGCCTATAGCATACAGTCGGTAGCAGGTAATAAATTTATTTCCTACACATAACTTTATAGCCTACTGTTGGCGAGGAAATAAAATTATAGAAAGTAATACATTTATTTCCTATCTATCTATACCTGTGTATGGCATTGATTGGAAATGAAATCATATCCTATGGGTAATATTTTTTTTTCTACCTATCGACACATAACTATGTATCCTACTGTTGGTGGAAAATAAAATTATAGCCGGTAATAAATTTATTTCCTACACATGACTATATAGCCTACTATTGGTTTAGAAATAACAGCAACCTTGCGTGACCAGACAAACCTGTGACGTCACACGTGCTATGTCTTATGGCCCCACCCATATAATTGCTTCAAGGATTGTCATTGGTTGCCTACAAAGAATTACCTCGGATTAAAAAAATATGGTAGTTGTTGCTATGGGAGGGCGGTTCTAATCTTGATTGACAGGCTATCTGCCGACATATCAAAATTTGACCAGGAAAAAATTTTATGGGGTAAATAAATAAATTTATACGACACCGGCACGGTTTTTCAGCAAGATAACATGTTTCAATGACAGACTTAATCATGTTTTACAGTTTTTTGTCAAAATGCAATACGAGCTGATAGGATATAAAAATAAAACAAGAAAGAGAATCTGATAATGAATATGGTTAACATTTCGATATTAGTTATCCGTGTTCTCTCGCTTAAGAAATATTGAAATCATTCTCCTGGAATCATCCAAGAGAACACCTCCTGACATTGAGGATCGTTTGGGCGCAGCCATCGGCCTCTCATAGGAGCTCTTATACCAGGTTAGGCACAGTGTTTAATTTAGACTCCTGTGTTCCGGAGGGAAACTGACAAAGCCGGGGGGAAACTGACAAAGCCGGGAGGAATTCTGCTAGAGGGCTGCTGTTGGTCCATGTAGTATGCCAAGATTTCCTGGAGGAAATTTGAAATTTTCGGGGGGAAAGGGCAATTTCCCCCCGTTAACGGCCTAGATTAAACACTGGTTAGGCAGTGGTTCAATCAACGTTAGCGTTAGACATTTGTGGCGTGAAGTTTGCTTAGAAGGGATTTTCTTTGATATCACACAACCAAAAATTTTCCTTCAAACCATAAAAAGTTGACTTCTCACCAAACATAATCTCCCTTATTACATGTGTATAGTTGCTTTTCTCCAGTCCAATGGTGTTTTCTCGGTTTTCCATACTACTATTATGACCCGATGTAGCCAACTGATTGTATACACACCACTGTTTTGGAGCATTTCTGTTGTGATATTGCAATGTCCTGGGGCTTGGTTTTTTCTCTTCTGCTTAACTGCCCTTTCTATATCTTCCATTGTGATATCGTCTTCTTCCCCTAACTCATCCTCTGATTTTCATCTATCCTCTGATTGATCGATTTCATTAAATATTTATCCTGTGTTAGGTTATTCTCGGTTTATTAGCTCATCAAAAAGCTATTTCCATCTTGCCATGATCTCTTCTGTGATGATGTTTCTCTATTTCTATTTTTAACTGGTTCAATGTTTATTATTTGTTACTTATATAATAACTCTATAACTCCACAAGTCACAACGCTCAACTGAATTATGTCGTATATTCAAATCAATTCATAGAATAAAGTACAGTAGCGGGCCAACTACATCGAGAACCAACCGGAAGAAACACAAAACAACCGGAAACGGAAGATAGCCCTTACTCTCTAACCCTCTCAATTCTCCGCCCCTTTTCCTAAACATATAGCCCAACATGAAATCATTCTGACATTTCCTTTATCATTTCCCCAAGTTTACAAATGGGTATGTTAGCAGAGTGGTAACAACGTTGGATGATGAAGCAGGAGATCGCGGGTTCGAGTCCCGCAGGAGCCATAAAAGTCGACTCAGCCTTTTTCGTGATGCTAAAATGAGGAGCAATGGCAACATTGTGAAGGTAACCATAGGATCGGCGGAATGACTGGCCACCGTTCGCTGATAAATGGCTTAGCCATCTATTGGCTGATGGTCATGAAACCGGAGATCAGCACCGGCACCTACGGGCACAGAGCCTATGGATGAACTTTGCCTTTACATTTATGTTAATTTTTAATCTTGTATCTATAGTCATCTTCAGTTTTTTACATTTCAATAACATTTACATTACTTAACCTTAACTAATATAAACCACCCACCAACATAGGATTAACTTAAAACAAAATCAACATCAAAATCAAATCCACCATTACAAAATACAACATCTTATTATCACTCATATATTCTGACATATATATATATATAACATTACAGTTTCATAAAGTGCTGACAATAATCCATTGTCACTTTCAAAACATGATTAATGTTTATCATCAATACAATAATTAATTACCACGGTTAATATCTGTATTAACAGTCATTCTGGATAAAGTATCTGCTATGGTATTTAAATGTCATCTCTTATATTTAATATCCATGGCATAACTTTGCAATGCTAAACCCCATCTCATCAACTTAAGAGATTTAGTTCATCAAATACACCAATGGATTATGATCAGAATAAACGGTTACATGAGTTCCTAATATCCATAGCTTAAATTAAATTAAAGCCCAAATAACAGCATAGGCTTCTTTTTTCAATAGATGGCCATTTACACTGAGTCTCAGTTAATTTACAACTAATAAAGGCAACAGGCCTTTCATGTTCATCTTCTTTAATCTGCGTTAACACAGCACCAATAGCATAATCAGTACTGTCACAAAACAAGTTGGTTTCACACCCAAAATCAAAATTAGCCAATACACGACTCGAACATACCAATTCTTTTAAATTCTTTAAAACACTCATGTTTCAATGACCATTCTATTTTATTAGGCTAATCCTTTTTTGTTAAATCTGACAAAGGTTTGGCTATCTCTGCAAATGAAGGTAAAAACACACGGTAATAACCAAAAAACCCTAATAATTGTTTTACCTCTCTTTTGTTCTCAGGTTTCTTTAAATTCATGATTGCTTTCACTTTATCTGGGTCCATTTTAACATTACCTGAACCCACAATGTATCCAACAAATTTAATTTAATTCTTTGCAAATTCACATTTGTTTAAAATTCAATGTTAAATTATGCTCTCTCATTACTTGTAAAAAGTGTTTAACGTGTTTTAGATGATCTTTCCAAGTCTGCGAATACACAGCAATATCGTCAACATATGGTTCACAACAATGCTTTAGTGGTTGTAACACCAGATCTATAGCTTTTACTAATGTACGCCCTGAGTCATCCATTCCAAAAGGTACTCTATTCCACCCGAATATCCCCAAATATGTAATAAATCCAGTCATCCAGCGATCGCGCTCAGCTACTTCATACGACCAGTATGCACTACGACAGTGAAAACTCGAAATGTACCTTGCTTTAGCGACTTTATTTGCAACATCCAAAACCAAAGGCCTCGCATGTGGTGTTTGAATAGTGTACTTGTTAATATAACGATAATCACAGGCTAACCTAAAATCACCATTTTTCTTCTTAACAATAAACATAGGACTAGCCATGGGACTTGCTGATGGTCTTATTATGTTGTTATTCAGTAATTATTGTAATTGCTGTTCTACATTATGTCGATAAGCTAATGGCACTCTGTAAGCTTGAAATTGCTTAGGTACAAATTCTGGTTTTAAATTTATGACAGGCTTTGTAACTTTACATAACCCTGGCTTGGTGCTAAATCTATCAGCAAATTCTTCAAGCACATTCATTAATTCAACACGTTCAGTGTTCAAATGACATACTGTACTTGATTCCATTGAACATTCAAACAGTTGTCAGTTACTTTCGTCAAAGGTGCATCAATAACTTTACCAAATCTTTGATCATCATCGATTACTGAAGTAAAATTTGAAGTTTTGACAAAATATTTTGTCAGCTTATTAGCATGAATTATTCGACTGCCTTGAACGTGCATAGCAACTAAATAAGAATGCTTGGATCTTCTTTGTAATATCTGACATGGTCCACACCATTTTGACATAATTTATTACTCGAAGATGGGTATAACACTATAACAAATTTACCTGGTTCAAAAGATTTTTCTTTAGATGTTTTATTATGTTGATCAACATATTGTTTTTGTTTAATTCGAGCATGCTTATCTGCATAATCAAATGCCTTTCTTAAGTTTTCCTTCAATTTCTTTAGATAGTCTAATGGTTCTATGCCAATATTAGCTGGTATTTCAATTTCATTGGCCCAAACTTCTTTTACTAAAGTAAGTGGACTTCGTGGTATATTTCCACACACCATTCGATAAGGAGAAATGCACATGGTTGCATTTGGTACGTTCCTTAATTAAGTCAGAAGTTCAACCTCATAAGCTATAAACGATAAAAGCGATAAAACAGCGATAAAACTTAAACTTCAGCCGCAAGTTCTGCGCTTCGCGACTTCCTTTGAAAAGCTCTACAGTATGCAGTAATGTAAAAGCACATCTTGGATAACATTACAAAGTTGCGCATAGACCAAAAACAGATCTGACATTGGTCCTGTGGTGAACTTAATATTGCTGTGACCACAGTTGCAATTTTGTTTTCAACTTAATATTACGCTACTCAATAATATGAGTGTCTATTGCGAGACGATGGTTAAACTGTGTTTGGCTCTGGCAGTTAATCTGATGCGTTCAAATACACTTCATCGCATCTAGGTCTCTGGAGACGGAGGTTGAAATGTGTGATCGATTTCAGCATACAGCATCACTTCGAACCTCGAGGTTGGAACCGCATAGTTGGCTTGTGGCAATTGTCTAAGTCTATTCATCTCCAGGTACACAGTTCCATCTGCACCACGACACTGCAACGCAGATTCATAGCAAAACAAAGTAACTGTACAGAGCGTTATCAAATAAAATATACGCATACTTTGTCAATATTATTCTTTCTCGAGTGAAAAGATAAACCCCATCTTTTCCGATGAGTTTGGATAACCATCACTTCACGTCGTTCTACACTGTAGAATTGCACTATTAGTTTTATCACATACAGTACTGTACAGTAGTAATGCGCTCTTGTCTGCAACTTAGTAATACACTGATATAATTCACAAATGCAATGCTTGTTAGGAGACAATCGCGGCCTTTAGGAGCATGTGTTGCGGATCTAAAGGTATCACATTATAGCCGCTCCAGCTATGACCGCCCCGGTTATGACCGCCTCGGTTATGGCCTCCAAAGTTATGACCGCCCCGATTATGACCGCCCCAATTATGACCGCCCCGTTATGACCGCCCAGCTATAGCTGCAGTCAGTATCGTTTAGGGTTAGTGTTTCGTGTCTGGTTTATGGTGTGGATAATGATTATCTGACCCCGTACGGGTTAGGGTACACTGCTTTTCGTCAAACCCATAGAGTAACTGGGGCGGTCATAACTGGGGCGGTCATAACCGGAGCGGTCATAACCCGGGCGGTCATAACTGGGGTGGTCATAGCTGGGGCGGTCATAACCGGGGCGTTCATAACCTGGGCGGTCATAGCTGGGGCGGCTACCACCTGTAACCATCTAAAGACATTTTGAACCTAAAATCAATCGCTGCAAACCAATTGCATTTTGTCTCATTTGAACAGAGTTGCAATAAATTTCTTTAAAATCTTTGTCACAAAATGGGTAAAATGTGGCCACCAGTGTGTCATGAACTGTGGGTAATCGAAAGTAGCGTCGATTAGAGACATGCATGTTCTTTGCACCCCTCAAGTTGCAATGATAATTGATAAATGCTCTCTGGAACAGCCACAGTGATCGAATAAACAGCAACTTGCTCTGTAGTTATCTTTCGAAAGAGAATCACTTTTTGTTTGTCGTTCAGAATATATACTGTTCACGTAAGAAGTTACAAACTGAAGATCATGCAAACTGTAGAAAAAAGGAACTGAAGAAGTCTATTCACTTATCGTGATATCAAAACTTGAACTCAAAATCATTATCTCGATACAATATCAACTTCCTTCCGAAAGTTCGTTATCGACGACTTATAGGCTATCGAACATTATTCATTATACGCTCATTATCGAATATCTTAAACGAACTTTATCACAAAACATTAGATTTATGCCCGCCATCTTCAACCACGATTACGACACGAATGTCTTCTCTCATAAATTACATCCGACTGGCCTGTCTTCTCATGTACACTATCTCTATCTCGTACTCTCCCTTTCTGTACACTAAAGTACATTCCAGTGGCGTAGCGTGACTTTTGGAGGCCCGGGGGCATCCTTGATATGGGAGCCCCCTTAACACTACTGACGAACGAAAAAAAGGTCGTCAACCACTCTTCGGGGGCCCCTTCTCCCGGAGCCCGGGGGCACCACGTTACGCCACTGGTACCATAGGCTAAATACACATCAATACATATATCTATGCAACAGTGGCGGTCCCAAGAACTCTTGGTTGGGGAATAAAATGGATTTCTAGGAAATTGGTGAGAGTGCAATGAATTTCTGAAGCTTGTTATATTTGTAGGCATTCTGGATTATCAATCAATCAATCAATCAAATCAAATTTATTTTCTCAACATTTCAAGAGTAGAAAGCTTAACTATAGCATAAACCATGAATAACTGTATACTTGAACATAAATATGTTGAATAATTTTTCAACATCAAATTTGTGCAAATAACAAAAATTTATTAATCTACTAATAATATTAATTAATGAGAATATAAAGTAGATCTAGGCCTTATAGAAAAAAGTATTATATACGTTTATATAGTCAATACTATAATTCGCAGACATAACAAATACAGAAATCAGTGGAGAAAAAGGGTTGGCCTAAGGGATTTGTATCCCGTAAAATTGGCCAATCTCAAAGTTTATAATTACATGACATATAAAAGATGGAAATTAGGAGTTATTTAGGGATCAAGTAGGAAGTGATTTAGTTTATTCTAGTTAGCTTTATTCTATTTAATTTATAGGAAGATCCCGCCAATTGTCAAAAGAATTATACTGCATGTAAACGGTTTAAAATAAAACTGTAGACTTAGTTTACAAAATATAATTTTAAGAATTGACAATGCATAAAAGCCGTTTTGGTCTGGTTGAACAAAGTCATAGTGAGAATTCGAGTTTTTTATTGCTGGAAGCGAATTTGTCGTTGACATTGTCTATGGATAAATCCATATCCTTGTGGATATACATCAAGGCTAATCCCTTTAGACGATCATCTTCCTTTGAAGGCGCATTTTTGGTGGGCCGGTGGGGGAAGCATATCCAGTCATCCCAACGTGGAAACGGTCCTCCTATTCACCCTTCTATACATCAGCACATACATCCATTATATAACTTCTTGTTTTGTGTTTAACCGTCTTCGCTCCGGAGAATGGATGCATCGTGGACTGCCTTCTTACAAGTGTTACGGTCTACTGCTGTTCTTGTCGCCTGCTCTACAGTGAGCCCCGTCCATTCTTTTATGTTGTCTTCCCACTGTTTTCTTGGTTTACTTCTTTTTGTGATCCTGACATTGTGCCTTTTAATATTTCTTTCTCTAGAAAGTCCTGTTTTGTTCGCAAATATGTCCCCAGTAATTCAATTTTTTTTCTCTGCTGTTTCCAATAGGGATCTTTGCACCCCTTATTTATTATATACCAATTCATTCGCTTTCTTTGCTGCCCAAGAAACTCTCATGATTTGCCTTAGGCCTTTCATTTCAAATGCCTGTATGCGCTGCTCATCTTCTTTCATTATCGTCCAGCTTTCGCAGCCGTATGTAGCGACCGGCCACACCAGTGATCTCAGTAGTCGAACTTTGCTGCTCACTGGAATGCTGTGACTATTCCATATCTCGTTCTTCTTATTTCAGCTTTACTCAAAGTGTCGTCTGATATGATGGACCCTAGGTGCGGGGAGTTGGTGACCTGTTCCAATACTATATTCTGAATATTGATGTTGCACTTCTTGTCTTTTAGTGCCAATATTTTTGTTTTAGCAATATTGATTATCACCTTATATTTTCTGCCACTTAAGTCCACCCTGGAGACAAGATCATGCAATTCTGCAGTTGAATCCTCCGATAAGTATAGGCATGTCCACAAAGACATAATCTTCCATCCAGTACCAAAATCTCCTCTTTGCCCTGAGACCGTTTGCTCACTGACGAAATTCCTGTACCTATTTGCACTACTTTGGGAGTTTCTGACGACGATGAAGTTTGTCAGTCAACAGACACCGATGGTGAAGATTTCGTGGCCTCAGAAGTTGGCGCTGGAATGCACCAAACATTCAACCAAGCTGAGTTGAATGACCTTGTACGAGACCTAGATCTGCCGAAGTCGTCAGCAGAGTTACTGGGTTCAAGACTGAAGGAAAATAATCTGTCCAGTGTTGGATCCAGGAACCACGCTTATGTATCATGGCAGAGAGAATGGTCTTTTGAAATATTTCCATATGGAGGAGGAGGAGTTTGTATACTGCATCAACATCAATGGACTTATTGAATCAATGGGATGTTATTATAACATATTATTATTATTATTATTATTATTATTATTATTATTATTATTATTATTATTATTATTATTATTATTATTTGTGTGTGTGTGTTGGTATGTGTGTGAACTAACATAGTTAAGACATTGAGGGGTTTGAATGGAACATTTTGATTGTAATGCTCTGGTGTTTAGTGGGTCCGTGTTGCAGGTAGAGTCATGTGCAGTCGTCACGCTTCACTGGTTTGTGTTTCGAGAAGATTCCATGGAACTAGTATAAAAGGAATACGGTCTTCATGGATATTCAATGAACATCGAAACGAATGATCAAAGGAACAACTGGACAACGAAGCAGCTGAACATCGGAACGGGACGCTGGACCGAATCGGGCAACAAGTCGACCAACAGTCGGTCAACGGAAGAACTACGAACGAGACGAATTCCGAGTCGAGCAACGGGTCGAATCGTTTCGCGGGAAAGGCTACAGACGAGAGCGATTCCGCCACAATCAGACGGTCGTCCAGAATCGAGGAAACGCAGATGACAGATGGAAGACTATTTATTACAAAGAGCAACAGCAAAGTTTGAGAAGATTGACTGTGGAGGCAATATGCCAGTGTTAGATGATAAGGCTTTGAGTGACTTGTCCTGTGATCAGAAATATTTGTATGGTATTACAGCTGCTGTCAGAAGTGGTGTTGTTTCTGATGATTTAAAGGTAAGAAGACCTGGTACCTTGAATCACTCACGGTGATTAACATTGGCAATTAGAGTCTGCCACTTGTACATCTCAAAAGAAAATCCATCTCGCAGTCTTCGTGCCATTACTCACTTCATAGTTAGCAATTATGCTCCCAAATGGTTTACCATCAAGTGAAGTAGTCTATAGACCGATGGCGCAAAGAATTTACACTAGGCAGCTCAGCTTGTAAAGGAACTTTTGACTGATATATCTGCTATTGCTAAACTATATATTACTCATAGTGCATATTATGCCCATTCAGTGAACATTCTGCTTACAATCTTAGCAGACACCGACAAAGTCAGGCGTCAAGCATTCCACAGCAGTTGACACAATTCTCCAATGCAGGCAGAAGCAGATTCACAGTGATGAAGTCCGACAAGCTGTCGTTCCTTCAATCAGCTATAGTGCAAGCAGTTTAAGAGCTACCAGTTACAATGAAACTGTCAGATGAAGAACTGTCCAAACTCAGGTACATTCCACTTACCCTGCATTACTCCAATCACACTTAAATGGTGGAACGTTGCATTAAACTAATTAGTGATGCTCCAAAGGCAGTTTATGCTTTCGATGCCCGGGACGTCTTTATACGTGCCCGAAATAATTCTCGTAGTCTTATTCTGATACTCGACATGACCATGCCGAAAGTTTTTGGCACAGTAGATAACTATAAACGTTATTTAAGTGAATAATGTCTTGTTGCGATTACTTCTTGAGCATTCAGTTTTAACTGTTACATATATAAATAACATTATAGCAGAAATAGACATTGCTAAATTGCTGTATAGAAATGAATAAATGTTCATTCAAATACAGCCAAAAATGGGGCACTTTACTGCATCGACAATGAGTGCAGCGACCGCATGTTGTTCGTCGGAATTCAGGTCAGGTTTCATGTCAGGACGATTAATCTCGGTACTGTTCAACGCGAACCATTCATATCAGGGACGATTCATCTCAGGACCTTTCATCAGGAGAACTATTCATCAGGAAGACTATTCATATCGGGGTCATTCATCTCAAGGTCGGGCGTGTCATAGCTGGTTGCGGCCGAGCTGATGTCTTGCTTTTTATTTAAAAGCAATTGCGCATTTGTCGCACAACTAAAATTCACTAACGTCTTACTTTTTACACTTTTTTGACTTTTATGTAGTACTCTATCATAAACATTACTTATATACTGTAATATATGTTATATAGTCATATAAAAAACAACTTTAACCTGACATTTTACTTCATATGTTTTCTCATAATGCGTCATATATGTTACTTTGTTATAAGTAGCAAAATTATAAAACCTCTTTTATTTGATATTTTGCTTCATTTTTGTCTATGCTTATTTTGCTTCATTTATACTTCTGTAACGATTCATACAGTGTATATTTTACTTTCCCTATACTTATAATTTCATCCGAAATGAATAGTCCTGATATGAATAGTCTTAACTTTCTTAAGATGAGTAGTCCTTCTGATGAAAGGTCTGAGATTAATAGTCCTTGATATGAATGGTCCGCGTTGAACAGTCCTGAGATGAATCGCCCTTATATGAAACGTCCATATACATGCCCGTCGTCACCGGACACGCCACTGGAAGATGATGTCGACCGTGTCACGGTCCAATTTTAAAGAAACTGCATTTCTATGTAACGGTGAAAATAGTTGTGGGCAATGTACCTAATTTATGGCTGGCAGTGTGGTTTAAGGCAGAGGTTGTCAACCGGTGGTACGCGTACCCCTAAAAGTACGCGAGCCGCTGCCAAAGGGTACGCGAAGAAAAACAAGAATTTAAAAAATTGCGAAGAAAAATAATGATACAGACAGGTGCCATCGCGAACAGTAAATGCCTCTTTTTTCGGTGGACAGAGATAAAGTGAACGTGACAAAACTGGCTTCGACGCATGTATCGTGGGTTGGTAACTGGCTGGCCTTCGTATTAAAATTGTCTATCGTTTTAAAAAGACTTGAGGACTAAGAAACATCGCTGACATTTTCGTTATGTCAACTGTTACTTATAAAACTATAAATAAACAAAAAACGCCGAAAACTATGAGTGAGCGGGACAACGGCAACGGAGTATGTGTGGCGACCATGTGCCACAGATAAAGGTAAAGGTAAAGGTAGTCCCATACTCGAACGAGCGTAGGGTTTCCGGCGCTGATCTCCGGTACTAGGCAAGCAGCGACGCAAGTGGCTTTAGCCATTAATCTAGAGTAGGTTGCCATTACTTTCTCTAGACCCACGTTTTACCTTCGCAGCTTAGCGCTGCTACCAATTTATCGACGCCTAAGCGATGAACGGCTTGGTTGGCCGCCGGCACCACGATTAGATCCCGGGATGGTCACCCATCCAAGTACTAACCGCGCTCGACGTTGCTTAACTTCGGTGTTCTGACGAGAACCGGTCGCACAACGCCAAATAGGCCGGACATATAACACATATAACACAGATAACATTATTATTATTATTATTATTATTATTATTATTATTATTATTATTATTATTATTATTATTATTATTATTATTATTAAAGACTGTTTAACTGCATAAACTTGTTAGCTAATAATTTAAACTAATTAATTAGCGTTTGTAATAATGTATTTTGTACTAATTTGGATTAATTAATTAATAAAGTTTTAATTCATGTAAAACGGACAGAGCACGCGCTAGGCTAAGACGCTAAGGCTTCGGTAAAAATTTTAGAATCGCCACGGCCGCCCAAAGACCGAGAGATAAGTTGTAAAAACCGGCAACGATTTATAGGGACCCGGGAGAGCCTTCGGTCTTCGGCGACTAGAGAGCTTGCTCGCCGAAGACCTCGCCTGTTTGACGGAGCCTGCACGGAGCGAGGCTTCCGCTGGGGACCGTGCGCCTGGCTGTTCGACGCGTGCGGCAGCGGTCTGCCGGCTGTGTAGTCGATGCGTACGCCTGAACACCGGCGCCCGGTTACCAGGGGTGATTAGCGAAGGGTTGGGCCGTAGACGGGGTCGCTTACCACCGATAACGACGACGCCACTGCCTAGTTCCCGGCTTTGACGGCACCTAAGCGGACGTCGCTCTACAGTTTAAAATTCCGCCTAAAGAGCGGCGCCCGGAGAACAAGGTCCCGACGGCGATGCGCGTCGCCGGCGGCGAGGCACCTATCGCCGCGGCCGACGACGCTAGGGGGGTGGGTCCGAATTTAAGCTTCATGACGGATAAAAAGCATAGATAGGGACATTTGGGAGCGAGCGCCCTCAAGGGCTAGCTCTAAAAATCGAAAATCTCCGAAATATCGAAATATGGGAATTTATGTAGCCCGCGTCACTAGGCGGACGCAGGCGGCTGTTGAACTAAAGTCCGCTTGAGATGCGCGCCCATCTGGCAGGAGCGATTGCCGCGTTGCTTAGCCGTAGACGAGGCCCCTGATCACCGCTAAGGAAAACGTTCTTAAGCAAGTCCCTACTTTTTCCTATTGACGGCAACTACGCGAAAATGCAGACTACAGACGAAAAATCCGCCTAAGTGTCCGTCAAAAAGTTTCAAAACTCTGAAAATTTTAGTTATTGTCATGACATGACGATTTCGCAGTGTGGTCGCTTATACTGTGAGGCGATAGAGTAAAGAAAACACAGCGATTGAAAGCGAGTATTTGGAGCCCGTTAAAAGTGCTAAAGCTTATCGTCTCATACTGACGTATCAAAGGCTATTGATTGCATTTCCGTTGACGCTAGTTATTTTGGCTGTCCGGACTGCGTCTAGCTACCGCGTCTTTGTCCGTGTTACCAGTGTTGCCACTGTAGCCATTGTTGTCATTGTTGCATGGTTTATTAAATAAATAAAAATAAACCTATAAAGGCAAGTTGGTTCGTGTCTTTGAAAGTCGCTGGGACGCCGGAGTCTCAGCGCACTGTCCGTGAAGGTGAGTCTTGGCTGTGACGAGAATCGCCTACCTGAGTCACGTTAGTGCCCAGGAGGTCACTTCTGAGCCAAGGGAGGAGACAGACGCCCGCCTGTCGTAAAGGCGCGGGAGACAGTTTGAGTGAATCGACGGCCAGGAAAGAGTGGACTCCGTCCATTCAGGCAAGGATAACCTCGGGTTTGGGTGAAAACGCTGAGGAAGCAAACAGACGCCGCTGCCCGTCTAGAAGCGAGAGCAGAGATCATCCAGCGGGTGAGGAAGCCAGAGACAACGCCGCCTGTCTATAAGAGAGCGGAAGACGGTTAGATTACCGAGAATGAAGAGACGTGGGGCCAAGTCGAAGCCAGAGACCAAGAATACCTATCGAAATCGCTTAAGGCGCCGAGACCAAGCGGCGGCCAGCGATAAGAGGCATGAGTTAAAGGGTCTCTCGGACGAGGCTGGGGCCGGAACGGATAGAGAGTCAGAGGAGGAAAGTGAGAACCCTACGTTGAGGAGCGGCCATCCTCAGTGTGCGGCCTGCCCGGCAGCCGCGGACACCTCCTCTGATGTCGGAGAACCGGAAAGGGAAACAGACGCCGCCGATCAGGCAGAGTCGGCGGCTGATGGCGATCGGGAAACCGAGCGGGCGTTGGGGGCCGCCCGACCGCCGGCCGCGCTACGAGACCGCGAGCCGGCGGAGTCGCCACAAAGTGGTACCAGAAGTGGGGTGGATTCTGGCTTCCAGCCAAATGCAATGGATATTGAGGACTGGAGCAGAATTCCACCTCGTCAGAATGCGAAAGAAGCCGTGGATATACGTTCAGATTCGGGACGACAGGCATCCCGCAATGATTGGTTGGTGGTCCGTGGTCAAAACGCTGAAGATATCCCGAGGCGAGCGGGAAGGTCAGATAGAGCGGAAGGGAACGTAATAGAAGATCTGCACAGATCTGGGGAATTTGCTAGCCAAGGTTGCGCCGGCACCGAAGCGGCATTGATGACCTGTGAGATCGCCGAAACGTTCACCCGGAAGCCAGACAGTTACAGTCAGCGTGTAGTGGATCGCCAACCTGTTAACCGGAGCCAGTTGGAGGAACCAAGGACTGATAGAGACTGGTGGGCGGTCCGTGAAGAGCGCGTGCATACTCCGCCACAGAGGCAATTGCAGATGAGTGAACTTGAGACCGATCGTGAGCCAGTGACTAATGCTATTATCGGTTGCGCCGGCACCGAGAACGCTGGTTATAGGCAGCGGGGAGATCAAGTGTCTGCGCCAGTTCGTGAGTCGACGCGCAAGTTGGACCGCCTCCCGATGGGACACGTGAGACCGGAGAGTAACGTTTGGCGTGCGGTTTCTGAAACAGGCAGCCAGTCACAGATAAGAGAACTTGAGCATCGCCAGCCGCAGGGACTTGGTTATCTCAGTAGCGCCGGCACTGGGAGAGCTAACCACGGTCAGCGAAGGGACCAAGTGTTTGTGACAGAGTCAGAATCAGGGACAGATTACGAGGTTGACCGCCCGCCGCCGCTTGATCAAAGCAGGAACAAGCCTGCTATGGTATCAGGAACGGTCAGAATACTGTGTCAAACAGTCGAAAGCTGCGAAGATCGAATGTATCGATCGAAGGTGCCAACGGAAGATATCGGAAACGAGGACTCTGAAGTGGATATTGCTCCACCAGGTCGACGGAGAGAGACTTACAGGCCAGTCTCATGGGAGGACGGCGAGCTCCCACTCCAAGAAAGGGAAAGAAGGGAAGCCAGGTTCGCCCTCGAGAGGCGTGGAAGCGACGATGGAACGGTTCAAGTTAATGACCGAGACCGTGCGGATAACTACAGAGCCTATGGGGCTGAAAGACAAGGTGAACAGAACCAGGCGGATTGGGACACTTTGGAGGACAGAAACTGCCTCGGAGCCGGCGCCGATGCAGCGATGTTCGAAAGAGCTACCAACCGCACCACACTGAAGCAGAATATCATCGTTGGAGATCGCTGTCCTGAGTACGGAACTCGTCTCGGAGCCGGCGCCGATGCGACTGTGTACGGAAGAGCAGTGTATCCTCCAAACGAAGACTCACGAAGTGATCGAAGGTGCCCAGTTACGGAGACTAACAGAGTCGCCAGAGGTAACCGCAGAACCGAGGAACGGTGGGATCAACAACACGTCAATCGACCGCACTCGGATAACAGAACTCGTCTCGGAGCCGGCGCCGGGACAGCGATGTTAGAAGAAGCGGAAGGTTACGTTGTGCAGAGAGGGTACCGTGTACCACGTCAGAATGAAATCCGGAATATTGCAGGCAGACCTTGCCTCGGGACCAACACTGAGAGGGCAGTGTACCGAACGACAGACAGACCAGTGTCCAGGATACAGAGTCACCCTAGTTCACAGGCTCAGTGGACAGATCAGGGATGTGAAAACCGTGATAGTTTGGGATCCGAACGACGATGGGAGCAACAGGATTGGAAGCTATCCGCTGACAGGACCTGCCTCGGAGCCGGCGCCGAAGCAGCAATGTCAAAAGAGGCCGAAGATCGTTACGCTCCGGAAGGCCATCGTCCGTTGCGTGACAGGAAAGGTCAATGCTACGTAGGCAGAGCCGACTCTGAGGCTGCAATGCCGAGAGAGGTGGATAGACCACATTACCCTCGAAGGAACGAGGAAGATGACCAGTCGATGTGGGAACCCAGGAGAGATTACGGCAGAAATGCCTTGGTGCCGCGAGAAACCAAAGTCCGTTGGTCTATTTCAAACGACAGAGCTTGCCTAGGAGCCGGCGCCGACGCGGCTAGGTCGCGAGGAAGAACCAAATGGACTCAGAGAGAGGTGTATAACCGTGAAGGAAACGAGAAGCGTGACTTGTCGGCCCTCCGACAGGCAATGATTGAAATGCAGAACAAATTGGAAGGGCTTGCCCGTCGGGATCAAGATAGGCTCAAATCCAAAGACGAAGTGAATCGTGGACATGGAAAGCACCGTCATGAGAGAGAGGTGACGGCAGGCAGGTCGGACAAGAATTTCTTATTTAGAAATTCAGTAAAGCAAGACAGTTCTGAATGCCACAAGGAGAGGGGCGGCTCCTTCAATCGTGGAACTTCGGAAAACAAGGAAGTTCGGAAAGTTGGAAAATGAATGGGTTCGAGACCAAAGTCACCTGTTTCGTCGGAAAATGGGACCGAAACTCCGAGTGACTACGAGTCTTCTTCGGATGAGTCTGATTATCAGGGCAAGCAGACTGTGAATACCAAGAGAGATAATAAAACAGCGGTGGATCTACGCTGTCAGAGTTCTCAGGATGGTAAACGAAGAGACCATGGTATCCGAATCAAGCTGGAGAAGTACGATGGTAAAACACCAGTGGCCGCTTTTCTGGCAAAGTTTGAAGTGTGTTCTCGGTGTAACGGTTGGAATGAGAGGGAAAAGGCAGACCAACTCATGTGTGCTCTTACAGGTCCTGCAGCACAGCTTTTGTGGGACATGGGAGATTTGCAGAACGTAACGTGGAAGACACTGGTGGACCATTTAAGTGCAAGATATGGTTCACAAGATCAGACCAGTCTTTATCGAATGAAGTTGCGAACGTACCGACAAGCTCAGGGAGAATCCTTGAACTCTGTCATGTTGGAAATTCGGAAACTAATGGTACTTGCGTACCCTGGACCAACGAATGAACTGCTAGAAACAGTGGCTTGCGACGCTTTCATCGACGCTTTAGCCGATCAGGAGTTGGCCCAGAAAGTACGAGAGCGAGAGCCGTCATGTCTGGATATTGCGTACAAGCACGCTGTACGGTTCGAAGCATACGGTAAAGCTTCTAAGTTCGGTACCGATGGTGAGCGGAAACCATGGAGAGTGAAGAATACCAAACAGGTGAGCACGAGAGACCCACAAAATCGACGTTTAGACGATGTCGAGAGAGGCATGAAAACTATCTTAGAGAGGTTGGAACAGTTGACTCTCGAAAGAAACACTGTCCAGAAACGGGAGCTGGTGGACAGACCAAGAGAGCAGAGTAGACCGTTGGACAGGACATGTTTTGGCTGTGGTCAGAAAGGTCATTATAAGCGGTTTTGTCCTCAGGCCCGAACCTCGGATGAACGTCAAAATCAGGTAGGCGAAGAAGCGGGTCAACCTGATGGAACCAGAGATGCGCAGAACCATCTAGTAAAAGGGAGCCGTATGGCTTATGTTTTCGGAAAGTTGGAAGGTCGAAGAAAGGAACACCCGTGCCTATTGGACACAGGGAGTGAAATGTCGTTGGTACCGAAGTATATGGTTAACAGAAAATTACTGAGACCGGCTAAGCAACGCCTGCTGGCAGCGAATGGAACTAGAATCAAAGTAGAGGGCGAGACCACCCTCAAAATAAAGATAGGAAGAAACGTGTACGCTCTTCCTTGTCTTGTGACCGAACAAGTGACCGAATTGATTTTGGGTCTGGCTTGGTTGGAGAACAATAAAGTGAGTTGGAACTTCGCTACGGGAAGAATCTGTGTCGGGGCAGAATCAATACCTCTCCATGAGGTGGACGAGGAGAGCATGTGCCGCAAGGTTATGATTGAAAGGGAAGTTGTCGTACCATCCCTCCGAGAAGTAGACATTTCGGCAATCATGGTTTACCCTCATTTGGGACGCTGTCAAACAGAATGGACAACTGTTCCGAGCGAACTTCTGGCAAATGTAATAGTCGGTCGAACGTTAATAAATGGAGAAGACGATGAACCTAGAATAAGGGTCATCAATGTGGGACCAACAACGGTGGAAATTCCATCGAAAACTTTGTGCCAGTTAGAGAGGGTTGAAGTCTTACAAGACTGCGAAGCGGAAACCAGTGAAAATGAATTTTCGAGTACGGTTGTCACGAATGCTATCCACGTGGAAAATGGAGACGAGAGCAAGTTGTCAAACTTGTGGGAGAACGTGGAAGGCGTCACGAGTGAGCAAAGAGAGTCACTTCGGGAGCTCATCTTGCGCTACCAAACAAGTTTTTCTTTATCAGAGAATGACTTGGGTTACACGTCGGTGATTCAGCACGAGATTGACACGCAGAAAGAGGACCCAGTGCGGCAACCTCTTAGAAGGCAACCAATAGCGATGTTGGCTGAAATCGATCGTCAGGTGGACTCCATGTTGGAACAGAATATTGTGGAACCGTCGTCCTCTGAATGGTCATCAAACGTTGTCATGGTGAAAAAGAAAGACGGTAGCCTACGCTTTTGCATAGATTACCGAAAAGTGAATGCGAAAACGAGGAAGGATTCATTTCCTTTACCTTTGATCAGTGAATGTTTGGATACTCTTGGCGGAGCGAAATGGTTTAGCACATTCGATCTTCGAGCTGGCTATCACCAGATGGCGCTTCATCCGAAGGATAAGCACAAGACAGCTTTCGTTACAAGGAAAGGATGCTTTCAGTTCCGTGTGTTACCGTTCGGACTGTGCAATAGTCCTGCTTCATTTTGTCGGTTAATGAACCTCCTGCTATCAGGTCTAAATCTGGATATTTGTTTGGTATACCTCGATGATATTATTGTCTTTTCGAAAGACGTGGAAAGTCATATGGAACGGTTGGAAAGGGTATTCAGCCGATTAAAGCAGTATAATCTTAAGCTGAAGCCTTCTAAATGTCACTTGTTGCAAAGGCAAGTCTTGTTCCTCGGACACGTTGTGAGTTCGGAAGGAGTCGCCACGGATCCAGACAAGGTCAAATCCGTGAAGAACTGGGCGACACCTAAGAATGTAAGACAGGTGAGATCCTTCGTTGGACTTTGTTCCTATTACAGGAAGTTCGTTTCTGATTTTGCTTTAATAGCAAAACCATTGCATGGTCTTACTAGAAAGGGAGTAACGTTTCAATGGTCCGAAGAATGCGAACAGGCATTCCAAGAATTGAAGAACAGGTTAACTTCATCTCCGATACTCGCGCTTCCTATCGACGATGGAGATTATGTGTTGGATACAGATGCTTCTGGATACGCCATTGGAGCGGTGTTATCACAGATTCAGGGTGGTGAAGAGAAAGTGATTTGTTACGCAAGTCGATTGTGTTCCCCGGCGGAGAGGAACTACAATGTAACCAGAAGGGAACTGCTAGCAGTGGTATACTTTTTGAAAGAGTTTCGGCAGTATCTATGGGGCAAGAAGTTTTTACTTCGTACAGATCACTCAGCCCTTCAGTGGTTGAGAAAAACACCGGAGCCAATTGGGCAGCAAGCTCGGTGGCTTGAAACGATCGAAGAATTCGATTTTGAAATTATTCATAGATCGGGAGCAAAGCATGGCAACGCGGATGCGGTGTCAAGAATACCGCACGATGGGTTAGAGAACCTTGAAGAAACTGACCATCGAATCAAAGCGGTGTTCGCAGTGAAGGAAGAAGCAGATTTATCTGCTTGGAACGAATGGAGCAAGGAAAGTATTCGATCTAAACAGCTGGAAGACCGAGATGTCTCGTCCCTTGTTGGTTGGAAAGAAGCAGAAAGCTACCCTTCAGAGGAAGTTTTCTTGCAGAGGAGCGGTGAGTTGAAAACGCTACTTAGCCATTGGAACCAGATGTCTATCATCAAGGGAATCCTTTATCGGGATTGGCTTGATGGAAAGGAAAACCGAGTCCTGCGAAGGCAATTAGTTGTTCCGAAGAGCCTACGGAACGAGGTTATGAAACTAACGCATGCAAGTTTCTCTGGAGGTCACTTCGGTATTCGAAAAAGCCTTGGTCAGCTGCAAAGACGTGCCTATTGGCCAGGCTGGAAGGAAGACATGAGACGGTTTTGTCAGTGTTGTGACCGTTGTGCGCGATATCGTAGAGAGAAATCGCCAAAGCAAGGGAGGTTGCAGAAAGTGCTTGTTGGCGAACCAATGGAACGATTTGGAATCGATATTACGGGACCACATCCCGTATCAAATAAAGGGAATAAGTACATTTTGACTGCTATTGATTATTTCTCGAGATGGGCTGAGGCGCTCCCTATCAGAAATCAAGAAGCGTCAACGGTGGCGCAGACTCTTATGGTGCACGTATTCTCACGATTTGGAATGCCACGATAAATTTTGACAGATCAAGGCCCGTGTTTTGAATCAACTCTGTTCAAAGAGCTGTGTCGAATAATGGAAATCGATAAGATACGCACGACCCCGTACCATCCTTCCGGGAATGGACTTATCGAAAGGTTCCATCGTACACTGAACATGCTCTTGGGCAAAGTCGTGTCTGAACGGCAGAAGGATTGGGACGTTCATTTACCATATGTTATGGCTGCCTACCGTTCTACGGAACACGAATCGACCAAGAGAACACCGAACTTTCAGTTCCTTGGTAGAGAGAACCATGCACCGATCGATCTACTTGTGTCTCCGACAGAGGACCGAGAGACCGATGTCGAAGAATTCGTTGCTAACCGTCGGGAGATAATGGATAACGCGTACCAGTTGGTGAGAGACAAGTTACAGAAAACCTTTGAGAGAAGGAAGAAATCGTACGACCTAAGAGTGAGGCCCGCGAGATTCAAAGAGGGTGATTGGGTTTACTATTACCACCCAAGAGTGCTTACGGGGCGGAAAGCAAAGTGGGCCAAGTTCTTCACCGGACCATTCTTGGTTGTGACCGTTTTGGGCCCGGTACTCTATCGTATCCAGAAAGGTCGCACTTCGAAACCTTTGGTCGTGCACGTGGATAAATTGAAAAAGTTCCGAGGGGAAGCTCCGAAGTCGTGGCTACCTGAAACCATCGAAACGGAAACGTTGTCGGATATCGAACTGCCTTTGGGCGGTGACAATGAACCTCAAACAACCGAGTCTGCGAAAGAAGACCCCGAGCCGGAATTCTTAGCGGACGATGAGGTTGAGGTCAGAACGGAAACCGATCGCAGGACCCGGAAATCTCGTCCACCTCGCTGGTTGGACGGGTTCGTTTGTGGAACAGTGACTTCAGATGGCAACTAGAGACGGTCGAGACGCCCCGCGATTCAATGGATCGAACTTTGCCGAACGTCAGCGAATGGACGCTTCATTGCGCTTTGTTGGAACGTTCTATTGTTTGCTAAGAGAGACAGACTCTTACTGTTAACTTGTTTACCCGTGTTTGTTTAGTCTTTAAATATTTTATGGTGGACTGATATTGCTTAGTTGTGACAGTTTATCGCCTTAATTGGCTATTTTGTGATTTGCTACGCGCTTGGCTTAGGTTTAGCCAGCTAATGAAAATCGCTGAACTGTTTAGTTTTCAATGCTTGCATATATTGATTGTTGCATATTGTGCATTTTACTGCATAATTGTGCATCGTCGTCATTGCTTTCTTTATGGAATCTAGAGTTAAGCGTGCAAAAGAACACCGCTTAACTGCAGTTGTTAAGATAAGTCATGTTAATTTAAATAGCATATTAAGCGAACAAAGGAAATCGCTTAATTAGGATTGGTTGTTGTAATTTTTTTATTTTTTTAAATTTTTTTTTTATTTTATTTTATTTTTATGTCCCTTGGGTGCCGGAAAAGGTGACGGTGGTGAAACTCCTGCCCTTTCTGCACGTCGGGAGGCTTAGGTATCGCAGAGACCACAAATGTCTTTACTCTGGTTACCTGGGTGGTGTGGTAGGTAGGGGGGAACAGAAGCGGATGACTTGTTCCCGCGGAGTTCAGGTCCCTTCCCTGCACTGGTTGTCCCAGTGAGTTAAGTCCCTGGTACTCTTGGCCATCTTAAGTAGAGGAGGTTAAATTGACGACTGTCGTGTCGTATCACCATGGTTTGCAGAGATGCTTTGCATCTCAAGTGAGCGGGGGAGAGTGTGGCGACCATGTGCCACAGATAACATTATTATTATTATTATTATTATTATTATTATTATTATTATTATTATTATTATTATTATTATTAAAGACTGTTTAACTGCATAAACTTGTTAGCTAATAATTTAAACTAATTAATTAGCGTTTGTAATAATGTATTTTGTACTAATTTGGATTAATTAATAAAGTTTTAATTCATGTAAAACGGACAGAGCACGCGCTAGGCTAAGACGCTAAGGCTTCGGTAAAAATTTTAGAATCGCCACGGCCGCCCAAAGACCGAGAGATAAGTTGTAAAAACCGGCAACGATTTATAGGGACCCGGGAGAGCCTTCGGTCTTCGGCGACTAGAGAGCTTGCTCGCCGAAGACCTCGCCTGTTTGACGGAGCCTGCACGGAGCGAGGCTTCCGCTGGGGACCGTGCGCCTGGCTGTTCGACGCGTGCGGCAGCGGTCTGCCGGCTGTGTAGTCGATGCGTACGCCTGAACACCGGCGCCCGGTTACCAGGGGTGATTAGCGAAGGGTTGGGCCGTAGACGGGGTCGCTTACCACCGATAACGACGACGCCACTGCCTAGTTCCCGGCTTTGACGGCACCTAAGCGGACGTCGCTCTACAGTTTAAAATTCCGCCTAAAGAGCGGCGCCGGAGAACAAGGTCCCGACGGCGATGCGCGTCGCCGGCGGCGAGGCACCCTATCGCCGCGGCCGACGACGCTAGGGGTGGGTCCGAATTTAAGCTTCATGACGGATAAAAAGCATAGATAGGGACATTTGGGAGCGAGCGCCCTCAAGGGCTAGCTCTAAAAATCGAAAATCTCCGAAATATGGGAATTTATGTAGCCCGCGTCACTAGGCGGACGCAGGCGGCTGTTGAACTAAAGTCCGCTTGAGATGCGCGCCCATCTGGCAGGAGCGATTGCCGCGTTGCTTAGCCGTAGACGAGGCCCCTGATCACCGCTAAGGAAAACGTTCTTAAGCAAGTCCATACTTTTTCCTATTGACGGCAACTACGCGAAAATGCAGACTACAGACGAAAAATCCGCCTAAGTGTCCGTCAAAAAGTTTCAAAACTCTGAAAATTTTAGTTATTGTCATGACATGACGATTTCGCAGTGTGGTCGCTTATACTGTGAGGCGATAGAGTAAAGAAAACACAGCGATTGAAAGCGAGTATTTGGAGCCCGTTAAAAGTGCTAAAGCTTATCGTCTCATACTGACGTATCAAAGGCTATTGATTGCATTTCCGTTGACGCTAGTTATTTTGGCTGTCCGGACTGCGTCTAGCTACCGCGTCTTTGTCCGTGTTACCAGTGTTGCCACTGTAGCCATTGTTGTCATTGTTGCATGGTTTATTAAATAAATAAAAATAAACCTATAAAGGCAAGTTGGTTCGTGTCTTTGAAAGTCGCTGGGACGCCGGAGTCTCAGCGCACTGTCCGTGAAGGTGAGTCTTGGCTGTGACGAGAATCGCCTACCTGAGGTCACGTTAGTGCCCAGGAGGTCACTTCTGAGCCAAGGGAGGAGACAGACGCCCGCCTGTCGTAAAGGCGCGGGGAGACAGTTTGAGTGAATCGACGGCCAGGAAAGAGTGGACTCCGTCCATTCAGGCAAGGATAACCTCGGGTTTGGGTGAAAACGCTGAGGAAGCAAACAGACGCCGCTGCCCGTCTAGAAGCGAGAGCAGAGATCATCCAGCGGGTGAGGAAGCCAAGAGACAACGCCGCCTGTCTATAAGAGAGCGGAAGACGGTTAGATTACCGAGAATGAAGAGACGTGGGGCCAAGTCGAAGCCAGAGACCAAGAATACCTATCGAAATCGCTTAAGGCGCCGAGACCAAGCGGCGGCCAGCGATAAGAGGCATGAGTTAAAGGGTCTCTCGGACGAGGCCGGGGCCGGAACGGATAGAGAGTCAGAGGAGGAAAGTGAGAACCCTACGTTGAGGAGCGGCCATCCTCAGTGTGCGGCCTGCCCGGCAGCCGCGGACACCTCCTCTGATGTCGGAGAACCGGAAAGGGAAACAGACGCCGCCGATCAGGAGGATTCGGCGGCTGATGGCGATCGGGAAACCGAGCGGGCGTTGGGGGCCGCCCGACCGCCGGCCGCGCTACGAGACCGCGAGCCGGCGGAGTCGCCCCATATGTTTGTGCCAAGTGCAGTGACGTGCAGAGGTGGTTGGTTGATGCACGTGCACTTAAGTGATAGGGAGAGCACATCGAAAATGTTTCCGATTTTTAAGTGAAAAAAGCGCTAAGAAGCAGAGAAACGTTGCTAGGTCAAATAAAAACTGTTCGAATTTGTTATTTATTAAAATTTGCAATTGATATAGCTTATATCCATACTTGACCTCCTCTCATTTGGATGTCCCCATCTGGTGTACGACCGGGACCACCGCCTCATCGCCCCTTCCTCTGCACGCCACTGGCCTAGGGGGTACGCGCGAAGTTCAGATTTTGATAGGAGGTACAATTTTTTAAAAGGTTGGAACCGCTGGTTTAAGGCACTAGGTGGGAGGGTACTTTGGATTTTCGTCCAATAAGGCGTTCGAGATAAACTGGGAGAAATCCAAAGAACTCAAAGAAAGCTACTCTGAGACGTGTGCGAGTGAAAGAAGATAAAGAACACGACAAAAAGAAAGAAATGAAATGAAATGAAAAGAAGAACAAAGAGTAAGCAAAGCTCTAAGGCAGCAAAGGTTTTACAGATGCCCATCGTCTAGTGACGGACGCGTCTATAAACAAACCTCTACCTACGTACGTGCGATTTAGGAATTCCAAAACTACAACGTGGATCCTGCGCAAGAACGAAAACGAACAATACAGTATTGAGCCGAATTTTATATGCACCTAGTGTAAAATGAATAAAGATAAGTACGTAAAATTAAGTGTTTAATGCAAATAGTTTCGAGTCACTCGCCACAGGCGCTTATACCCGTAAGGACATATAAGTATAGACATTAAGACACTTAGATAAGCAATATTCCTAGAGTAATTAGAAAGTAATAAGTATCAATAAATAAAGTTGAGTTATTCTCAGTATAAGCCGTAAGCTATTTAGGAAGTATTGCCGAGTGATAAAGGTTTTAAGTAATGTTAGAGTTTTGACTTAAACACACCACTGTTAAGGTAGTTCCAAAGGGTCTAAGTAAAGGCCTTAGTAGGAAGGAGAAAAGAAGGAAGGAGAGAGGGTGAGCACACGTAAAAGTGAGCACACAAGATAGAAGAGAGAAAGAGAATAAATCGTGGGTGCAGAGTCATCAGGGTAAGCCTGAGTTGACTGTTAAAATAGCAAAAGCGATTCCTGTATGAGGGAGAGCTGTTTTACTGCGATAAGCGGTTTCCCAAGGGGCAGGGTTGTGCCCCAACTAAAGATAAATCCCCGTGGCACGTTCATTGTTAAAGCGGGTGAGTAGTGAGAAATACTTCAGGATAAAGGGGTGCAAACTGGGACGAATAAACATTAAGAATGAGTGTAAAAAGTGTAAAGAGATACAAAAGGAGGGCTTTGAATGACCGAGAGTATTAAGGTAGCTGATTGACCTAGCCACAAAGCTAGGGACCACAAGACGTGCCTTGTTATTAGGACAACACACCCGAGTAGTGATTGGATGTGGGATCCTGGTTGTTTTCCAATAACACTACTAGATTAAATATGAGCAGACGGTAACGGGTGTTAAGTCACATGTAGGGTGGCAGAACGAGGTAGCCTAGTTTGGAATATCTCCACGGCCGTGTCGCTACATATTTTGGCCGACACGGCCGTGTCGCTACATAATACAATATCATCGGGATCAACTAAGATAACTTCGGTTAGCACGGTCGCCGCCTAAGATATAAGAGCCAAACTCATTGTTATACCAATTTTCGTTCGAACGTACAACGTCTCTTCAACGAACGTTCGACAATATCTATTGCTTAGACTTAGACTATATCTTTTTTTGAAACCGTTCTCGCTTACATTCATGACAGACTTCTTAGCCGCAATTGGTCTCCGACAAGTTACTGGCCTTTGTCTCCTTGATCTCTCTGCTGCATTTGATACCTTTGACCACAAAATTCTGCTCGAACGACTCTCTCTCTGGTTTGGAATATCTGAAAAAGCTCACAACTGGTTTTCATCTTATCTTAAATCCCGGTCTTTTCAAGTGTCCTGTCTTAGCCAAATTTCTCTATCTCACAGTGTAGATTTTGGAGTGCCTCAAGGATCTGTTCTTGGGCCTGTACTGTTCAGCCTTTACACCACACCGCTCTCATCTTTAATTAATTCCCTTAATTTAAATCACCAACTCTATGCCGACGACACCCAGCTATTCCTTTCCTTCTCACCTCTTTCATTCCATGCTTCTATTATTGAGCTTGAATCTGCATTCTCATCAATCTCTAACTTTATCAGAACATTATATCTGCACCCAACATCTTCAACCACGACTGCCACACGACTCTCCTCTCTCGTAACTTACGCCCGACTGAATTGTCTTCTCCTGTACACTCTCTCGTGCTCGCTCGCTCTTCTGTACATTAACGTACATTCGTAGGCTAATTATACATCAATACATATGTCTATGCACCCTTCTATACATCAACACATAGCCTACATCCATTACATAACTTAAATATACTTCAGCTAAGATTGTATACCAGTTTAAGCTATCCGTAATTTGCTATGCAGTCAGTTAGCTAGATCGCTATTAAAGCAATGCTGTGCGTTAGTCTTACGACTCTTACCCTCGATGAGGATTTACTTGTCACTTGGTTGTAAATGGGCGACGGCTTGTTGTACTCCGAATAGCTAGCGGCCACTGGTTCTAAGTGGTTCGCAAAGACAAAAATGAATTTCTCATGAACAGCAGCAGTCAAAACATAAAAACACACACAGACAAACACGCATCTATCTCACACATTAACGCAACCTATCAGAAGGAATTTGATTGATTGATTGATTGATTGATTCGTTCTTTCTATTTCTCATGTGATTGGCTAGCATAAATGGTGCTTTGTGCTACAAACGGACAGTCCACGAGTTTTATGTCAATATGCATGTGACAGTTATTTGCCAGGCACGATGAATAATTGCATCTAAGGAAACCGACACATCCTGAATTAAAACAGTTTCTCATTATTAAAAGTAAAAGCGCAAACTGTCCATTTGCAAATGCAGCATTTGTTAAACAACTATTTAGGCCGTATGCTTCTTACTTCCCGGACACTATAATCGTGAAAAACGTTTGTAATTAGTTTAACATTGACTGACCGTTGTTATAGCGAATGTCATTGTCAGCTCCATCGAAGTCGTAATGATGACCTAACAAAAACCATCATTTCCATTACAATACAGAAGAATATTTTAATTTAAAATATCTCTGTTGATTAATAACTAGTCCAGCACAGTAGCGTTAGGGCCATGACACGAAATTTGTGAAATTCCATGTAAATATTATGAATTTGCATAACCTCCTACTCAGGTAAGAGCCGATAACTCACCTGGTCTTTCTTCCATTTCATCTGGAAAATGTCTTCCTCGTATCATGTCGAGACGATCTACTCTGTCTGCGTGGCGGTTGACACTGTAGATTTCTTTAAGATTTTGCGATTGTGATATTTATATAACATCGACGTTTTTAAAGTTTCGTTCGTTGGGCACAAAAGCAACAAAGCAAGCAAATCTCTGCAATTTGTTTGAATATAATAAATAAGCAAAACTAACTTTGTTATAAATGCAATCAGCCGACATGGAATTGTAAAATTGTAAACATTAAACGTCAAGATTGGAAGAACTTGTTTTTAAGACTGAACCATGACAAAGCAGAACTTCAAAATGAACCCGTAGACAGATTTTATAACGAAACTGAGGCTTTATAATGCGATATTGAAGCAAAGCTTCAATTTCGTTATAATATCCTACAAATTGTTGAAAAGGATCTTTATTCAAATTGATATTCTAAATTTTTAAAGAGGAAAATTTATAATGCAGTCAGTGTATACTTTATATAAAAACTGCTTATAATGGATAGCCTTATAGCTTAAACCTGCAATGCAATGCTCTAGAATATTTATAGAGATAATTTTTTGATTTGATGTTATGAGTCAAACTCTTCTAAACTGTACTCTACGTGGCGATAGCTTACGTCATTTGAAACTTCGCATATGGATCACTTAGGAAAAACAATTTATCTGCATGCCATTCGTTTTCAGTAGACATTAAGTCTTTGATTAGATGACATTTCCATTAAGTACTTACTTACTAATTTCAACGAGTAAAATAATCAAACAACGAGAGCGTATTTTCATAGTGATGTGTGTGAGTGAGTAGGTGGGTGGTGGGTGGGGAGTGTGTGTGTGTGAGTGAATGAGCGAGTGAGCGAGCGAGTGAGTCAGGGAGTCAGCGAATCACTGAGTCAGTGAGTCAATCAGTGAGTCAGTGGATCAGTGAGTGCGCGTGTGTGTAAGACTTATGGACTCATTACCTGCTTGGACATTGGCATTTCGTTGAAACCGAAGAACATGTAGTCTTGAAACGAAATCTATCGCATAAGAAAAGAATTACAATGAAGAACACATCACGATCGCATGTTTAAAATTTGATTCATAGACTAAAAATCCGAAATATATATCACAACATTTAGCATTAGATCAATATCAATTACAAATGCTATTCATTGGCCGAGATGCTCATTGTATAAATTTTTCAATCAGATTTTTGGTGAAGCTACAGTAGGCCTATGCGAAAACTGATTGGCTTGGTAACTGTAGGATCAGTGAATTCTAAATTGCCTAATAATCAGCAATATGATGACGAAGAATTAAATGGTGTCACCTCTTATATAGCCGTGTCCAATAAGCAGTGACGCAAATATCAGGAGACAACAAAGAACTCCCAAACATATAGTTACGATCATCACAGCAGAAAATCGTGCTATGAAAATATATACGATTTTAGATGAGAATTATATAAGATAAAAACATATATGGCATATGGCAAAAATGAAATTAAATAGAGGAACCACTAATCGAACAGAACGGATTGGTGCAAAGTAAAGACCAGAAGGCAAATAGAGGCTGAAAATAACAGTAAACCCGTAATATGGAAAATTCAGTGTCAATGCTAAAAGGTGGAGAAGTCGCTAACTGAAGCAGATTTTCTACTAGTACTGTAAATATCCATCTAAAAATGGTCAATTAAAAACACCGCTATCGAGTCACCGAAATGAATAGGTCTGCTTACGAGAGCGGATTTCTCATCAATATAGAAGTCGCTCAGAATGGAATTAGCACATTTTGATGTGAATGGCATAAATCGAACATTATTAAGAATATAAGTACACGTAACGAAACTTCTCAATTGAGTAAATCTACCGGTAACATGTATCCCCCAAATTCAGATTAATTAAGGTGTTTTTCAGATTCAGATGTTTATTATTATTGTTACAAGATCAGCAACATAAACATTACAGCAATTTACATAATTATATGAGTTCAGCATAAAAAAGATAACTAACATATTAAGGCAAAAATACTTAACTAACTAACTTATACTAACTAGAAAAAAGGCAAAAATTAAGACTAGGAAAACTAGTAAATAATTAATAGCAGAAAACAGGTTTTATATAAGTAAATAGATAAGTATTAATAGCAATTGAAAGTGCTTAGCTGATCAGATGATAATTTGTGAAAAAAGAGTGAGGGATAACCTAAGGGATAAAATCCCGTAAGGTGGTTATCTCAAAATCAATATTAATAGTTAAGTGGTGGAGAAATAAATAAATTAGTAAATTATTTAATAAGAGTGGTAAAGATAAGTAAAAGTTAGAACTAGAGATACATTTAAGAGTAAAGTTCTAGATATTTATTTATAAATATAATTGTAAACATAATTAAATTGTTATAGAGTTAAGTCAGATTATCAAAGTAATTATACTTGATTTAGTAAAAGAAATTTGTAAAGATTACTTTTAAATAAAGATTATTAAGATTCTTAATGAGGGAGGGTAGTTTATTCCAAATTCTTGGGCCTGAAAATTTAATAGTGAAAAGTCTAGTTGTTATATATATATATATATATATATATATATATATAACAAGGTTTAAAGTGGTTCAGTAGGGACTGCCCTGTGTGAGAACCACTGTTGATGAGGCAAAGTATATAGGCCTATGGAGGTTATCACTGTTTCTAAGTGATTTGACATAAGATATATTGGTTTTATCAATAAAATAGCTAGAGTAGAAAAATGGAGGTAAGAGTTTATTGAGGTATTTAAATATGAAGACAATGAATTCAAGAATTCATTGTGCCAACATTCACAAGAGACACATTTATTAAAATAAAAAACCTTACGCCTAACAGAAAAGACGAAATCCTTCACTGCTCCATCTGAGCTGATGTTGTTCGAGACTTTGCACATGTATTCGTATTTCTGTTCTCGAACCATATCCGCCGTGATCACGAATTGCGCCTGAGTGAAAACGACCTTCGAAGTGTCTTTGTCGATCCATTGATAAACTGGATCCGGATAAGCGTCCGCCTCACAACGAACCGTCTCACCCGGATAGAAAATATCCCTCGATGATGGCACTATTTCTACACCTGTGTGAAAAAGTCCTGCACACTTGAGTTTTTATGCTATTTTCTTCTGTTCTCTCGGTATCTCTAAGTATCTTTCACAAAAGAACTCTCCAGGTGTCAATATTTTGTGTGATTTCATATGGAAACCCATTTTAGAATAGTGTTATTATTTACAAATCAAGCTTGATTGTATCTTCAACAAGAATATATGCAAACCTAAGCACAACTGTAATTTTGGTCAATTTAGGATCTAAATCAACCAATGTTCAGCAGTTACTAACAAGATGGCTATTGCAAATTTTGAAGGTAGATTAGCAAAAAATATAAAACAGAACAGTAAAAGTTTCTATAAATATTGTAATAGAAAGTTGAGACGAAAGGACACAGTCGGTCCCCTCTTGGACAGCGCAGGATGTGCAATAACAGACGATGTAGAAACTGCACAGATTCTAAATAACTATTTTTGTTCAGTATTTACAGAGGAAAATACAAATACTATGCCAGAAGCCAAAATTGTGTTTGATGGAAATGAAGCAGAAATGCTAACAGATATAGTGTGTACAAAAGAATGTGTTATCAAGGTTTTGACCAATTTAAAGACAGTCAAAAGTCCAGGATTAGATGGCTTACATCCAAAGTTTCTTTACGAGGTTCGAAATGAAATAGGACATGTAATTGCTTTGATAATCAATGAATCACTCAGAACTGGAGTAGTACCACAAGACTGGAGAGACGCATTAGTCAGCCCACTGTTCAAGAAGGAAAACGAAGTGAACCAAGCAATTACAGACCAGTGAGCCTAACATCTGTAATCGGTAAAGTTATGGAAAAAATACTGAAAGAAAGCATTTTGGAACATTTGACTAGGCATAAAATTGTTAAAGATAGTCAGCATGGATTTAAAAGGGGGCGTTCATGCCTGACCAACCTGTTGGACTTTCTGGAGGAGGTTTTTGATAAGCTAGACATGGGCAAGGCAGTAGACATAATATATTTAGATTTTTCCAAAGCTTTTGATAAAGTACCCCACATAAGGCTGGCTGCCAAACTGAAGTCCTGTGGAATAAGGGGGAATATTCTCAGATGGATTGAAAATTGGTTGAAGGGAAGAAGACAGAAGGTTGGCATTAGGGGAGGCCATTCGCAATGGGCAAGAGTTATCAGTGGAGTGCCTCAGGGCTCAGTGCTTGGGCCATTGCTTTTTCTAATATATATAAATGATATTGATGAAGGATTACTGTCCAAAATTTCAAAGTTTGCCGATGATACAAAGTTATGCAGTAATATAGACTCGGAGGATGATGCAAAAAATTTACAAGAAGATCTAAGGAAATTGTTTCAGTGGTCTGTGGACTGGCAGATGCTTTTCAATATTGATAAATGTTTTGTAATGCATGTTGGGAAGTCTAATAATGGTAATGAATATTCTTTAGGGGGAAGGTTCTAACCACAACAGAAAAAGAAAGAGACTTGGGGATAATCATCCATAGAAGTATGAATCCATCTCACCAATGCATGGAGGCAACAAAAAAGGGAAACCAAATGTTGGGAATGGTGAAAAGGACAATTGTGAGTCGTGACAAAGAGATAATCATTAAACTTTATAAGTCATTAGTAAGGCCTCACCTAGAATACTGTGTTCAAGCTTGGAATCCATTCTTAAAAAGATATAGAACTTTTAGAAAAGTGCAAAGACGAGCAACGAAGATGGTCAATGGGTGCCATAATTTAAGCTACGAAAAAAGACTTCAATATTGTGGACTGACAACATTAGAAAGGAGAAGAGAGAGAGGGGGGATTTGATAGAAACATACAAAATAATGACTGGGAAATTAGATGTGCCATATGATCGATTCTTTACATTGGCACCCTATAGCAGCACAAGAGGCCACAAGTGCAAATTATTTAAGCAGAGGGTTGGTCCAAGAAAGAAAATTTTTTTTAGTGTAAGGGTTGTGGACAAATGGAACAGTTTGGACGAGGTGGGAGTGATAGTTGAAACAGTAAACGGATTCAAAGGCTATCTAGATAAACTAGGTTATTGAATGCAGATGGTTACATCAGTGGTTTTCACACAGGCTTACTTAGCCTCCTAAACCACTTAAAGTCACATTATTATTATTATTATTATTATTATTATTATTATTATTATTATTATTATTATTATTATTATTATTATTATTAAAGCGATGCTGGGTGACCAATCAAAGCTTGTGTAAGCTATATGAATGCAGCCAATCAGCTCAGCCATTGATTTGGCTATATATAGGTCTTCAAATGGCGCGGAATTTATATTTCTCTTTGGCTTCTGGCTTCCGTTTGCGTCTAAGCTGCTCGAAAGGGAGGCTAACAAGCAACTCGTCGACTATTTGGTCCGAAACGGTCTACTGCCGAAGCATCAATCGGCGTATCGCGCCGGTCACTCTACGGAGACTGCTCTCCTACGGATTTTTAACGAACTGGTGGAAGTGATTTCGAGCGGTCGTCTTGCCCTACTCTGTCTCCTGGACCTCTCCGCGGCATTCGACACCGTGGACCACCAAATACTTATCCGTCGCCTTGAACTCCCCTACGAGATAACGGGGAGAGCCTTAAACTGGCTGAGAGACTACCTCACCGGGAGGTCACAGGCAGTCAGCTGTAACGGATCTATCTCTGCGCCGCGGAGGGCTCCCTTCGGGGTCCCCAGGGCTCTGCCCTCGGTCCTTTACTTTTCATCCTCTATTTCGGAGACTGGGGACGACTTGTAGGCCAGAGAGGGCTAACCTTCCATGCCTATGCAGATGATGGGCAGATAAGCTCTTTACCTAAGCTGCTTACCATCGGAGGTGGAGGCTATGCGGATACGGGTCCAGGACTGTATAAAGGAGATTATGAAATGGACTGCCGTGAACCGAATTGCACTCAATCCGGGCAAGACAGAGATCCTATGGGTTAGCTCTCCGAGGAGGAATCATCTCATTGATCGGAAACCGCTCGTGATAGGGGACGTCGAAATCGTCCCTTCCAAGGAGGTGCGTCTGCTCGGAGTCCTCCTGGACGAATCACTTTCATTCGTGGGCCACCTGAGTAACGTGACTCGGGCGTGCTACTCAGAGCTACGGAAAATCCGAGAAATTCGATGCTACATCCCAAAGGCAACGGCGATTCTCCTCGCACATGCACTCATTGTCACCAGACTGGACTATTGTAATGGTCTCCTGTTGGGTCTACCGGACAGCCAACTCGAACGGATGCAGGCCGTCCTCAACACTACAGCAAGGACGATCTTCGGGTGTAAATGGCATGATCACGTACCACCATATCTCCGGGACAAACTCCACTGGCTCAGGGTGCCGGAACGCATCGTTTTTAACCTCATTGAGGTTACATTCTCTGGCACTTTTCA
The DNA here is from genome assembly GCA_018105865.1 of Metaphire vulgaris. NCBI lineage: Eukaryota > Metazoa > Annelida > Clitellata > Crassiclitellata > Megascolecidae > Metaphire > Metaphire vulgaris. The sequence goes on along the minus strand of CM030835.1, from coordinate 22,200,054 downwards.
ATACAGAAAGCGTTCCGTGCATTCCTTACAATGCTTCCGAAGGAACGTCCCATCTGTCACACTAATCAGCGGCAAACAATGGTTCGCTCCTTTGGGCGAATTGTATTGGATATTGGAATGCAATAATTGGCTCAGGGTGTCCACTAAGAATACCTCGTGTGACACAGACCGCGGACCCATTTGGTTGGGCGTGTCACCAAAACAATTAAGAGGGTGGTCACCTCCTGCTCCTGCAGCTGCACCTGCTCCACTGGAGACGTAGACAATAGACGACCGCAAGCCGTCGTTAACGCTAGGAAGGTTAAGCGATGTTGCGTGACCTTCCGGGCTCTCCATGATCCCACATGTCCGGAATATATTTCCGCTCTACTACGGACCCCGCAGATGACGGATGAGCGCCGACAACTTCGCTCCAGTACTCGATTACTGTTGCATGTCCCTCCTCCGCTCAAGACTGCAAAGCTAGGCGAAAGATCCATCAGTCGAGGGAACCCGCATCTCTGGAACTCTCTCCCTGAATATGTCACCAAGGCCACCTCCTACGAAGTCTTCTCTAAGAACCTCAAGACGCACTTATGTAGTTTTTCGTATGCATGTTGATGTAAAGCGCTCTTGTTTTTGACTGTTAGCCATGCTACTGCGCTGCATAAATTGTCCGGGATAGAATAGAATAAGGATGCAGGCCTTTGCGTTCACCTGCATTGAGCAACGGCATTGCATCATTGTGCTCCATGATGAAGGCCATTCTTCTACAGAAATAGCCAAGAAGTTGAAGTGTCATCGCGTCACAGTGAGCAGAATGATTGAAAAATATAAACAGAATAGCTCTGCTGATGACAGGCACCGCTTTGGTAGGCCAAGGAAATCTACGAAGCGTCAAGACCGGACTCTGAGACGCATTTCAATGAACAATAGAAAGTTGACTTCACCACAAATCACTAGGATTCGGAGTGAAACATGCAGTATAGAGGTGTGCACAGCACAGTTCGCCGCAAACTGCTTGTCAAAGGTCTCAAAGGCTGCAGGGCTGGAAGTAAACCTTTGTTAACAGACCATCACCGAGCATGCAGACTTGCTTGAGCGAAGAGGCATGCCAATTGGACTCGTGATCAGAGGGGAAAGTTCATCTTCAGTGATGAAAGCAATTTTGACTTGACTGGAAATCAATGTAAGAAGTATGTCAGGAGATTTCCATGTTAAGAATTCAAACCATACTGCCTGAAGCTCTCTGTCAAGCATCCACTGCATGCCATGATATGGGGCTGCATCGCAGCATCTAGTGTTGGTCGGATAAAGATAATACAGGAATGATGAATGCCAAGCGTTCACGGAAGTCCTGGAAAGTGCTCTGCTTCCTTCAGTTCATCAACTTGTATGGAAGGACTTCTTCCAGGATTACAGTGATCCTTGCCATCGAGCCAAATCCGTGCAACAGCGGATGAAAAAGCATAGAAATCGTCTTCTCGACTGGCCAGCTCAGAGCCCGGATCTGAAACCCATTGAGAATGTGTGGTCCAAAATTGGCTATTAAATCAGTAAAAACATCCAACAAATAAGAGGAAGCTATTTAAAGCCATAATTGAAGCCAGGCATCATATTGTCACCAAAGATTACATTCAGAAAGTGATCCACACGATGCAAAAGCGATGTCGTCTGGTGATATGCAATAAGAGATGGCCAATCCGATATTAAAACCACTTTTTGACTTAAACGGTCCTTTTCAGGGCCATCAAACAACTAAAAGTAAAAAAATAGCATAAGCCCAAGATAAACTGTAAAGTTTCAAAAAAAATTATGTCATGTCTACAAACAATAATGCACACACACTTGCCACGTTTATAAAGCAAAGCTCCAAAGGTGACAGTATACATTAAACACCACCCTATCACACAATAATTAGTAAATTCGTTACCAAAACATCAATACTTATTGAAATATAATGAGATTTGCATATCCTAAGTCATTAATGGTCATTCAGAAACTCATAAAAGACAGAAATCCCAAAATCCTATAAACGGGCAGGACTTTTTCACACAGCTGCTGATTTCTTGGCGAAACTAAGATGATAAGCACAAAAATAACTTCAAACGTTAGTTTCAATATATAAAATACAAGGAAAATAATTGGTCAAAGTCAAGACACTTGTAACAGATTTTAAAAATAATTTGCTCGTAGTGTGGTTTGCAATGCATTCGATTTTCACACTGATTCAGTGAACATCACGTAATCTTAACATGTAGAATACGTGTAATAGTTCATTACTTACGAAATATGCGAATGGCTGGCAGCGTGCACACGTGTTCATAACTGTCATCATAGGTGACGCTATCGTTCAAAGATCGATTGAAAAATGTCACACAAGAAAACGAAGAGTTCTGTAAGTCAGCGCTCGCTCTCAACACGAGCTCTGATCTGAAAAAACTGTTTGCGTATGAGCTCGTTATATTCCTCCAAAAATCATCTTTTTCGAACACGAAGTAGGGTTTTGATCTCCATGTCATCACTGGAGTTGCTGCTGCTACGTTGCCGAGTTTGACACTGCAAGAAAGTTCTATGATTTCTCCTTCAAGGAATTCACCTTTCTTCAGACTGCACTTAGGCTCTACGTTTAACATATAAAAATACATACATGCTGAAGACAACAACTTGCGCAAAATACAAACAGAAACACGTCTGCCGAGCATATGTAGGCCATACACGTATATATATATATATATATTTTTTTCATTTGTATCATTTTTTATATATGTGACGAAATTTTTCTGGTGATCCCTTAATGGCAATGGACAATCTCCGCGGATATGTTTTGAAATGATCAGGGGAAGATTTTTCTGGCGGGAAGAGAAATTTGTGTCCGAAAACATACAGGCCCCTACCCGGGTATTTGGATGACTTGCTTGTGAAACGATAACACGTGATGTTTGATTATAATTCAATTTAATTCAACACGAAATATACATTTATAATTATAGGCAAATTCTTCTGCAGAGCAATCAGTGACTTGCTTTTCCTTAGCATACAACGATTAATTATGGAACAGAGAGTTATCTGAAGGTCAAAATTCTTGCTTTCTATTTCAGTAAAGTACAAACAGTAGTTTAATACTGCAAATTTGTTCGTTTTAATTATACACGAATTTATACGCAGATACAATTAATGGTCTGAGAAAAAATACTTGCACACATCCGTGCAATAAATTCTTTGAGCAAATATTCTTCAAATAGCAATCATATCAACTTTAATAGTTTCTTAAGAGCTGATTATTTGCGGCACCTCCCGCGAATTATGTACGTCTATTACAAATGTTCTATTTCTAGGTAACATTTCAACTTCCATGAAGAGGTTACGTCAATGAATCGAAGATCTCGAGGGCTCTCCTATAGAGATCTATATAGAAAAGAAACACATCAGGTTCGAATAACTCTTCCTTCTAAGTAGGGTGTGTCAATTTTGAAAAAGTTAAAAATTTAAAAGCCCCTAGTAAGAAATTTGAACCTTTTTTTATGTACTTAACCCATTAACGCATGACTTTTCAAATTTCTTTCAAATTTGCTGTAAAGTTGTGTTTTTAGTGTCATATCAACATGCAAGAGTTATAATTTAAAAAAAAATAATATTACATAAAATATTAGACAAAAAATTGTCCTTAAAAAAGGACGCTATGCAGTATATGGCACCTGAACTTTTACTATATTGTTGAACAATATACCCCCAAAATCAGACTACCTTAATATTTTCAATGTATTTTTTAAGATTTTCGAAGTTTTTTAAATTTATACCCGCACTTAATCACATTATACACCCAAAACAAATTCCTGGCTACGCCCGCTCACCCACCCACCCGCCCGTTCGTCAACCCCTGCCCGTTCGTCAACCCCTCCGCCTGCTCTCCCACCCGCCCGCTCTCCCACCCAACCGTCCGTTCACCCATCTACCCGACCGACCGCCCATCTACCCACCCGCTCTCTCACCCGCTCCGCTACGCCCGCCCGACCACCCACCCGCCCGCCCGCTAACTGCCCCTCGCTACGCCACTGTTCTGTCCTTTGAAGGTCATCAACCTCAAGCATGCTGGCTACTACAGCAACTGTGTGACGCCTAAGAAAATTCTGTTAAATTTCGTATTACAGATATTGTGATGCAGTGACAAGTATGTGTAAGTAAGTAGCAAGCGTGCACAACGTGGTACACGCAGCAGTGGCGGCTCCACATGGGGGTCCGGATACCCGTGTCCCCTATTGAATGCCTGGTCCCCAGTGGCCTCTGTTGGGGCCCTATACTTACTACATACCTATCAACAAATGGTTGGCCCCATGCTTAGAACGAACTTGCCACCCCAAAACCCAGTGGCGGCTCCACTGGGAGGCAGGGGCCCGTGCCCCCTACTGAGTGCCTGCCCCCTCCCCAGTGGCCCCCTATTGTGACCATATACTTAATACTGCATATACCTAACAACAAATGGTTCCCCCATGATTAGAAGTTGCCACCACAATGGCCCCCAACTTGCCAAATCCTGGAGCCGCCACTGCCAACATCCCCCACTTGCCAAATCCTGGAGCCGCCACTAGCACATAGTCTAGTCTAAAACTAGGTATGTGGATGAGTATAAAACAAAATTCAGTCGTCACATTTGCAGAAAACATGCACAAAATTATGTGTTAACTGCACTCTTTACGTTATATTTGCAGGCACCATGTGGCGCATGGCGTCCTTTTTTAACGACAGTACATAAACTGCAGAAAGATAGATGAGTGGTAATATCACTGGGCAGGCACGCCGACGGAACGGGTTCAATCCCGTAGGAGCCCCTAAGGTCGACTCAGCCTTAATCGCTAGAGGGCGGTAGTAACATCAAATGAGTAGCAATGGCAACATTGCGAAAGTAACCATAGGTTCGGCGGAAGAGACTGGCCACCGTCCGACGATGTATGGCTTAGCCACCTATGGGCTGTTGGCTACAAAATACGGGGATCAGCACCGGACCCTACGGGCATTGAGCCTACGGGTGAAACCTGTACTTTTTTACTTTACATAAACTTGCCATACATCAAAATTGACAAACTCCCAGGCATAATGCTTGACTACAGTAGCAATTCAGATATATTTGCAGACTATTTATCACAAAAGTGTTAAGAAAATATGCACAAAGCTTTTTTAACTTATTTTTGAAATTGAGCCATTAGAAATTCAGCAAATTTTGAATAACTTCACAAATCATCGTTAATCAAACACATAAAAAAACATGATGCCAATTTTTTTCGGTTCAGACCATTAAAACAATATCATGGGAGTGTATAGGGTCGCTTAAGATTGCATGATACTTAAAGATTTTACGATAGCACTTGGTCATACAAAGTGTCCTTTAAAAAACGCCATGCGCTAATGGGTTAATAAAGATATATGCTTTAAAAAAATTTAAAAATTGTTTTAGCTTGGTCAATCTGACTTTGAAATATACGATTAATGGGCAAAATATTCAATACTTATATTTTAAATTCCATTGTTCGTTTGTTTTTAACTTTGCAGGTTGTATGTAAATTACTGTTTTGAGTATGATGTATAAATCATTTATTAATATGATTGTTTAAATTAAATTGCATTTCTTTATTTTTTAATTTTTTAAATCTGTAGTAATTGATAAAAAGTCTGAAATGACATTAAAACCTCGATTGCAAATATGGACTCATTTACATGATTTAGTTGGTTCCAGTAGACAACTTCCAATGTCTGAATTACCAACAGCCAGGTACCTCATAAAATATGGGTTGTACCTCAGAGAAACAAGTGAAGAAGATAAGAGAAACCAATGACAAACTGGTTTCAGATATGATGAAATGTGCACTTGCTCAGTGGTCAATAGCTTATACCACATTTATTGGACCAGTGATAAACAGTAATGCAAGAATCAAAGCAAAGTTAAAGGCATTATGGGAGGAAGCGAAAAAGGTGTCCCAGGGTCGAGCAAAGCAGCAGGATAAAGACAGGTTTATGGAGAAGCTTAACAAGTTAGTAGACATACTTACTTGCAAGTGTATCATCAGAAGCTGTGCTGAGACAATGCAATTCTGCTTGTGTAAGTGGTGTCCACTTAGCCTGTGACTGCAGAGAAGAGAACAAAATCTCAGTTCTTGAACAAGCATTCATTAAAGGTCAGCGAGAGAAATCTGGCAGTGTCGGGCCTCATCAGATGGGATCTGTGGATTTTCAGGAATGTAAAAGACAGGACAGGCAGAAAAGAAGACTAGAAAAAATACAGTAGAAAAAGCTGAGGAGAGAGAAATACGCAAGGGTTAGAAGAAATCAGCCGAAGAAGAAGTGATGCGGCAATACAAGCTGTAAGTGTAGCTGGGAGAGAAAGCTGAAGAAGAATTTGATGAGTGCTGTAAAGAAGATGCATACATAGTTTCTGCTACAATAAAGAAAGCCAAATATAATACTGAGAACATAAGTAATATAGCCTTGGCAAGTCTTCGGCACCATACAGAACTGAGGGAGACAGCTGAAATTGCAACTGCAGCTTGGATTGATGCCAGTATTATCAGTAAAGATGACACTTCGTTGGTGATTGATCACAACAAAGTGAAGCGAGTTCAGGCAAAACTTATGAAAGAAATGTATAGCTCGATGAAGAACTACCGTTAAACAGCATCATTTGCATTTTGTTTGATGGACGCGATAATGAGACCAAGGTTATGGTTCAAGCAGAAGAGAATCAAAGATATTATTCCAGCACGGTGAAAGAAGAACATTACACAATTTGCAAGGAACTAGGAGGAAAATACCTGTGGCATTTTGTTCCTAACAAAAGCGATTAAAGAGAAATCAATATACCGAAGTAATTGCTGACAGTATGATGGAGTGGCTTAAGGAAAAAAGGTTCTGATAAAACAATTCAAGCTATAGGTGGTGATTCATGCAATGTGAACACTGAGTGGGAAGGATGTGTGATTCAATATGTTGAGAAGAAGCTGCAAAGGAAATTGGTATGGATTGTATGTGACCTTCACACAGGAAAACTACCACTTATGTGCCTTATAACTGCTCTGGATGGCAAGACTCTGAGCAACAACAAGTGGTGAGGACCTATGTCACCTCTTGGGAAAATGCTGAACTCTGCAACGGATTTGAATACCATTCCTCATTTTCCTAAAGTATGCCTTGGTACACAGCTACCTCAGTATGCGGAGAGATATGTGAAAATGACAAGTGAAACTGCTGCCCATGTCTACAGTCATGAACGACGTGAACAGTACATCATGAACGACGTGAACATGACGTGAACGACGTGAATGGCGTGAACATCAGAGGACAGGTGATTAGCCGGCAGTTAATGAGTATAAATAGAAGCAAGCAGAATATGATCCCATTAATTGATAGCTTAAGTTAACGGGTATTCCTTTCATTTGAACTCTTCTGATACACTGAGTCTCAGAAACTGCTTCTGACTGATATATATATATATATATATGTGTGTGTGTGTGTGTGTGTGTGAGTGTGTGTGTGTCATGATGTGTGTGTCATGGTGTATGATAATTTGCTTATTGTTACTATGTTAGTTTGCTAATGACCTATACTATAGTTGAACTTTAATCACAATTTGACCAAGCTAAGCGTAATTCTAATTACTTTTTGCTATTAAATATGAAATCAACATGGAAAAAGACATATTTCAATCACTAAAAGTTTTTGAAATTATGAAAAAAATTGTTTTCATACAATAATTGACACGGCCTACTTCTAGGGTACTTTAATTTTTATCTTAGGTCTAGGGCACGAGAAGGAACTTATCGCGGCGATCCCCCGTCGCAAGTGATACTGAGGTCTGTAGGGGCGCTTGTCTGCAAGAACCAAACCCCCGAGTGTGTGCGATGCTGACTGGTAGCTTTACGCTACGAAAGGCCGTCGGCCGTGTTGTGTAGGACTTCGTAGTCCGCTCTAGGCATGCGACCCTGTAGTTATGTAGTGTGATGCCGGCCAAACCGGAGCACTTTGACGGCAAAGTGGTAGACTGATCCTGGAGTCGAGCAGAGAGCAGGAACGGGGTTCTTACCGTATCGATTGCTCAAGTAGCAAGCTAAGAAGCTTACACCATCGAACTGCATTGGCTACACTGAGCCCAGATATAAGACCCTAGGACCTAGGTCCTTACGATAATAAGATTTGCTAATTGCAATAATCGAAAATCATTAATAACTTTTGAATGAAAAGCGACACCTATGGAACACTGAACAGGTAAGTACTCTTGAATTATTTCAGTATAATAATGTACAAATTATGGCTAAGCGACTTCTAATTTAATTATTAATAATTATTAATTGATTTTGATCGATGAAATTGTTTAGTCTTTGCAGAATAACATAAGGAAACTGCCGCCTACCGAGTAATCGGTGAAGCGTCGATATACAATCGCCATAATGTTCATGACAATCAACGACAATGCATAAATGATGGATTAAACACAGATAAGCCTGAAATTCCTCTCTCTCTCTCTCACTCTCTCTCTCTCTCTCTCTCTCTATATATATATATATATATATATATATATATATATATATATATAATTATATATATATATAATTATATATATATATATTATAGATTAAATTATTAGATTAAATTATTATTAAATTATTAGATTAAATTATATAGATTATACAGATTAAAACTGAACGCATTTGAAATGAAATGTTATAGGAAAATGCTGAAAATAAGTTATAAAGATATGATCAAAGATGATACTATTCGCAAAGACCTGGGACGAACAAAGACTGTTGTGGAGAAGATCAAAGAAAGAAAATTATCGATATTTGGACACATCTGCAGAATGAGGGATGACAGAATAATAAAGACAGTGATGATGGGCAGATCAAATGGTATGAGAAAAGAGGAAGACCAAAGAGAAGATGGATCGATGACATTCTTGAATGGACTGGACTTGACACCACCCAAAATGCGATAATTGCGATATGCATGGCCAAAGAAAAGAAAGGGCCATGGGCGAGCACTTTTACACCGTTGGCTCCGACGGTCCTTATGGACTATGGAGTGTGATGATGATGATGATGATGATGAATTATATATATATATATATATATATATATATTGATATACGACACAGCTCTCGTCGAGACCGGATGCACGTTCCTAACAGCGACGTTCTTTTGGAATTTTTGACGTTTTCTTGTGGATAGTTATCTCTCGTTTTTCGTATGCTGCGTTGGGTTGGTCGTGTGCATCTGTTTTTAATGTTTTGGTTGACTTCCCTTTTGGTTTTTGTTGGGGTTTTGACCACGTTTTGTTTTGTTTCGTTCCTATGCACGTTTCATGGTTCATTGATTTCCACTTTATATTTGGTTGGTTTAGCCTATTTGTGCACTCATCTGCTCCACTCACTGCGTATATGGTAATAGTTGAATGGCTGAGCCGGTGTGATGCCATAAAGTGTCCGCTGCCATAAAGTGTCTGCTGCCATAAAGTGTCCGGCCGGACACTTTCTTGCAGCCACAAAGTGTCCGACCCGACGAAAAAGTGTCCGGGGCAAATTACTTGCAATATTCTGTCCGTCCGTGAAAAATTGAACATGAAATATATTTGTTTGATGTTATTATTTTTATATAATTATTGATCATAGTCAGTCTAGTGAGTCACAAACGCTATATATATATATATATATATATATATATATATATATATATATGTGCATGCGCTAAACAGAGTGGTCAAAATAAATGAAAATATAACCTTTATTATAAAGCAAAACATAATTCTTGTTGCTTTAAATATTAAAACTATACAAAACCTACACAAACAATGTACAAGTATCAAAACTCACTTACTGTTTCTTACTGTGAGTGGATTTGATCAATGTGCCAGCTGACTTCACTATCGACTAATGTGCACTAGCAGTCCACTGTCTTGCCTATTAACGAATGTCGTGGGAAAACCGTTTTGAACTGTAATTCAATTCTTACAATAATCAAATGTTCAAACCTCGAGGCCAAAGACCTGCTACTCGGGTTACTCCTCTGTAGACCTATTCATGAAAACCCATGAATTGCCGTAAGCCAACATTGTTCCTTTAACGTTGACTTTGGCCGGACGCTTTTGGGGCACCCCGGACATTTTCTGGGTACATTATATGGCACCATAAACCGTCCGCCGGACACTTTGTGGTTGCAATTAAGTGTCCGTCCGGACATGTTTCGGATAGGACACTTTATGGCAGCACACCGGCCGCGGCTCAGCTGTCCCAGAAGGCCAGCGGGCTCTGTGCGGTGTGCAGGACAGTAAGAAGGTTGCACAACGGGGATGGTCGCGTACAGTGATATTTTACTGAACGGTAACGAAAATTAGAATTGAAATTAAAGGAATCCGTTAACGAAAACGAGAATTAAAATTAGGAATTTTTTAAAGAACGGTAACTGAAATAGAAATGAAATCACCCAATAAAAATAGAAATTGGAACTGAAATAGAAATATTTTATGAACTGAATTTAACTACCCGTCAATAAAAATGGCGTCAATTTGCTTAGGTTGTGTGATATTTGGAGCGCCATATAATATTATGGCTGTTCGTGAGTCTGTGTGTGTGTCCAAAGTTCAGCGTCATGCGACCATGGGTGATATGCCAGCCGTTGCTCCGAGTCATTCCTACCCCACACATACAGTCAAATATGAGCCTGTCTGGGAGGGGGTGACTCGGTCACAACTGAGCTATCACATGCTAGTCACGAGACGGCACATGGGCCTCTGCCCTGATAACCACCATTTCGGTGTCTGTATCAGAAAACTTAAGCGAGTGCTGCTTCGTTAATTTAACGTCGGCGTTAACTTAATTGCAACAATTGTTACAAGATGACTATAGCTAAACTGTTGGCTGGAAGAAAGCGAGATAGCCCAGTTTAGGATTATTTTATATATGACGAGAAAGCGGACAAATCTCTTTGTCGCGTTCAAGTTGATCAAAGCAGCGACGGAATTTGTGGAGTGAAGCTGTTGGGAAAAAATTCGAGCAACCTGGTTGCACATCTACAGCGTGCACATAAAGATGTTTATGCACTTTGTACGGAAAAGGAAAAGCAGCGACAAGTATCGAAAAATGCTATTCCATTAAAGCACAGGGCCTCGGGTGATAACCATGGTATCTGCAATCAGACCATCAGTGAATGCTTCCAGTGTCGAATTATTAAATCATGGCCAAGAGATTCAATCGAGAACCGTCAGCGCCAGGACAGTGTGATAGGCATGTTAGTGGCCACGGGCTATCCAGTAACAATGCTAGATCAGCCTTCTTTTCGTCACATGATTCACACTTTGGATGCAAAGATCAATGGAGGCTCCAGGATTTGTCAAGTGGGAGGCCGTTGGGGTGGCAACTTCTAATCATGAGGGACAACCATTTGTTGTTTAATGTATGTAGCATTAAGTATAGGGTCCCAACAGGGGAGCCACTGGGGGGCCAGGCACTCAATAGGGGGCACGGGCTTCCCCTGGCCACCCCGGTGGAGCCGCCACTAGCAAAGATCAATCTTCTTCTACAAAACCTGATGTCAATTACTATAAGTAAAATTAGAAATTAAACTGAAAATATTTAAACTAGAACTGAAATTATTTTAGAACTGAAATTAGAACTGAAATAGGAATTATTTCTTGAAGTATAACTGAAATAGAAATGAAAGTAAGACCTGAAATAAGAATGATAATTAAAATTAACAATTATTTTTAGAACTGAAATATCACTGGTCGCGTACACCTCCACGGTCCGCACTCCAACCCCTGTCCAGGGTCAAATCAACCTCCACTGGGAAATAACAACAGTAATGACCCCATTCTTGCAGGGGAAACAACTAGGTCGAGCCGCATTGAAACTATGTCAATCTCGCCGACTATTGCTAGCACTCCCGCGGCTGCGCAAGTTCAAAGCGACGATGTAAACACAAACTACGCCGCTACTGTGTTTCATCCAACCTTACCTGGCCCAATGGTCAAACATGTGCCGAAGGCAGCTAGACCCGTACTAAGTCAACTGTTGACAAATATTATCAACAAAATTCTAGCCTCCCCGTCCACCATCGATCATTGGCGGGATTTAATATTCTTTGCGCTCATAATTCTTAGGTAGTTGTCAAGGGGCGGGAGGAAGCACAACACCTCGTCTGTATTTAAAAAACGCGCGCAAAATTTTCCCGAGGAACTGCACGCCAACATTCAATCTGTTTCTAGCGGCGCAGGTCCTGCTTCGGCAAAATTGCCGAACAGAAAAAGCAGAAACCAGGTGCTGGCCGCCTCGGTGTCATCCAAGCTCGAGGATGGCAACGTCAGAGCGGCCGTGCGTATTTTAATGTCAGACGAGAAACCAGTCACACCCAATGCCCAGGCATTCGAGGAGCTAAGGGCTAAGCATCCCACTCCAACCCCGGACCGGGTGCAGATGCCCCCAATCAGCGACTGCCCTCAACTACAGGTCTCAGAGGAAGAGATCAGAAACAGAATCCGATCCTTCCCTGCAGGGTCCTCAGGAGGCCCGGACGGCTTGAGACCACAGATTGTAGCCGAACTTATCACCGGTTCGGAAGCGGGCAGCCGACTACTCTCTGCCATCACTGGTCTCACCAATCTGCTCCTCGCAGGCACCTGTCCAATTCAGGTCCAATCCATTCTCTTTGGGGGTAACTTTCAAATGCAATTCAAATTAATTTATCGTCCATTTCAAACACATAGGTGTTCATCGGGGACGCCTCAGACCACAAACCGCAGTGCCTATCGACAGAGCAGACTGTAGCCAAGGAGGGTCGATTCGGTCCAAGTCAAAAACCAAAAATATCAGTCAGGGCAACCTACTAGCCCTCGGTAAACCATCAGGGGGCCTGCGCCCCATTGCAACTGGGTTCTTTTGGCGGCGCCTAACATCAAAGTGCGCAGAAAATTTTGCGATGACCAGGGCACCTGAATACCTTGCACCTTTGCAGGTAGGAGTAGGGTGCCCCGGTGGGTGCGAGGCCGCCGTTCACTCAGCCAGACGCTACTTAGAGGCAATGCCCAACAACCACGTCCTGGTAAAACTCGACTTTAGCAACGCCTTTAACAGCGTGCTAAGGGACAGCATGTTGACGGCCCTCGCAGATTTGCTACCAGAGTTATCGGCTTATGGACATATGTCGTTTGGCAGCCCAAGCATTTTCAAGTTCGGCCACTATCTGGTACCATCCCAAATGGGCCCGCAACAAGGGGGCCCCTTAGGCCCCCTACTCTTCTGCCTCCCAATGCAACCTGTCCTCCAGAAACTGAAATCAACCCTTACAATGGGGTACCTGGATGACACAACATTGGGTGGGGAGATAAAGGCCGTGGCAAGAGATGTCTCTGTTCTCGAGGAAGGGTGTGCAGAGCTAGGCCTCTCACTGAACTATCAGAAGTGCGAGGTAGTTTGCAAAGGCCCGGCTCCAATCGCCAACACCGTCCTCGAACACTTTCAGAGCATCCACCCACAGGAAGCCACCCTGCTAGGGGCACCCCTTTCTACCGCGGGGGCCTTCGAGACCCTTATGTCGCGGCGCATGACCGAACTGCACACCGCACTGAGCCGCTTACCATTAATACATACCCAGGACGCCCTATTCCTTCTTAAAATGTCCCTCACTCACACAAAGCTGCTGTACATGTTGCGCTGCACTCCTTGCACCGGCCATCCTTTACTGGAAAGTTTTGACGAAATAATGCGCCAGGGACTGAGCAGGATCCTAAACATGCGCCTCTCAGACCACCAATGGGTTCAGGCCACGCTGCCTATTAGAGATGGCGGACTGGGCATTCGTCGGGTGTCTTCGCTGGCATCTTCTGCCTTTTTGGCTTCAGCTGCGAGCACCCGCGGACTCCAGTCATCCATTCTCTAGAAGGCTGGGCTGGCCATTGACTGACATGAGGCTGCAATTCTCACCAAATGGAGCCTAGAGAGCCAGATCCCCATTCCAACATCAGGCTCACTCGATAAGCAGGCCACTTGGGACCGCCCAATAATTCTCAGGGAGATGACCAACTTGCTTAGCTCCGACCTTAGCCAATACCATCAGGCCCGCCTAAGAGCAGTGGCAGCGAACACGCCAGCGACTGGCTTCATGCGCTGCCCATCAGCTCTTGCGGTCTGCGCTCAGACGACGAGACAACTAGAGTTGCAGTGGGTCTCCGTCTTGGCGCTTTTATCTGTGAGCGGCATCTCTGTCCCTGTGGTCCAGGAAAATGGGTCCCATGGACTCTCCTGCAAACTCGGACCAGGTCGCCTTGCACGTCATTCCATGCTCAATGACGTAGTCTACCGGGCCTTGGTGCGAGCTGGCATACCATCGGTCAAGGAACCGCCCGGTCTTCTCAGATCCGATGGAAAGAGACCGAGCGGCGTGACCATGATTCCGTGGCAAGCCGGCCGCTGCCTGGTGTGGGACGTCACAGTGGCAGACACATTCGCTGCCACTCATCTGCCATTGACGTCTCTCTCTCCCGGAGCCGCTGCTGAAGCATCATTAGTCAGGAAAGTCGCCAAGTACACTGACTTGTCGGCCGACTATTTCTTCTTGCCATTGGCCTTCGAAACTCTTGGTCCAATCAGTCACGACGCACTCACTTTCATAAAAGAGTAGGGTCGTCATCTTTCCGTTCTTTCCGGAGACACAAGAGAGAGAAGTTTTTTGCTCCAACGCATTTCGATGACGTTACAACGATTTAATGCGATTGTCTTCCAGGGAACTTTCTCTGCTTCTGATCCGGGTCAAGACGAGAGCTGAAGATTATATATTTTTCTGTCTCCGGACACTTTTTTGTAATAAGTCCCTCAGGAACTATATATATATATATATATATATATATATATATATATATATATATATATATATATATATATATATATATATGTGTGTGTGTGTGTGTGTGTGTGTGTGTGTGTGTGTGTGTATACAGGATTCTCACCTAATATAATTACATTCGCAGTGAGCTCTTTGGAATTCGAGGCTACACTTTTGGCAAACATCTGTACAATCCGTCGTATGACATATTAGTTTTCTTGGCAAACAAGCACCATTGCTTTGAGCCAGTGCATAGTGTCCAGTTGAAGCTTCTTCCATCGACAGATGCTAATTCAATTCCGTTATAAAACCTTCTCCAATTGTGCAACGATCCATTCCCTAGAACTGAAGAATATTCCCAGTAATGAGCGTCGCAATCTCCCTCAGTTCCACAGAACAATCTGAGGGATTTTCCAACAAGACTGACGACAATTGAGGATACGTTTTGGTCCACGGAAGTTCTAACCCCTGTAATTTAGTAACAAATACTGTTTGTGTCAATTGTTTTGTAATTTCTTGACGAAGTGGAATTCAGTTTAAACCTAAAGCATGACACAAATGATTTCATTTTAACTCCGACTGATTTAGACAACATAAAGTCCTGAATATCTTTCAATATGATCAACTCTGTATTGAACACGTAAAGAAGCATTTGAAATTAAATGAAATTACTGTATTGGTCCTCATACCTGAATGGAGAAGCAAGAATAATATTGATGTCAGCATGCCTTTCATCGCCATTGGTATCGTACTCTTAAAATTTACATTAGCACACATAAAAATATATAGAACTTTATATTTATATAATAGTTAGGACTATATATTTCTTTGTATAGCCAAATAAGCTCTTCATGATTTGCATACAAAGCGAAGACGAAAGAGGATCAACAGACTCCCGAACATTCTATTCGCACTGTGATGAGAGCTGTCAACTGTACAAAACACTCGAAACCTCTAGTTTTGACTGCAAAATGACCACAAGGCCACAGGCAAGTAGAACAAAGGGCGAAAGTAAAAGCGAAATCATTCGAAATGAAAAGAAAACAGAACGAGGAAGTCAGTTTAATTGAAACTGTTATCTTTATTTGTATGATTTGTGCAATAGGCTAACCACTATGGGACACGGTAAAATACGATCCATACTTTTACATGCAGCCTTGTCAGTGTATCAGTTTCAATTTACAGTTTAAATTATAATAAAGTAACTTCACTCACAGCTATTATCTGTTCCGTCGATTATGTGGCTTTCAACATCCAATCACACTAGCATACAGTAGAAGGTATGGAATTATATCAAAATATAGCGAGCTCTATTACTGCTTACAATGTTTGGAGGGCTTTTTAATATACAGTAAGGTCATATTTTCAATGACTTTATAAGTCTACGAAGAATGCTTTTACTAGGTTTAGAGGTGAGGTATTCTTCTAGTGTTCTCCTATTTTCCTTGGGATGTATCATATGCTTTCTTTCTGGATTACTGCTAATGCATTCACTTTTCTTCTTCTTCTTCTTCTTCTTCTTCTTCTTCTTCTTCTTCTTCTTATTATTATTATTATTATTATTATTATTATTATTATTATTATTATTCAGGTGTCGTGTATTTCTACGTTGACGACTATGGACTTCCTTTTCTCTCTGCTGCTCGTAGATTCTATGAGTTCAAATTCTGTAGTTACCCCCTTTACATTAGTCAGTGAACTACTGATATACTGTACGTCATTCTCTGCCTTCCTCTTGATTTTTTGCCTTCGACTTTTCCAGTAGTTACCAGGTTTTCTATGCCTTTCTTCCTCGTTATATGTCCAACAATTGAAGTTCTCTTTAACGTATTGTAGATAGCAATTTTCTTGTGTACCTGCCATTTCGAGTACTAATTCACGTGTTTTCTTTTCAGTCCAAGATATTTTCAACATTTTTCTTAAGAACCACATTTCTGCAACTTCAAGCCTTTTCTTTATGACTTTAGAGATAGTCCACGTTTCCGCATCATATAACACGACTGGCCAAACATAGCATTCCAGAACCCTAATCTTTGTTTTTATTGTTAAATGTCTGTTAGTATGTGTTTTAAATTCCCAAAGGCTGCTTTGGCCATTTCTATTTTTGCTTTGATGTCTGATTTACCTTTAGCATCACTGGTGAACCAGCTTCCCAGACACCTGAATGTACTGTAGTGACGTGTTTAATTTTCTCTTCATTTATGTTGATCTCGCATTTGAGAATGTCTTTCTTCGTGGTAATCACCATGCAGAATGTTTTATTGATGTTTACTCGTATTTTAGTCAATAAAACCGACCAAGCATATGCTATTTTCTTGGCAATTTTTACACTACACTATCAAGAATCCTTTCCCATTATATTCACGACATCTGTAAATAAATGTAGAAAACGATAAATAAGAAAACGATAAAAAATCGATAAAAACAAAAGCAAATTTATATAAAGAGTAGCCTATCTAAAATCCTACCGGGGAAAGTAAAAAAAAGCCATTAATAAATTTAATTTTAAAAAATTAAAATTAAAATGAGAAATGCTGAAAAACTTTATTATTCTAACAAAATTAGCAATTGCACGAACACTAATTCTTATATATGGAAATGTATTAACAATTAATTAAATAAAAATTATTATTTAAACACCGAAATATTACTTAATAAACGAATAAATGAAAAAGATGGTATTTCTAATAACACTAAATACCCCAGATGGATTTAATAACTATTCTGTTAATGTTGGGCCAGATATGGCATCT
Organism: Metaphire vulgaris; assembly: GCA_018105865.1. NCBI lineage: Eukaryota > Metazoa > Annelida > Clitellata > Crassiclitellata > Megascolecidae > Metaphire > Metaphire vulgaris. The sequence continues at coordinate 22,182,467 of CM030835.1, read as the reverse complement.
AAAGTTCAACCAATTCTTGGAAACCAATCAATTGGTGAATCACTTAAAGATAATCCAAGTAGTCAACATTTTCAAATATTCCCACTACTCCAAATAAAGTTAAGACATTATAAGAAATCTAAAACCAAAAAAATCCTCAGAATATGACAACATAAATCAAAACATAGTCATTGAATCTGTTGACTAGCCTATATATCTGAAACTCTTTCTCATATAATAAACTCTTCTTTACAAATGGTGAAGCCCCAGATGAAACTAAAATAGCAAAGGTCATTCCAACATATAAATCAGGCTCCAAATCTATTGAATCTAACTATAGACCTATCTCTAATTTACCTATTTTTCCAAAATAATCGAAAAGGCCATGTTCAACAGATTAATTAACTATCTAGATAAATATGAATTTGGATTCAGACTCAATAACTCTACATATATAGGCTACCGATTATGAATTTTAATAGATATTGCAACAACCAATTACGAATCACAATCATTCTATAGGAATTTTTTTAGACTCAAAATAGCTTTTGATGTTATAGATCATAAAATTATTCTATGAAAACTTGCCTACTATGGTTTTAAAGGTCTCTCTCAAATCTGGTTTACTAATTAGGCCTATGTATCAAATCGCAAACAATTTGCATGGGTAAACTCACAAAGGTCTGAACTTAAAGATATAAAATAGGGGGCGCCTCAAGGCTCAATAATTGGCCATCTTCTATTTTTAATACCTGTTGATGACTTACCCAATACATCATCTTTGTTTAAATTCTTACTATTTACTGATGATACCACTTTAATTACAATTCATAATGACCTGAAAGAAATAACTAATGAACTAAATTTACAATTAATTAAAATGTCAAATTAGTTCAAAATCAACAAACTTGCACTTTATCTTGATAAAACAAATTTTATGTATTTTCACATCAAAAATAAGGCTAACAAACATAAATTAGATCCGATAATAATTGTATATTGTTGACGACCCAACTCTTTTATGAAAGTGAGTGCGTCGTGACTGATAGGACCAAGAGTCTCGAAGGCCAATGGCAAGAAGAAATAGTCGGCCGACAAGTCAGTGTACTTGGCGACTTTCCTGACTGATGATGCTTCAGCAGCGGCTCCGGGAGAGAGAGACGTCAATGGCAGATGAGTGGCAGCGACTGTGTATATATATACAAATATATGTGTGTGTATGTGTGTACAGGATTCTCACCTAATATAATTACATTCGCAGTGAGCTCTTTGGAATTCGAGGCTACACGTTTTGGCAAACATCTGTACAATCCGTCGTATGACATATTAGTTTCCTTGGCAAACAAGCACCATTGCTTTGAGCCAGTGCATAGTGTCCAGTTGAAGCTTCTTCCATCGACAGATGCTAATTCAATTCCGTTATAAAACCTTCTCCAATTGTGCAACGATCCATTCCCTAGAACTGAAGAATATTCTCAGTAATGAGCGTCGCAATCTCCCTCAGTTCCACAGAACAATCTGAGGGATTTTCCAACAAGACTGACGACAATTGAGGATACGTTTTGGTCCACGGAAGTTCTAACCCCTGTAATTTAGCAACACATACTGTTTGTGTCAATTGTTTTGTCATTTCTTGACGAAATGGAATTCAGTTTAAACCTAAAGCATGACACAAATGATTTCATTTTAACTCCGAATGATTTAGACAACATAAAGTACTGAATATCTTTTGTGATCGCCAATGACATCCAATATGATCAACTCTGTATTGAACGCGTAAAGAAGCATTTGAAATTAAATGAAATTACTGTATTGGTCCTCATACCTGAATGGAGAAGCAAGAATAAAATTGATGTCAGCATGCCTTTCATCGCCATTGGTATCGTACTCTTAAAATTTACATTAGCACTCATAAAAATATATAGAACTTTATATTTATATAATAGTTAGGACTATATATTTCTTTGTATAGCCAAATAACCTCTTCATGATTTGCATATAAATATCCATAGACTGTCACCCGTTTGTCCGGCCGGATACCCTGGATTTGACCTGGATCTTTAGTGATTTGGATTTGGTGTGCCATCGGTTGATGCTCCTGTGCATTATGAAAGTGGCGCTATAGAAGTTTAAGATTAGATTAGATTAGATATAAAGCGAAGACGAAAGAGGATCAACAGACTCCCGAACATTCTATTCGCACTGTGATGAGAGCTGTCAACTGTACAAAACACTCGAAACCTCTAGTTTTGACTGCAAAATGACCACAAGGCCACAGGCAAGTAGAACAAAGGGCGAAATAAAAGTTAAATCATTCGAAATGAAAATAAAACAGAACGAGGAAGTCAGTTTTATTGAAACTGTTCTCTTTATATTTGTATGATTTGTGCAATAGGCTAACCACTATGGGACACGGTGAAATATGATCCATAGTTTGACATGCAGCCTTGTCAGTGTATCAGTTTCAATTTACAGTTTAAAATATAATAAAGTAACTTCACTCACAGCTATTATCTGTTCCGTCGATTATGTGGCTTTCAACATCCAATCACACTAGCATACAGTAGAAGGTATGGAATTATATCAAAATATAGCGAGCTCTATTACTGCTTACAATGTTTGGAGGGCTTTTTAATATACAGTAAGGTCATATTTTCAATGACTTTATAAGTCTACGAAGAATGCTTTTACTAGGTTTAGAGGTGAAGTATTCATCTAGTGTTCTCCTATTTTTCTTGGGATGTATCATATGCTTTCTTTCTGGATTACTGCTAATGCATTCACCTTTTCTTCTTCTTCTTCTTCTTCTTCTTCTTCTTCTTCTTATTATTATTATTATTATTATTATTATTATTATTATTATTATTATTATTATTATTATTATTATTATTATTATTATCATCATCATCATCATCATCATTATCTAAGTAGGACTACAGATCAAATATATCATCTTCAAACTTGCTTTGCAGTGCATCAAGGTTATGCATATAATGATGAAATGATGTCTTTACAGAACATAATGCCAGGAAAGGAAATTTAAGTCATGCAAGGTTGCTGGCAAAAGCAAGCAAAATTTTGAGGTCGCACGTGTCAAAGAAGTCTTGTTCCTCATCTCTGTACAAAAATTGCACACTTTATCATTAATGTTTGTGTTACTTTATGGTTCAAAATCAAGAGTCATATTTCTTGTGCTGATGGAACAAAGAACTTTTTCCTGATGAAACAGTGTCATGAGCTTGGAGCAGAAGATTAGAAAATATTAAAACCTGTGTTGCAGACGAAAACAGTTATTTTGCCCATTTGGAAAATGTTTTTCTTGCTGGTGTATGTGACAATGAAGATACCATAAGACATTTCTGTTGTGACAAAATAGTTAATTTGAGAAGTAATTCATCTGGCTCTTCCGTCCGTGTTTTTGATGAATTAACCATCAAGCTTAACGCCAATGCTTAGAGGTACGTTGGTATGATTTAGCGGAATACAGTTCGCCTCACACCACCACCATTGCTAACAGCTATTGACAATGAAAGTCTTCAGCACTATCAACTTGATTTCATTCCTGTTATACTCTACCAGGGCCGTCGAGAGAAAATCCGGGCCGGGGGACAAATATTGATTCCGGGTATTTTGTTTCACTATCCATATGATAGGAATACACAATTTCAAGGATACTAAAATTGTGTTTTATAATTTGAGGCTGTCCATTTTTTGGGCAAGTTTTGACCCCTCCCCTTGTCAACAACTGTCAACTTTCAGTGACCCCCATGTAATTATGTCAAAAACTGTTGACCTCCCAACCAAGATCAGTGACGGATTCCCTAAAAAGTTTAGAAAGTTAATTATTTTATACGGCGATGACCTTTTCTTCTTTCTTTTGTCCGTCAAGTGTCAAAATGTGATGGTGATGACCTTTTTGATTGTCAGGCTTTTTCCGTTTTAATAAATAGTATTCCATGACATTTCCTTTTTTATCATTTGCAAAAAATGAAATTGTTGACGTCAACTTCTCTTGACATCCTTTCCCTGCCAACAACTGACAAACTATTTTGTTGACGTAAATAATAGACAGCTCCTTTGTTGCATCTATTGTAGCCTCCGCCTTCACATTTTTAATACAAGTTATAGGTACAGTAGGTACGTAATACTACTTATACAATAGGAAATCAATATTATCTATAATAGTGCTAGCGACTTAACCTTTATTTTAAATCGTGCCGCGGATCGAATTTTATCCTCTTTCGTAGTTCAACAATAAGTTATTGACAGCATTAAAGAGTTAAACTTTTCTAGCATTTATTAAAATGTTCGAAATTTTTCGAAAATTTCGAATTTTGTTTTGTTTTGAAATCATGACTACTTATTTAAATCACCTCCAAACTTCATGAATGACCTTTACACATGATACGCATTTTGGAAACTGTAGGCCCCCTAAGCAATTTTCTATGAAGTTGCGTAGATATTTCACTTAATGTTTTTTATGGTTAGCGCGGGCCCTTTGTCGCCGGTATAGTATATTATAATGACTCCCATATAATAATAACTCCCCACTCATTATTATATATATAATAATGACTCCCCCCATCATTATTATACATATAATAATAACAACTCTCTCTGTATTATAATAACTCCCTTAGTTTTTCAGAAACCAGCTGAGATACCATGGTCTAGAACACCAAAAGCCTTTTTTTATATCGAGGATTGTTCCAAATAATGTGCTTGTGGGATTCAAAATTTGTTGTTTTGGTATAAATTAAATTCATTATTGGCATTTAAGTGCAGAAATAGGGCTGAAACCATATTGATCAGTGGATAGCATATTAAATGCATCTAAGTAGTTTAACATTCTGGTAAGCATTGCCCTTTCAGGAATTTTAGGAAAACTGGGAGATTGGAAATGGGTCTATAATTTCATATAACCATTTTAGAGATATTTTTATAAAATGGGGTTATTTTTCAATTTTAGGCCTACTTCTTCTGGGAGTTATTATAATATAGAGAGAGTTATTATTATTTATATAATAATGAGGGGGAGTCTTTATTATACATATAATAATGAGAGGGGGAGTTATTATTATATGGGAGTCATTATAATATGCTACACCGGGCCCGGGTAATAATGTACCCTCTGAACCACCCTCTCGTCGGCCCTGTACCCTGCCACTCTCAGGCAGTTGATGGTGTTTTTAAAGATACAGTATCTCTGCTGCAGGTTCTACTGTTTATAGAAATGTATCCCGACATGGTATGATTTTACAGTGTACTGCATCCAGTTGTGTTTAGTCTGAGTGCATTTCAAAACACATTATTAGACGAGTATTTGTGTGCATTCAAAGGCTAATAGACCCACAGTAGTATTGTAAATCGTATTATCACAACAGTAGTAGGCAACAGAATTAACCCTAAAGCGCATGACCTTTTTACAAACGTTAACGCATGACGGGGTCAAAATGACCCCAAACAGCAGCCACATATAACAAAGTTATAAAACTATTTATTTATTACATTATTAAAACTATTTATTTATGACATATTAAATGCAAATAATTATACATGGTCATAGCAGTGGCGGCTCCAGGATTTGGCAAGTGTGGGGGCATTGGGGTGGCAACTTCTACGCATGGGGGCCAACTATTTGTTGCTAGGTATGTAGTTTTAAGTATAGGATCCCAACAGTGAGTTGTTTTGCACACCATCGCCTTCTAGTCCAATGTAGGTCTTCGGTTTCGCATTGTACACATAATAGAACTCCGAGTCAACTAGCAACCATACTTTCATACCATATTTGTTTGGTTTTGGTTGGTAAGTATTTTTAAAATGGATATCGCCCACGAAATGGCATGAGCTGCTCATCTACTTTATTGTCCTGTGTGGTGACACAACATCGTTTTCAAAACAGTTGGCAATAAATGCGGTTCACATGTAACGAAATGGAGCAAATGTATCTGACTGACGGCGAACTCCATGCGTTTCACGATCATCGAATTGCATGTGGGAAAGAACTGCTTCGAAACGATTTATTGACATGGTAACGGTAAACTTGGGTCGTCCGAGTGATCAAGAACTCCATATATAGTTGTCTCGTTGACTCGTGTTGTCCCTTGCAGACACCATTTGCATCAAATACAGCAAACCTATAACGACTTTCAGCTCCAGAAGTGTAACTAAAATGCAACTCAGTGGATTGGACCCTTCCGACTGCAGAGCATATTTGTTGGACGTTGGTATACTTCAGTATGTCATTCAGCATTGAATCCGGTGCAAACAAAGAAATACATCAGTCATTGTCCCTATTTTCCTTGCAGCATCCGCAGCCCAGGCCTTTTCCGTAATTAGATTGACTTGAACTGTCTGTAACTTGATGGGAGGAACAGAGAGTTCCAAGTTCGTCCTGACGCTGCTATGGTGCTACATATAATCTCTGGTCTACATATAACCTGTGGTTTTGTGTACTAACTGCCTCAACAGTTTGGTCGCTGATATCACTGGCAACTGCCAAACTTTCATCAGTGACAAGGAATCATTGCATCCCTTATCATCATTAGACTGACTCATCTCCTGTGTAGGAATGACCAGATGGTCCAATTTGTCTTCGTCATGTGATGCCACGTCCGCATCCGAACTATCACTAGTATTGTCATTTAGCCAACCACTAATCCTATTCAGAGCTTCTGATTTACAAAATCATTTTGCTCATTTTTAGTCGCATTTACAACAATTTACAGATAATTCTCTGTGACAACTGATAATCTCTACTTCGCATGTAATAACACCACAGGAAACGCTTCATATATCATTGTAAATTATTATTATTATTATGATTATTATGATTATTATGATTATTATGATTATTATGATTATTATGATTATTATTATTATTATTATTATTATTATTATTATATAAAATAAGTGGGACCATATAATGATGATGGATTCTATCTCAAGAATGTCCAGATTCCCCTAGAATGTATTAGTACCATTCCGGGGTCAAAATGACCCCGTCATGCACATGCTACCACTACTTACATAAACATCTGTAGTTAGGCTTGGATGTTCAAAATTTACAAATCTATGTCATTTATGTCTAACTTGTAAACTTTTGGAAGATGTCACCAAGGCTCGCCGCAAAATCTTTTTTGGGGAGAAAGTTATTCTACAAAAATACTTGCTTCGGGGTCAAAATGACCCCGTCATGCGTTCTAGGGTTAACAACGCTGGACTAACCGGCCTTTAATGAAAGTTTCCTTTTCAAAACAAATAGACCTACATCTCTTTTTTGAAAAAAACATTGCTTATTTGCTTTTTATTGCACAGAACACCAGTTGCCGTATTTCCTCTATTTCCACTATCAGGCCTGTATAAAACACTGAGTCATATATTTAAGAATTGACCTAACACAACACTGGCTAACCGGCCTTTAATGGAAGTTTCCTTTTCAAAACAAACAGACCTACATCTCTTTCCTGAAAAACAAACGATTGCTTAAATTGCTTTTTATTGCACGGAACACCAGTTTTAGGCCTACAGTAGTATACATCAACATACAGTACAATTAAACCAAGGGCCGGGTCAGTGTTTTATCTAGACTCTAGGCCTTTATGGGGGAAATTGACTTGGCTGGAAGGGAAGAGGAACAGTTCAATGCAAATATTTTTGTCAGTGCTAGGATTTTTGAAGGTTTTTTTTTGTTTTTTTGGAGTGGTATTTCTCCTATCAGGCCTGTATAAAACACTGAGTCATATATTTAAGAATTGACCTAACAAAAATTGCAGAAATATTAATTAAAGAAACTCCGTACACTCTCTGAAGTTGATTTAAGACATGGCTTAATTTTATTCGGCATTTCACTTTTAATTCCTCGAATTCGGAAAGATCAACGTCTAAATAGATGTTCTCAAAACGATCGAAATCAATGGTTCGTTTACATTTAAGGATCTTCAGCGCGGATGCAAGTACAATAAGCAAGAGGAAGAGAAGAATGAAGAATCCAAATACAATGGGTGCAATTGCGGATGCTGCATCTGAAACAAAGAGCAGACGACAGATTTTTAAACAATTTAATGATCAAAACAATTAATCCAACAACAAATCTAAATAAAAAACTAAAAATACTTATTTATGGGAACTAAGCAAAAAACAGCGACGGCACTCAAAGTGTATCATCAAATTAACGAGATATGACAAAATGCCTAGTTCCGGGTGACAGCATTCAAGACATCAAAATCTATGGAGTAGTGTGAAAAGAGTACACAGATCGAATTAGCATCAAACAAAGAGTCAAATAAAGAAACAACCAGATTCACGACATGCAGATTTAGCCGCAGAATGAAAATAGCTTTAAACGTTTTGTATCACACAATTGAAATTGCTCTCTAATCATAGAACAAAAGAGACCGCCAAATCTACTAAAGTTGTTAAAAAAATCATAGCATTCCTGTGTTAAGTTCAGACAATTTGATTTTGAGAATAAGAAGTGAAATCAAGATTTGTTTCAAGACAAGTAAAGGTCAAATTTTACAAAACCAATAAAACTGACATCTATGATCAAGGCGCCGTCCATAAATGATGTCACACGATGTTGGCAGTTTTCTGACCACAAACCCTTCGTAAAAAGTCAGACCTTGTAAAAAATGAGGTCACAACGCGTTAACCCCCATATAGCAATAATTACTGATTACTCACGATTTTTTCAACGTTGCGGTACTAAAACAAGTATTTAGTATAATGTGACGTCAGTCACGTCACCTTTCTGGAACCCATTTCCCGTCTTCACACATCGTACGAATGTTTGAACCCCATCCCCAAAATTCGTGACGTCATTTATGGACAGAGACCCCAACAGAAAAGACGAAACCCTTCACTGCTCCATCTGAGCTGATGCTGTTCGAGACTTTGCACATGTATTTGTATTTCTGTTCTCGAACCATATCCGCCGTGATCACGAATTGCGCCTGAGTGAAAACGACCTTCGAAGTGTCTTTGTCGATCCATTCATAAACTGGATCCGGATAAGCGTCCGCCTCACAACGAACCGTCTCACCCGGATAGAAAATATCCCTCGATGATGGCGCTATTTCTAGATTTCTTGGCGAATCTAAGATTATAAGCACAAAAATAACTTCAAACGTTGATTTAAATATATGAAATACAAGGAAAATAAATGGTCAAAGTCAAGACACTTAAAACAGACCTAACAAATAATATTATCGTAGTGCGGTTTGCAGTGTATTCGATTTTCACACCGATTCCTTTTTTATTTTATTTTCTTTATTTTCTCCAACTCAATAAGCTTAAACACAAGAACATGTAACAAAGTCAAAAAGAAGAAAAATATTTATGGCTTTAGATTAGGTTGACTAGACAATGTCCATTGACAGTAATATAAAAAGTAGGCAAGTAAGTTTGAGAGTAAGAGTAGGAAAAAAAGTTGCCAGAAAGGATAAAAATATCCCGTGAAGTGGGATGTTAATAAGCAAAATAGCAAATGCGAATAATTTGGAGTATGATTAGTATTGACCCAATATCAATAAAAAAGTATTTATATAAATATAAGTCCAAGATTAATAATTCTTAAATAAGAGTCACGGAAAGAAGGTGAGGATTGAAAGGAGCATGAGAGGTGGAAATGATTGAAACCCAATCAAAGGTAAGAGAAGATGAAAAATCTATAAGTATGTGAAAGGTAAACATTGAAAAGAGTAGGTGGATCTAATTAATTAAGTTGAAAGCATAGAGCCAAAATTGTATTTAGTGAGCACTATAACAGAGCTATAATAATTAAATCTTGTTGGAGAGTAAGTAATTTTTGAATTTATTTTTATAGATAAAGAGTTTATCCAAATTTGTTATTTGTTATCCAAATTTGTCATCAGAGATAGTATTCAGTGGCAGCTCCAGGATTTGGCAAGTGGGGCGCCGTTGGGGTGGCAACTTCTAATCATTGCGGCGCCAACATTTGTTGTTAGGTATGTAGCATTAAGTATAGGGTCCCAACAGAGGGGCACTGGGGGGCCAGGCACTCAATAGGGCTGCACGGGCCCCTCTGGGCATCCTGTGGAGCCGCCACTTATAGTATTCCAGATTCCTGGTCCAAAGTATTTATTGGTAAAAAGTCTACGATTGGCTGATGTATATGGGAGGTAAATTTTATTACTTTTTCGAGTGTTATAATTATGTCTTCGTTGGTAAAATATTTCACTAGATAAAAAATATTGAGAGAGTAATTTATTTAGGGCCTATATATTTATAAATAAAAATAGCTGTTTGATGTTTATGTATATTTTCAATTTTAAGTATTCTATTTTTATTATAAACATTGGTTGTGTTATTGAGAGTATCCTGTTTAAAGGTTAGTCTAATTGCCTTATTTTGTAAAATTTGAATTTTATGTTATAATGTTGTAATTAAATCCCCATTTTATGTTACAGTAAGCTACGTAGGAATGTATTATAGTAAAGTATAGTTGCTGAAGAGCTTTGTGATTTAAGAATTTTTAATGTATTTAATTATGTTTAAAATTTTGATTTTTTGAAGTGTCTGTGTGTAGTTTCCAATTTAGGTGTTGGTCAATTATAATTCCTAAGATTTTGATTGAGGTCTGTTGTGTAATTTCTATGTTGTTAAGTTTTATCTTTATTCTGTTAGAATTAATTTTTTGTGGGGAGAAATTTATAAAATATTTTTTCAAGATTTAATGTTAATTTATTTATGAAAAACCATTTAGTTATCTCTTCCAGTTCTTGATTTATGAGTATACTTAACTCATAAAAGTTTTTATGACTTGTTATTAAAATACAATCATTTGCATATAGAAGGCAGTTGAAAAGGGTGGATGCATTAGGAAGATCACTTATATAAATAATAAACAGTAGGGGACCTAGGATAGATCCCTGAGGAACACCATGAGTAATGTTTTTGATGTCAGAAGTGATATTACTGATTTCAGTGAATTGCATTCTGTTGCTTAAGTAATCAGAGAACCAGTTATGGGCTATTCCTCTTATGCCATAATAATTTAGTTTTTAAGTAAACTTTTATGGTTTATGGCGTCAAAGGCTTTGGTAAGGTCGAGAAAAATACATATCGTATATGTATTGCTTTCAAAATTTGATGAGATGATGTCAGTTAGATTTAGCAGTGGCATACAGTGTATAAGTAGCATGATTTGGTCGAAAATTAAACTGATAGTGAGAAAGCATAATACATTTATCAAGGTAATTAAGAAGTCTATTAAACATTAATTTTTCGATTTTTTTTAAACTTGGAAGAATGTAGATAGGTCTGTAATTTGATACTTGATGCTTGGAATCTGTTTTATAGATGGGGATTACCTTGGCGATTTTATGTTCATTAGGTACTACTCCAGAGCAGAAAGAGGCATTGATAATATCTACCAATATATCAGGTATGTGATCAGCACATTTGATAGCAACTTTTTGATTCATTTTAATCATATCCCTTAGAGTTTTTGGTTTTGAGCTTTTAATAATGTCTTTTACTTCAAGAGGATAGGTGGGGGAAAGTTGGAAAGTTTGGTTGTTTGTATTGTTTATTAGGGAATTTTCAATGTCCTTATGTATTGTGGGAGATTTATTGACAACATTAGGTCCGATATTTAAAAAAATATTCGTTAAAAGTATTAGCTGTGTCTAAAGAATTTGAATTGTTTACAGAGTCATTATTTATATTTATATCAATATTTTTGGGAATCATTATTCAAAATATAATTTATGTGTTTCCACATTTTAGCATTATAATTACCACATTGTAATTTTTTTCAGAAATGTATACTTGTTCAATTTTTTGCATAATATTTTAAATTTATTATTATATTTATTGAAAATATTTTTGTTATCAGTTGAAGGATTTTTGATGAAATTTTTATAAAGTTTATTTTTGGTTTTATGTGATTTAAACAAAGCAGATGTCATCCATTGCTTTTTGAATTTTTTAGCAGATTCAGTATTGCATAGCATAGGGAAAGAGTCGTTGTAAATTTTGATAAAGTTTTTCAGAAAGATTTGATAGGCTAGGTCTGGTTTTATCTCAGTACAAGCTTGTTTCACCTCATACCAGTCAGTCATTTTAATTTCATCATTAAATTTCTCAATAATTATTAGCTTCATTTATTTTCCTGTAATATATCTTAATTCTTGTAGTCTTTCTAATTGGATTAACATCTATTGTTAGCAATATTAGTAAGTGGTCGCATATAGATTCCTAGATAATAGCAGAATTTTATAGGGTTATTTGTGAAATTTGTGAATATATTATCAATTAAGGTTGAATTAAATTCCGTTATTCTAGTGGGTTTGCTTATCATTGGTAAATATCTATTTGCCAACAAAGCATTGTTAACATTGGTTGTAGGCTCATGCCTACAGATGTGAACATCAAGTAACTTTGACATGTAGAATACGTGTAACAGTTCATTACTTACGAAATATGTGAATGGCTGGCAGCGTGCACACGTGTTTATAATTGACATCATAGATGACGTTATCGTTCAAAGATCGATTGAAAAAATGTCAAACGTGAATACAAGGAGTTATGTATGTCAGCGCTCGCACTCAGCACGAGCCCTGAACTGAAAGAACTATTCATGTTGGAAATCGATCAATTCTCTCGCAATGAAGAATTTTTCCAGTAATGATCGTCGCAATCACCCTCAGTTCCACAGCAAAATAGTCTGATGAATTTTCCAACAAGACCGACAACACTTGAGGATACATTTTGGCCCACGGAAGTTCTAAGCCCTGTAATTTAGTAACGCATATTGTTTGTGTCATTTCTTTTGACATTTCTTGAAGAAATAGAATCCATTTTAAAGCCGAAAGCATGTCACAAATGATTTCATTTTAACTCCGACTGATTTAGACAACATAAAGTACTCAATAGCTTTCTGATTTTCAATGCCGCCCAATATGATCAACCATATATTGAACCCGTAAAGCAGCATTTAAAATTGACAGAAATTACCATTTTAGTCTAATGCTTAACACCCTCCACTGGCTTCCAATTTCTGACCGCATTAAATTCAAACAAGTTATTATTGTTACTGCAGCACTTCGAGGTCAGGCACTGTCTTACATTACTTAACTTTTCAAATCGCCCTCTTCCACTGCTCATCGCATGCTCCGCTCCACCGATCAGTAGAATGTTTTTTGTCCCCAGATGACGCACTGCTCTTACTCAGCGTCGAGCTTTTGCAGTGACTGGACCCTCCATCTGGAATGCCTTAAACCCATCCATTCGGGAATCACTTCTTACTTCCTCGCTCTGCTCAATGCGAAAGCTAAAGTCTCGCTACTTTACCCTGCGACTCCAATGCCAGGAGCGCATCTGAGTAGAAATAGAAGAGGCGCTATACAAATGCCACATTACATTACATTCATGCCTGAAAAGAGAAGCAAGAATAGAAATTATGCCAGAACGCCTTTCATCTCCCTTGCTAATACCAAAGTAAATGACTCTGTGTGCAGTAAAAAATAATAAAGGATTTAGTTGCATATGAAATGTTCATGGAAAATTTTCAATCTGTGTCAGGAAATTGCTGTTTGCCCTCATGTAGATTTATATGATCTTCATCTTTAGGTGCTGTATATTTCTACGTTAGCGACCATGGATTTCCACTTTGTTAGATCATGACATCCTCTTATTATTCGATGCTATTCGTTGCTCCGTCGACTCATTCCTTAAAGGCAGTCTACTTACTGTAGACAGTCTACATACTCTGCCATTCTCTAGCTGTTTGAACTAAGTATTTGAACTGTGCCACTTGTTTGATATCATTGCCATTTAGTCTTATGCTGCATCATGTGGGTGTTGCTTTGCTATTGGCAATCACCACGCAGAATGTGTCTTTTATATTAACCTTTTACCTGGCCCATTCGAGCAGCCCATCAGCCCGAGTGTTTGACTTGTTGATGGGCTGCTCGAATGGGCCTAATATCAAATTATTTGAATTTTATTTTATTTTCTAAAGCATGGAATGAAATTGATTGTTCTTAGTATGACAGTGTGACTGAAGACAGACACCTGATTTTACACTTTGAAATTTTAAATTCGACCTGCTTGGATTAATTCGTCAACAGCTGGAACTATTTCATCCCAGAGATGACTACAAAGAGTAGCTGGTGCTCGCCTTGCTGTTTCTGGGTGATGATACTGCTAGCAACAACCCCAACATCCATATCAATGTACTTGGCGCATACCACAGGGCACGCTGGATGGGCATAACACTATACGTGTACAGCTTAAAGATCTACCTGTTTCGATCACAGTTCAGACTTACAGCAGCAGAACTGGCAGGTCTTCAACAGTTCAATGTGTTTGTTGTGAGAATCTATCTCAAGGCATGGTTTACCTGTACCGTGCCGACTTCAGCTCCTGAGAATGATCTACAATTGCTAAAGGATCTCGAAGTATATCGTTCAACAAATGATGCAGTTGCTGACGCAGCAATGAAAACTTTCAAGCATCACTTATGGTATCTGAATGTACAACTTATTGGCTTGGCTTTCTTCGATTCTCAGTTGTCTGCAGCTGAAAAGGCAAACATGGTCTCTGCTCTGCCAAACGTTGGAGATTCTATTCCTCTGGCTAGAATTACCTTGAAAGACGTGCACATTGGAAATAATCAGCTGAGTCACTTTGTATCTGCCAGCACCAAACATTTCTTTGTTTCGATGAACATTTCGACAGATTTTCTGTCTCTAGATCCATCCATTTGGGACAGTAACGAATCATATTTGGCAGCTCAGTCACGTGTTAGGAAGCTGAAAGTCGTAAACGATGCAGCAGACACGGTGTTGCCCTAATCCAGACATTCAATTTGACGCTGACAAACCAGGAAGAACAAAGGCAATACTTACTACAAGTCGTTGAACTTCATCGAAAACAGTTTCCACTACCAAATAAAAATGTTATTGTTCAGTAGCTTAGCAGTCACTGACACTTGACAGTTTCTGAAGCTAAATGTTGCATGTACGACTTTTTGTACGTTAATTACCATTGACGACATTGCGTTATTATTGGCTGACAACGTTTCGATTTTCAAGGTCGCTGTGCAACCCCTAAATACATCATAATAATGGTAAAAATTATCATGGGTTATTCATTTGTGTATATGAACAAAATGCAAGGGTGAGACTTTAACAATTCTGAAGTATATTTTTTATTGGCACCCTAACATGGAGGTAATAAGAAAGTATATTCTCATTTATATCTCATAGCAGTAAGTGTAGCAAACTTTATTTTGAAAAGTCATGTTTCTATTTAGGAACATTGCCAACATGGCCAACACTGCAAAGTGAAACTGAATGATGGCCCTTATTCTATTCAATTTTATTCCCTAGATAATTTATTAAACGCTATAACATAGCTAAAGCTACAGTCAAGAGCGATTTACAAATGTTCATAAGATGTGCGAAATAAATGCGTCTTGAGGGCAGTCGCAAACGTCTCGAAGGATGTAATAGATGTCACTGATGCGGGAAGAGCATCTCAGAGAAGAGGGTTGCCGCGGGTCACGGATCTTTCCCTAGCATCACCGTCTTGGACGGAGGAGAAACATAGAGACCAAGTCGCTTGTTTGATCGCAGCTGTTTCCGACAGTCTGATGGCATCGGCCGCTGTATGAGCCCAGACAGATACTCCGGGCAGAGAGAATCGTTCGGTGCTCGGAATGTCAACGTACAACGTTTATAAACTATACGCTCCGAGATCTTCAGCCAGTGTAGCCTTTCTTTTAGTAATGGAGTCACATGATCCCTCCATCTCGCGTTGAAGATCAATCGTGCCGCTGTGTTCATGACTGCAAATTGTCTTGTGAAGGGATCCACCAACGTTGCTGAGGGACACACGTTTATAATCAGGCGATGCAAAGAAGACACAGGGGCGCTGATCTCATGGAACGAGATTGCTCAGTAGCAAAAGATCGTGTTTAAGTGTTTAAAAATGATGGTGGCCACTGTTTGCGAACAATGTGAATAATGTCGATGTCTCAGTAGTTGCAGCTTGAAGATTATACTGTCATCCTACATGATGATTAAATGGATCATTTGTCATTCGTATGAGCGATTGCATTGTGCCTATTCAAGGGCACACAAAGGCAGCTCCACGTGGGGGCCCCAATGGTCCCCCATCGAGGGTTATATTATTCCTGTTTGTGCTGATTTATGAAAAATAGTTGCCCATGCTTAGAAGTAGCCACCTCAGCTCTCTCCTCCCCGCTCGACAAATCCTGGAGTCGCCACCGAGGGTATATCTACTACCTATACAACATTGCGCAATCAGCAAGTTGCAAAGCTTCTATTGGATGTTGGAAAGGCAGAGGAGTTGCAGCATGAACGAATGAGCACAACACAAAGACAGTTTTCGTGTATGCATGAAAGAAACTACGGTGATGTGCATTATCTGCAAAGTACGCCTGCATACTGACAAAGGAAAAGCTTGCTTTGCAGATTATCATAAATGACAACTGTTGAAAACTAATTGGTGTCTAATTTCTGTTAATGAACACATTGCGAAAAATGATATCGTTTCTTGGCAATGTTCCTGTAGGCCTATAGGAACATGATGTTTTGGCATATGTAGAAACGGCTTTAACCCCTTAACTGGGTGCCCCGAATAACGCTCGTCCATTTTACATTGAGTTACAAATAGTTGCCCAGTTAAGGGGTTAAAAGTCTTCTTATTTTATTTTGTTCTAGTCTCATACTAAGAGGTAAAAATATAACATTGTTTCAAAGAAAATCAATTTCCTTCTGGGTGTGCCAGTCAAAAGATTCAACTTTTTCTTTTTATTTCGCTTTGTAATGCTAATTTAGTTAGGAGTTCCTGCAGTGTTTTCTCTGAATCAGTTATTAAAGTAGTATCTTCTGCAAACCTAAGATTATTTGCGTGTCTCTCTCCATTGTGTGACACCTTCTAGATCTTTCATTGCTTTTATGACTTCCTCTCCATTTAAGTTGAAAAGACTGGCGACATTCTGCATCCATGTCTTCCCCTTTCCATATCTTAACCCCACTCTCCTAAGGTTCCGTATATCCTGATTGTAGCTTCATTTTTCCAATATAAATCCTGCGCGGTTTTACTTTTTCCCCCATCTATTCTTGAATTCACCAAGACTCTAGATAGGGTCTCGTGCTCCACACTATCAAATGTTTTTATAATCAATAAGCATAAATAGAAATCTTTTTGCATCTCATGTGCAACGATTTTGAAAGTTGGTACAAAACTTACATTGGCAGATTTAAAAGATAGTTAGGACTGTATATTTCTTTGCACAGGCAAATAACCTCTTCATGATTTGCATATAAAGCGAAGACGAAGAGGATCAACAGACTCCCGAACATTCTATTCGCACTGTGATGAGAGCTGTCAACTGTACAAAACACTCGAAACTCTAGTTTTGACTGCAAAATGACCACAAGGCCACGGGCAAGTAGAACAAAGGGCGAAAGTAAAAGTGAAATCATTCGAAATGAAAAGAAAACAGAACGAGGAAATCAGTTTCATTGAAACTGTTCTCTTTATTTGTATGATTTGTGCAATAGGCTAACCACTATGGGACACGGTAAAATACGATCCATACTTTGACATGGTTCTCTGTCAGTTAATCCCATCCATTTAATCCCAGTCACTTAATCCCGGTCACTTAATCTCAAAGTCATTTAATCCTAGCCATTTAATCCCAGTCACTTAATCCTGAAACTTAAGCTTAACCCTCACCATAACCCTCACCCTCACCCTAACACTAACCCTAACCCTATTAGTATTTATTCTGTAACCATGTTTAACTGTGTTTTTATAACACAAACATTTCTTAAATAGGTTTTTCATATCA
This sequence comes from Metaphire vulgaris, assembly GCA_018105865.1. Classification (NCBI taxonomy): domain Eukaryota; kingdom Metazoa; phylum Annelida; class Clitellata; order Crassiclitellata; family Megascolecidae; genus Metaphire; species Metaphire vulgaris. The sequence continues at coordinate 22,164,637 of CM030835.1, read as the reverse complement.
TTGAGTGTCATTGGATTATGTGTACAGGGAATGGGATTAAAAGACTTGGGATTATCTGCACTGGGATTAAATGACTTGGGATTAAATGGCTAGGATTAAGTGACTGAGATTAATTGACTAGGATTAAAAGACCGGTATAGTATATTATAATGACTCTCATATAATAATAACTCCCCCTCATTATTACATATATAATAATGACTCCCCTCATCATTATTATATATTGTGGGAGGCTCGGAGCGCGATGTGGTTTATAAAAAGAAGAATTTGTTGATTAAATAAGTTTTATTCTCAAACAGCTCGCACTTATCCTAAAAACCCAACAGGAAGCCCCAGAGTCCAAACCAAAGACTCCAAATATACATAAATAGTAAGTAAGACACAGCCACCTACAACATATCCTCCCCCTTACAATTATGATTTTTGATATGAGAAGGAAAAAATCATACAATTAAGTCACAAATTACAGTACACAGAAAAAACTGACCAAATTACAACCTTACCAAAAAAAACAGTACCCGAAATACTACTAAATTAAATGTCAGGTTAATCAACTAAATATCAGGTACTCTACTTAATAAATCAGGTAAGACGTTATCTTTACCCGCACGATGCTTAATTTCCAAAGCATATTGGTTGAGTTCAAGACTCCATCTCAACAGTCTCTGATTAGAATTTGACATACTAGCAATCGCCTTCAAAGGAGAATGATCCGTAAAAACCACAACTGAATTTGAACCAAAATAAACAGAAAATAACCTAACCGCTAACAAAAGAGAATAAGCCTCTTTCTCAACGATCGAATAGTTAATTTGATGTTTGTTTAATTTCCTACTAAAATAACATACTGGGTGTTCAATTCCCTCATACATCTGAAACAAACATCCTCCCACACAGTAAAAAGAAGCATCTACGGCCAAAAGAATTTCTCATTGTAATCAGGTGGACGTAGAATTGGTCTAAAGCTAACCTAGACTTCAACTCAATAAATGATTTTTCAGCACTCTCAGACCATTCAAAATTTTTGTTTTTCTTCAACATTTCTGTTAATGGTAAAGTCACTTCAGAAAAATGTGGCAAAAAACGACGATAATATCCCGCAATACCAAGCCATGAAAGCACTTGCTTTTTATTCTGAGGTCTTGGAAAATTTAGTAAAACATCAATTTTCGATTTTAAAGGTTGAACAGAATTTAATCCCAAATGGTGTCCTAAAATTCTACCTCAGCATTTGCAAAAAGAACATTTCTTTGGATTCAATGTCAACCCAGCCTCCTTAATTCTAGACAAAATTTCATTCAAATGTTTAGCATGATCTGACCAACACCCACTAAACACAATTAAATCATCGAAAAACACATCACAAAACTCTTGAATACCCTTAACCAAAACTCGACCTAACTTTGCAAATGTCGCAGGAGCTCCCTTTAAACCAAAACTCATACACTTCCATTGAAAATGACCATTAGGAAGAACAAAACCAGTTAAAGGAACAGATTCTTCATCTAGCATTATCTGCCAGAAACCGCGCGAAAGATCTAATTTACTCATAAATTTAGCTTTACCCACTTTATCGATCAGATCTTCAACACGTGGCATTGGAAAAACATCATCACAAGTAATAGCATTCAAACGACGAAAATCAGTGCACAAACGATCAGAACCATCTGATTTCTTGACCACAACTATAGGAGCAGCCCATTCTGAATTAGACTCTTCAATAATTTCCAAACTCAATAATTCAGAAATCTCCTCTTCAACTTTTTTCAATCTCTCAGGATTCATTCTATAAGCTTTTTGAGCAACTGGCCTAGCACCATCCACTAACTTAATCTTATGCTTAACTAAATTAGTGCAACCAGGCTTAGTTGTAAACACATCACCAAAAGGTTTCAAAACTTCAAATAATTCAGATTTCAAACTTGAATCCAACTGAGATCTATCAACAAAATCTTGCACCACAGCATCAGATTCAATTGATTTATCCCTCTGCCATAAATCATAAGGACATTCTGAATCACAAAATTCCTCATAATCAACTTTATCAAATACACTTTCAGAACACAAAACAGAAACTGAACTATTTTCAACTGTAGAATAAACATCATTCTTAATTAATGACTTGCAATTATTCACAGAATCTTTAAAATTTAATTTATTTACACTATCATCATCATCAACAAAATTATCTGCACTCATTGTCTTCACTGTCTCTTGATCACAAGAATTTGAGTTTACTTTCAACATCAAATCTGAACATAACACAGAAAAATCACGTTCTTCATACTTCTTCATCAAGTTTACATGACAAACACGCTTAATTTTTCTTCGATTAGGCGTAGAAATTACATAGTCAACAGCTCCAAGTTTTTTAATCACTTCGTATGGACCAAAGTACTTTGCTTGTAAAGGCTTACCTTTTACAGGTAATAACACCAAAACCTTATCACCAGGATTAAAAGAAACTTCAACAGTTTTTCTGTCAAACCAACTCTTAGATTTACCCTGTGAAACAACAGTATTCTCATTTGCTGCTTCAAGTGAACTTCTAATTTTTTCACGTAAATCCAAGACAAAATCAACGAGATTAGTTTTCTTAGACTTATTTAGAAATTCATCCACTGTTTCAGCCAACCAAAACTGTTTAATCAATGAGAGAGGTCCGCAAATGTCACGTCCGAACATGAGATCAAATGGAGAGTACCCTCCCAATCCTCTTACAGGTACCTCTCTATAGGCAAAAAGTACCCATGGCAAAAATTCATCCCAATTATCATTGTAAGTTTCAGCCATTGCCTTTAACATGTCCTTCAAAACTCGGTGAAAACGTTCAAGATTTCCATCCGTTTCCGGATGGTATGGACTTGTACGAATATGATGAATACCAAATTCAAGCATAAAAATTTGAAGCAAATCTGATAAAAAATTTGAACCATTATCCGATAAAATTTCATTCACAAAACCAAACATAGAGAAAGCATTCACCAAACACTTCGCAACTTCAGAAGCCGAACAATTCTGCAACGGAAATGCTAATGGATAATGAGTCGACAAGTCTAGCATCGTCAAAATATACCGGTTACCCGTATTTTTACAAACACTCAGTGGTCCTACCACATCAATTGCTAAACGACACCACACTTTCGAAATTACTGGCAGATTAATCAAAGGTGCTTTCAATCTAGATTTTCCTTTTCCCAGCCTTTGACATACGTCACAAGTACGACAGTATTTCTTCACCATACTTGAAATTCCAGGCCACCAAAAATTTCTTTGCAGCCTATCTAAAGTTTTCTGAACTCCCAAGTGCGCACTCGAAGGGATATCATGAGATAAGAAGAGTAGCTTCTCCCTCAAAATTTTAGGAACCACAATTTGGTCTATTCCCAAATCTACTTCAGAACTACGTGTATCCCTTGCTTTTCTCAGCAAAACATCATTCTGTATCACAAAACAAGGCAATTGAGCACCATTGCTAGCTTTCACAACTAAATCATATAATGGTCTTAATGAAACATCTTCATACTGTAACTTAATCAAATCATCATGAGATAAAGCATTAAAATTCACATCAGAATTCAAATTGGAAATATCATTAACCACAGATTCATTAGACAACTCAACTGCATTATCAACCAGCGTATCTTCATCATTGTCACTTATATCAATGTCACTGTCCGAATGCACAACATTATCCGAATACAAATTAGATAAATCACCATCAGACAAATTCACATCTTCATTCTCATTATCAATGAAAACTCCTACAGTATCAGTGTCAACACTCTTAGTGTCAATAATTGGATCTACCTGCATCAACTTCTTAGCTTGTAAACGAGTTACCACATTTACACTTTCAATTCTCGAATTAGAATCCAAATCATTACCAATTATAAAATCAACATTTTCTGGCAAATACTCGGTAACACCAAGCAAAACCACTCCATCAGAAAATTTACTCTTCAAATTGACTTCAACTAAAGGAATTTCTGTTACAATCCCATTTGCACAACGAATCAACCTTATTTCTTTAGTGTCAACAAATTCATTTTCTTTCAAAACATCTTTCTTTACTAAACTCTGCAAAGATCCAGAGTCTCTTAGTATAACCACATCCCGTTCCAAACCATCCACACTTAACACTGAACCATTGGAACAAAAATTTCGGAACTGTGAATCAACTTTTAAATTTTCATTATTTACAAAATTCACATTCTTAGGTTGGGTGTTCCTACTCATATTACCCGATGTTCTGTCATTTTTTCGTTTTAGCCTCTCACAGTTAGCTATAACATGTGAACTGTCTTTACAATAAGAACAAACTGTAGTTTTACCAAATCTATCACTTCTATCACTTAACCTTCCATCCAATTTTGGCGAAACTGGAGTATGAAACCTTCTGGTTTCAGAATAATTTGAATTTTCACGTTTTCCAAACCTCCAATTATTTCCAAAATTTCCAAATGAAAAATTTCCCTCAGGCTTACGAAATTCACCCGAATATACACTTTGACTGCTACGAAAACGCGATGAATTATCAGAATTATGCAAAACAGCATATTCATCCGCCCATCTGGCTGCTTCTGTTAGACTTACCGGTTTTTTATCAAGAAGCCATTGCTTAATTTGGAAAGGCAAACACTTTACAAATTGTTCAATCTTAAGAACTTCTAAAAGCTTTTCCAAATCCTTTTCACATTTCTCGCTCTGCAACCAACGAGAGAAAGGTTTCTGCAATCTAAATGCAAAACTCGAATAAGTTTCCTTAGATTCAATAGATAAATTCCTAAAACGCAATCGATAGAATTCAGGAACCTTTTCAAAATGTGTAAGCAGTGCAGCTTTGAAAACATCATAATCCTTAGAGTCGTCAATGGATAACTCCGAAAATACACGCAAAGCCCGACCCGTGAATTGGGTATAAAGCAATCTAGACCATTTACTCTTGTCAACTTCATTCAATAACATTGCTTTTTCAAATGAAAGAAGATAGTCTTCAATATCTATTGTATCAGAATACTTTGGGACAAACTTTATCAAATTGGAATGTCTAAATGAATTCAAATTAGGAGAATTTGAATTAGAATTCTCACCACTAGCCACTGATTCTGAGTCAGATGCCTTTTTCAACTCCAAAGCTTTCAATTCTAATTCATGTTTTCTGATTCTCTCTTTTTCTTCAGCCTCTAATCTTCTCTGCTCGCTTCTTTCAGCAGCTAATCTCTCCTCTTTTCTCTCTTCAGCCAATCTTTCTTCCCTCTTCATTTCAGCTAATCTTTCTTCCTTCTTCAATTCAGCTAATGCTAATCTTTCCTCTTTTCTCTGTTCGAATTCTAACTGTTTAAATTTCAATTGAATTTCTGAAACTTCCTCTACACTAGATTTATCTGTTAGAATTTTACAAAGAATCCTCTGCATGGCTGGCTTCGATAAGCCTTTAGATTCTTGGCCTAATTTAAGTAGCTCTTCTCTTAATTGCTCTATTGACAAATCAAACACAGAGTCGAATGTAAGTTTCACTGGGGTTGCTAATGTTGTAACAGGATCCATTCTAAAGACAGAATATTATAACCAAATCAATACTCAAAACAATACAACTTGATGCTGTGTTGTCTCACAATGCACTTTTCACTCAACACACAAAAATACAGCACCCAATGCAATTTTCTCAAAATGCAATTTAACTTGAATTTGCTTTGCTTTACACGTAGCGTTACAATTCTGCTTTAATTTCACTTCTAACAAGTAATTGGCTAAGCCAAATTCACATGAAATGTGAACAGTTTTTCTCTCTTGGAATGGCCTTCTTTCTTTCAATGTCTGTTTGGACATCAAGGCAGCAGTTCAATGCGTTCAAATGCCAGGACACGACTGCCTGGACCGACGAAACGACGATGGAACTCAAGACAGCGCCAGGACAGGATTGCCTAGACCGCAGGACGTCGGTGGACGTAGAAATGACACCAGACCCGATGGCCTGGCGTGAAGGACGTCGGTGGACGCAGAAACGACACCAGGACCTGATGGCCTGGAGCGAAGAACGTCGGTGGACGCAGAAATAACGCCAGGCCCGATGGCCTGGACCGAAGAACGTCGACGGGACGAAGAAACGCCTCCCGAAAAGGAAAGCAACGACGAAAGAGAATGACCGCTTGCGTCAACAGCGGTCGAAACACGGACAGGATCCGCAAAACGTCGACAAGGACGGCGAAAAATTTTTCTCACCGAACGATACGCCTTCGATGGACGAAGACAAGAATCTCCAACGTCTGGAAATAGTTTCTAAATGTCTCAGAATACTGATCTGGAACCCAAAAGATATTCAGCATCGAAGAGCCGTTCCATAGAATTGAATCACATGTCTCACACAGACGCAAAGTTTTTTCCAAAAATATCCTTCAAAAAGAGACTTCCTCGAAAAATAATGCGATAGGTCCCAAAAAAACTCTACGAGCCCTCAAATGTGGGAGGCTCGGAGCGCGATGTGGTTTATAAAAAGAAGAATTTGTTGATTAAATAAGTTTTATTCTCAAACAGCTCGCACTTATCCTAAAAACCCAACAGGAAGCCCCAGAGTCCAAACCAAAGACTCCAAATATACATAAATAGTAAGTAAGACACAGCCACCTACAACAATATATATAATAATGTTGCGAACCGGCCTTATTGCTAATCTACCAGGATGACTGACGTCGGCCGCTAACAGGATTATCTTTCTTTCAATTAAGGCGGGTGGGTTGGGTATTCGACTTAGCTTTTTGGCTAAGGTTTTATTATTATATGGCTGATTCCCTCTCTCTCTCTCTCTCTCTCTCTCTCTCTCTCTTTCTTGTGTACTACCTCTATATCTCTTTCAGGTACTACCTTCTTCTGTCGGGTACTACCTCTCTCTTCTTGCTCTTAGGTACTACAACCTCTATATCTGGTTCTTCAGGTACTACCTCGAAATCCCGGCTCAGGTACTACCTCGCTCTTCTGGCTCTTCAGGTACTACCTCTGTGCCTCTTACTTCGGGTACTACCTCAGGTACTACCTAGGGATCTACCGGGCCTTTCCACGGGCTCCTTCCCTCTCCTAACGCGCCGCGGTCTTATCTTTTGATGGGGCACAACCCTGCCCCTTGGGAACCGCTTCCGCGGTGGATTGCCACTTCCCTAGCGGAAATGTAGTACCTCGAAGGTACCTCCACCTACTTTGGCACTCCAAGTCGAAACTCAGTATACCAGCCCCGTGGCCATCTAAGGGACCTCTATTTATAGGACTCTGATAGTACCTTTAAAGAGGTGTGCTATACTGCAACTACCTATCGGGCTATAACTCGACAATACCTAGCGCCCTCTATTGGACATTCTATGCCTAACTTCCCTAGGCCTTTCACCTATTTATTATATAGTTATTATTATTAAAGGTCCTTAATTATTATTATTATTAATTTATTCCTTATTTAAACCACCTAACTGGCCATCAGCGCCATCTAGCGATTGTCTTATAAACTATCTTCTTATATTTTATTATTGGATCTCATGCTTGCTATTATCAATTTCGCTACACTACCCCGGACTTAGGCACGGGATGGTCCCCATCCCTCATTTAATAGAACAAACAAAAATGTGTGCGGGGAGTGCCTTAGCGTGTTCACAACCAGCAAAATTAATCGCAGTTACATAATCAATAGCGTTTTTACATCAAGCGTCAATTAAATTTAAGTTTATACAGATTCATATACAATATAATTAAGTAAAAGAACAGTTATAAAATGATTGAACAACTTTAACCAAATGAATTAAGCAATATTTAAGAAATTTCTTTCTCGATATCTTCTTCTAGATTCAATAATCGTGACGACGACATTAGCGTCTACAATTAACAAGTATATTAAAATTAAACAATGAAATGTCTCTTTTTCTTTCCAAATCCTTTGAATCTCAATCAGCGTATCTGGCTGGTCTTCTTATAACTCTTCGTGGTCTCTGACGTCTAGTTTCTGTTTCATCGTGAATTTCAACTGTCTCTGGACTCGGTTCTAACATCTCGTCGTTAATAGTCTTCCTCTTTTCTTCTTCGAAAATCTCTTCTCTATCAGGAATTCGTTCTTCTTCCTGACCGTCTTCATTTTCTTGCGAGACTTCTTTTTCTCCACAAGCTTTGTATAATAACGTCTTATCCATGTGAGTCACGAATATTCTTCCTCGTGGCTTCTTTTGGACTCTATAGTTGAGTGGACCTGTCCGTTCTAATACAATGTACGGTCCTTCGTAAAACTTTTGACACTTTGGATAGTGTCCTCTTCTTCTTCGAGGTACAAATATCCATACCTCGTCTCCGATTTGAAACTTCTTCTGTCGTACCTTTAAATCATATCTGTCTTTCCGTCTCCTTGCAGCTGTCTTCAGATTCTCTCTTACGACTGCGTAGGCGTCAATGAATTTTTCCCTCAGGTCTTCTATATAATCAATGTACGGTGTCCGACTGTTCTGTGGCACCGGTCCGTAGACTAAATCTACCGGCATTCTATTCTCTTTTCCGAACATTAAATAATTTGGGGTATACCCCGTACATTCATGCACTGATGCTCGACAAGCTGCTGTCGTTAATGGTAATACTTCATCCCAATTCCGATGGTTTTCTTGCACCATTTTCCCTATCATGGAATTCATGGTACGGTGGTAGCGTTCCATGAATCCATTCGTTCGTGGTTCATAGCTCGTGGTGCGCACTTTATCAATACCAAGTAACTTGCACATCTCTCGAAACACTTGCGATTCGAAAGCCGGTCCCCTATCTGATAACAGTCTCAACGGTGTTCCATACACAATACATATCTTCTCGATAAATATCCTAGCAATAGTCTCTGCTTCTTGATTCCTCATGGGTATGGCGTCTACGAATTTGGTAAAATGATCTTGTATCGTCAATATATAGATGTATCCGTTCCGACTTCTTGGATGTGGTCCTGTTACATCCATTGCTACAATTTCCCATGGCGCTCCGCATGGTATCGGACTCAACTTGGCGTTTCTCGGTGCTCGCCCCTGACGATATCTCTGACAATCTATACACTTGAGACAAAACCTTTCGGTGTCTTTTGACCAACCGGGCCAATAAGCCCTTCTACGCACTTGATGCCGTGTGCGTCTCACACCAAGGTGTCCTCCTGTCATACCTGAGTGTATTCTATTCAAGAAATCGTTCCTCAAGCTCTGTGGTATCACTAACTGTAAGTGTCCCTCCACACTCACTCGATAAAAAAGATCATCTCTTAACATCAACTGGTCTCTCTGGTGCCATAGTGTCTTAGTCTTCTCATCTTCTGTTAATATTTCCGAAAATTCTGGCGGTCCGTTCTCTACCCATTCTCGTAATCTTGCGATGAAAGGATCCTTCTTTTGTTCTTTGCTTATAATGGTATCATTCCAATCTACCTGTATGGTTGCCACGACTTTTTCATTCGTGTCTTCCGGTCTTCTTGACAAGGCGTCCGCATTCGCGTGACTTGTACCTGGTCTATGCTTAATCGTGAACGTGTATTCAGATAGACACTCCTGCCACCTCGCTTGCTGTCCAATAGGCTCAGGAGTCCTGTTCAACCACTGTAGTGCAGCGTGATCTGTCCGCAACAAAAATGATCTTCCTAACAAGTACGCTCTATAATACTTGACGAAATATACAACCGCTAACAGTTCTCTTCGCGTTACACAGTAATTCTTTTCGGCACTTGACAATAATCGACTGCCAAAGGCTAATACTCTCTCGACTCCATTCTGCTTTTGCGATAACACAGCTCATATGGCTGTATCTGAAGCATCTGTATCCAGTATATAGTCTCCTTCGTCCAATGGTAAGCCTAAAACTGGTGCTGTCGTTAACTTCTCTTTCAGTCTCTCGAAAGCTGTCTGTTGTACCTCGCTCCAATGGAACCTGACTTGCTTTTTCGTTAGTTCTGATAAAGGTGACGCCAATCTGGAAAAATCTGGGACAAACTTCCTGTAGTATGAGCAAAGTCCCAAGAATGCTCGTACTTCTTTCAAGCATTTCGGCACCGGCCAATTTAACACTTTCGTTATCTTCTCTGGATCTGTAGCAACTCCATTGGCGGATACGACGTGACCCAGGAAATGAACTTCTTTCTTCATCAGCTTGCATTTTTATGGCTTCAGCTTTAGTTGTGCTTCTCTAAATCGTTGGAATACCTCTCGAAATCGTTCGACGTGTTGCTCTGGCGTCTCAGAAAATACTATAACATCGTCTAGATATACAAGACACATGAAGAAATTGAGTCCAGAAAGGACTATATCCATCGTGCGTTGGAATGTAGCTGTAGCTCCGCACAATCCCATTGGCATGACTTTCCATTTAAAAGCTCCTCGTCTAGTGACAAAAGCGGTTTTATCTGCGTCTGTACTGTTCATCTCAATTTGGTGGTATCCGCTTCTTAGATCGAGCGTACTGAACCACTTTGCCCCAGCTAAAGTATCCAAGCAATCGACTATCCTGGGCAAAGGATACGCGTCTCTTTTTGTGGTCGCATTCAATGCTCTGTAATCTAAGCAAAATCTCATGCTTCCGTCCTTCTTGCGTACTAACACTACATTAGACGCCCATTCACTTTGTGCTGGTTCAATCAATTCTTCTTGTAGCATCCTATCCACATGTTCGTCTATAATCTCTCGATGTACTTGAGGTTGTGACCTTAAGGACTGTCGAATTGGGTTTGCCGTACCTGTGTCGACCTTATGTTGAGTGACTTTGCAATGTCCTAAATCATTCTCGTCCAGCGAGAACACATCTATGTACTCGAGCAATAGCAACTTCAACTCGGCTTTGTTCCTATCAGGTACCTCAGCTTCAGTTCCATCCAGCATTTCTTTCACTACTTTCATTGCTTTTGACATTTGCATGCTTTCATTTTCCACAGACTGTTGCTTCTTCAATACTTCAACGGGATGTACAATGCCCAGTCCATCGTTCTGGTACAATATCACGGGTGAGTCATTCAGATTTATCACCCTCACAGCGGCTTCTGCTGTTCTTCCCAATACAACCCTAGCGGCGTGTACCCCGGACTTAATCTCCTTGTACTCTGTCATCCAATTTGCAGACGTAGCTTGCTCTGTCCCGTGCACTACCCTTATTGGTACATTCATTTCGGATCTTGGAAGAACTACTACTCTTTCAGCTACTTGCACTCGTCGACACTGAAGTGGACTTTCTTGGGTAATGGATGGTATTCTTCTTCTTCCAATGTATACGGCCGCGTTGGAGAAATTGATCCAACATTGATTCTCCGTGAGAAAATCCATTCCCAGTAGTATCTCTGTTATCTGTTCGCATACGATGAAGTTCACCTCCCTTCGACATTTTCTGGCGAATTTCACGGGCGTGGTAACTTGTCCAACCACTGGTATTTCACTCCCGTTCGCTGCTCGTAGCATCTGAGGTGCTGGGTCTAACGTCAGTCCTTCAGTCAAACTGACTGGCAATAGACTCACCTCCGAGCCTGTGTCTATTAAACACTTATGTTCTTGCTCGTTAATGAGACCTTTAACGTAGACGGATCTCTTCTTGCCTTTACCTCCAGTCATCCTCACTACACTTCGGTTCTCGATGATCCTTCTGGGTGCTGTATTTCCAGTTCTTCTACAGTCTCTAGCCAAATGCCCTCTGTCTTGGCATTTATAACATTGTACTTGCCTTTTCCAGTTAAAACTGGGTTGAGTCGTTCTATCGTCGTGGTCTACTGTTTTTGGCTCCGTCACAGCCGGATGGCTGGCTGTTGTCGCTTTTACTTCCACTTGCTTCGGTGCTCCATCTTCTTTCGTTAATAAAAGCCGTTCCATTTCTCTTTGCCATTTCTCTTGGTTAAGTCTCTGTTCGGTCGTGAACTCTGTTAGTTGTTTGAATAACCGTTCAGACACGTCTTCTTCCGTTGTAGCTCGAACTTGACGATGATCATCTGTGTATCTTTTCCGGTAGACTCGTTCGTCTTCAGTGGCTCGTTTATAACTTTCCAACCTCAAAGCCACACGGTAAGCTTCGTCCAACGTTCGCGGTTCTCTCTCTCTAACCTTGAGTGAAAGCTCTCTATCTGACATAGCTTCTAGAAATGCGTCCCTCGCAATGATTTCTGTTGTGTCATTCGTGGGACCAGGAAAAGCTAACGCTACCAGCTTTCTTATGTCATGTAGGAGGTCTGCCAAGCTTTCCTTTTCACGTTGCTTCCTGCATCTCAACTGCGTACGGAACGTTTCTTGCTGTGCTTCCAGTCCGTACCTCTGTCTTAACCTTTCTACTAGCTCTCTGTACGTCACATTCTCTCTGGCACCAAAATCCCACAGCAATTGTGCTGGTCCTTTCTCCAAAGCGCATTGTAGAAATGCTCCTTTATCAGCGTCTGTCCATTCGTTGTATCGGGCACAGACTTCAAATTGGCGTATAAACGTTTCTAGAGGTGTGGAACCGTCAAATTTGTTCGGCTTCATCGGTGTTCGCTTGAAGTTATTCCACCGTTCTTCTCTTCTGTATCGTGGTCTCGAGTATCTTTCATCTTCAGAGTCTGACTGCTCCATTCTATCCATTGGCCTTAAGTGCCTTGGCTCATCTGCACGTTCTTCCTTTACTGTAACAGATTCTGGCCAATCATACCTCAGCGGGACTCTTTTACCTAGACGCAATGAGTTACTTGTCTGTCTCCTGTGGGTAGTACTAAGTACACGTCCTCGTCCAAATCCATGAACACTGTCCTCGTTCGGGTCATAGTGGTCTATCGCCCGTCTGCGATACTTATCCTTACCCTTAACTTCCGCTGATAATTCTTTATCTATCATCGTTTCTAATAGCGAATCATGTTCAACGATTTCAGTAGTCTCCATGTCAAGGTCTCCAAGACACCTCAAGTCACATGGTTCGCGTTCCAAAGCTTCAGCCATTCGCCCAACCTTACTCTACTTGATGTAATGTGCCTTTTATTGAATCCACCCCACTTCTGGTACCAAATCTGTTGCGAACCGGCCTTATTGCTAATCTACCAGGATGACTGACGTCGGCCGCTAACAGGATTATCTTTCTTTCAATTAAGGCGGGTGGGTTGGGTATTCGACTTAGCTTTTTGGCTAAGGTTTTATTATTATATGGCTGATTCCCTCTCTCTCTCTCTCTCTCTCTCTCTTTCTTGTGTACTACCTCTATATCTCTTTCAGGTACTACCTTCTTCTGTCGGGTACTACCTCTCTCTTCTTGCTCTTTAGGTACTACCTCTATATCTGGTTCTTCAGGTACTACCTCGAAATCCCGGCTCAGGTACTACCTCGCTCTTCTGGCTCTTCAGGTACTACCTCTGTGCCTCTTACTTCGGGTACTACCTCAGGTACTACCTAGGATCTACCGGGCCTTTCCACGGGCTCCTTCCTCTCCCAACGCGCCGCGGTCTTATCTTTTGATGGGGCACAACCCTGCCCCTTGGGAACCCTTCCGCGGTGGATTGCCACTTCCTAGCGGAAATGTAGCACCTGAAGGTACCTCCACCTACTTTGGCACTCCAAGTCGAAACTCAGTATACCAGCCCCGTGGCCATCTAAGGGACCTCTATTTATAGGACTCTGATACTACCTTTAAAGAGGTGTGCTATACTGCAACTACCTATCGGGCTATAACTCGACAATACCTAGCGCCCTCTATTGGACATTCTATGCCTAACTTCCCTAGGCCTTTCACCTATTTATTATATAGTTATTATTATTAAAGGTCCTTAATTATTATTATTATTAATTTATTCCTTATTTAAACCACCTAACTGGCCATCAGCGCCATCTAGCGATTGTCTTATAAACTATCTTCTTATATTTTATTATTGGATCTCATGCTTGCTATTATCAATTTCGCTACAATAACTCTCTCTATTTTATAATAACTCCCTTAGTTTTTCAGAAGCCAGCTGAGATACCATGGTCTAGAGCACCAAAAGCTTTTTTATATCGAGGATTGTTCCAAATAATGTGCTTGTGGGATTCAAAATTTGTTGTTTTGGTATAAATTAAATTCATTATTGGCATTTAAGTGCAGAAATAGGGCTGAAACCATATTGATCAGTGGATAGCATATTAAATGCATCTAAGTAGTTTAACATTCTGGTAAGCATTGCCCTTTCAGGAATTTTAGGAAAACTGGGAGATTGGAAATGGGTCTTTAATTTCATATAACCATTTTAGAGACATTTTTATAAATTGGGGTTATTTTTCATTTTTAGGCCTACTTCTTCTGGGAGTTATTATAATATAGAGAGAGTTACTGTATTATATATATATATATAATAATGAGGGGGCGTCTTTATTATACATATAATAATGAGACGGGGAGTTATTGTTATATGGGAGTCATTATAATATGCTACACCGGGAACCTATATCGTTGCCGGTTTCTATAACCTATCTCTCGGTCTTTGGGCGAACGCGGCGATTCTAATAATTTTACCGAAGCCTTAGCGTCTTCTAGCCTAGCGCGTACTTTGTCCGTTTTACATGAATCAAAACTTGATTAATTAATTAAAATTAGTATAAAATACATTAATATAAACGCTAATTAATTAGATTAAATTATTAACTAACAAGTTTATGCAGTTAAGCAATCTTTAATAATAATAATAATAATAATAATAATAATAATAATAATAATAATAATAATAATAATAAAAATAATAATAAAGCTATCGCTATCTGTGGCACATGGTCGCCACACGTGCACGACCAATTTCTCCCGTTACCTATTTCTCCCGTTACGTAATCGGCGTGACCTATAATATTTTAAACTAAATTGATTAAAAGAATTAGAAATTAATTGAATTTTTTATTTAATTATCTAAGGGAAAAATTTAGTTTGAAGAGTTAAAAGTTAGTTTTTTATATTTGTTTTAAAGATAACTAATTGATTTAAAATTTCAATCTGCAAGGGAAGACTATTCCAGAGTCTGGGTCCAGAACATTTAATAGTAAATAATCTAACATTAGTTGAAGCATATTGGATATAGATATCTTCCTTTTTCTGAGGTAAGCTCTATTTATTATTTAATATTTTTAAAAATTATTTTTACAAAAAATAGGTGATAAAAGATTAGGCCGATATTTGAAGATAAATAAAGCAGATTGTTGATTATGTATATTTTAAATTTTTAAATGTTAAATTTATTGTATAGGTTTGTAGTGTTAGTATAATTTTAATCTTTAAATATCAGTCTTACTGCCTTGTTTTGGAATATTTGAATTATACCTGTTGTTGAGTTATATGTGTTCCTCCATATTATAGTACAATATGCTGGGTAGGAGTGAATAAGAGAAAAAGTTTGTGAAGGTCTCTGAGGTCAAGTAAATGCTTTATATGCGTAATTATATTTATATTTTTAGTTTATTTATTTAATATTTTAATATTTAATCCACCTGTTCTTTCCAGTGTAAATGCTGATCTACATTAATACCTAAGGAAAGAATTTCATGGATGATATTTGGAATATGGTGGTATCATATACAATTATTATCGGATCTAATTTATGTTTGTTAGCCTTATTTTTGATGTGGAAATATATAAAATTTGTTTTATCTAGATAAAGTGCAAGTTTGTTGATTTTGAACTAATTTGACATTTTAATTAATTGTAAATTTAGTTCAGCAGTTAGTTCTTTCAGGTCATTATGACTTGTAATTAAAGTGGTATCATCAGCAAATAGTAAGAATTTAAACAAAGATGATGTATTGGGTAAGTCATCAACAGATATTAAAAATAGAAGATGGCCAATTATTGAGCCTTGAGGCACCCCATATTTTATATCTTTAAGTTCAGACCTTTGTGAATTTACCCATGCAAATTGTTTGGGATTTGATACATAGGCCTAATTAGTAAACCAGATTTGAGAGAGACCTTTAAAACCATAGTAGGCAAGTTTTCATAGAAGAATTTTATGATCTATAACATCAAAAGCTATTTTGAGTCTAAAAAATTCCTATAGAATGATTGTGATTCGTAATTGGTTGTTGCAACATCTATTAAAATTCATAATCGGTAGCCTATATATGTAGAGTTATTGAGTCTGAATCCAAATTCATATTTATCTAGATAGTTAATTAATCTGTTGAACATAGCCTTTTCGATTATTTTGGAAAAATAGGTAAATTAGAGATAGGTCTATAGTTAGATTCAATAGATTTGGACCCTGATTTATATGTTGGAATGACCTTTGTTTTTTTGTCATCTTTTTCATTTATTCGTTTATTAAGTAATATTTCGGTGTTTAAATAATAATTTTTATTTAATATATTGTTAATACATTTCCATATATAAGAATTAGTGTTAGTGCAAGTGCTAATTTTGTTAGAATAATAAAGTTTTTCAGCATTTCTCATTTTAATTTTAAATTTTTTTATTAAATTTATTAATGGCTTTTTTACTTTCCCTGGTAGGATTTTAGATAGGCTACTCTTTATATAAATTTGCTTTTGTTTTTATCGATTTTCTTATCGTTTTCTTAGTTATCGTTTCTACATTTATTTACATATGTCGTGAATATAATGGGAAAGGATTCTTGATAGTGTAGTGTAAAAATTGCCAAGAAAATAGCATATGCTTGGTCGGTTTTATTGACTAAAATACGAGTAAACATCAATAAAACATTCTGCATGGTGATTACCACGAAGAAAGACATTCTCAAATGCGAGATCAACATAAATGAAGAGAAAATTAAACACGTCTCTACATTCAGGTGTCTGGGAAGCTGGTTCACCAGTGATGCTAAAGGTAAATCAGACATCAAAGCAAAAATAGAAATGGCCAAAGCAGCCTTTGGGAATTTAAAACACATACTAACAGACATTTAACAATGAAAACAAAGATTAGGGTTCTGGAATGCTATGTTTGGCCAGTCGTGTTATATGATGCAGAAACGTGGACTATCTCTAAAGTCATGAAGAAAAGGCTTGAAGTTGCAGAAATGTGGTTCTTAAGAAAAATGTTGAAAATATCTTGGACTGAAAAGAAAACACGTGAATTAGTACTCGAAATGGCAGGTACACAAGAAAATTGCTATCTACAATACGTAAAAGAGAACTTCAATTGTTGGACATATAACGAGGAAGAACGGTATAGAAAACCTGGTAACTACTGGAAAAGTCGAAGGCAAAAAATCAAGAGGAAGGCAGAGAATGACGTACAGTATATCAGTAGTTCACTGACTGATGTAAAGGGGTCAGTAGTTCACTGACTGATGTAAAGGGGGTAACTACAGAATTTGAACTCATACAATCTACGAGCAGCAGAGAGAAAAGGAAGTCCATAGTCGTCAACGTAGAAATACACGACACCTGAATAATAATAATAATAATAATAATAATAATAATAATAATAATAATAACATCAAAAAGGTTACGGTGCCATGTTGTGTAGAGAGGCCCGGTGAGTGAAAGGGGGTGCGGGCGCTGATGACATCATGATGGGGCCCAGACCTATGATGAAGACGTATAATCGACCAGTGATATATTACTGAACTAAAATAGAAATTAAAAGTAAAATTATTTGCATTCAGTTCAGTAAAACTGAAATAGGAAGTAAAATATAGTTTAGAACTGAAATAGAAAGTAAAAGTAAAATAAGGACGCCAAAACTGAATTAAAAGTAAAAGTAGTAATTATTTGGTGAAGTAAAATTGTTAAAAAATTTTTCCATTCTATTTTAAATTTATGTTCATGCCTGACTGTTGTTTAGGCAGAGCGTACTGTTTGTACTTCTGCCGTCTTTCGGTTTATTCTTACAAACATTATCATTCATCTCGACTCTCGAGTGTCTAAATAGAAAAGTGTGAGTTTATCTAGACAGTTTGCTGGTAGAACAAGGGAGAGTAATACTGTATTTGGCAGTTTTTTTTTTAAATAAAACAGGCTCACAAAGTCTTGAGATGCGTGTCTTCATGAAGCTCAACAGCAGTATTGCGTATTTAATCATTTCCAGTTGATACAGGCTTGCAGTCATTTCTCTCATATTTTGATTTTTGAATTTGTTCCTGTCTGACAGTGACAGCGTAGGTATTACACTTAATGTTTCTGGGCATGCAATGGCAAGTGGCAGTCGTTCGTATTCGTTATATGTTGCACTGTATATTAATGCTGTGCATTCAGCATACTATCCCAGTGACTGACTGTTACTGCTGTTAAATGAAATAAATGAAGTGGAAGCCTGGAAGGTTTGAGATATATAAAACTGTAATTAAAAGTAAAAGTAAAAGTAAAAGTAATTTTAATTTGGAAAAGTAAAAGTAAAATTAACAATTATTTACAAAGTAAAATTAGAACTGAAATAGAAATTAAATGACATTAAAAACTGTAATTGAAAGTAGAAGTAAAATAAGGGAGCCAAAACTAAATTAAAAGTAAAAGTAGTAATTATTTTTCGAAGTAAAATATCACTGTAATCGATGATGATGATGATGATGATGATGACGATAATAATAATAATAATAATAATAATAATAATAATAATAATAATAATAATAATAATAATAATAATAATAATAATAATAATAACAACAATAATAATAATAATAATAATAATAATAACACTAAAAAGGTTACGGTGCCATGTTGTGTACAGAGGCCCGGTGAGTGAAAGGGGTGCGGGCGCTGATGACATCATGAACAGCGTGAAAATAACGATAAGCAAACAAAGGAAGGTCGTCACTAGTTTTTTGGAGTTGCAACATAATATCGTACCGCCTGGGCAATTTTGATAACCTGTAAGGGGCCCGTCGGCCCATCTGCACGGGGGCCCGAAATTTCTCTTGACGGACCTGCACGTACGTCAAACAAATGTTTGACGGTTGTTGTAGGCAGTGACACAGTCTAGAAACTTTGAAATCTTTAGCAGTTTAATGTGTTTTTAAATTGCGATTTTGATTGAAATTTGTGGAGACGGTTGGTCAGGTAGAAATTAGGACTTGGCCGTTTTTCTGACCAGGTTTGCGTCACTGAATTTGTAGGAATCAGGCCAATCAACGCAACGCAATAGAAATTAATTTGATTTACATTAGTTTACACTGACAACTCATAATGAATGCGACACTCTAAATATTTGACTAGTTATTTTAATTTATTTCGACTCCATACGAGCTCCTATTTTATTGACATTAAACAAAAGTACATGAAATCTGTAGCATGATGGCAGTCTCTTTTAAGTTTTCTTACAAGTGCCAACCTTAAGAATTGACATTTTACTTTACCCTACCTTTCTATGTCGAGACTATTGGCATACGCACCTCTCGTCTCGGTTAGAGCTGTACCGATTGCACATTTTGCCGATTGTTCCGATTACCGATTGTTCCGATTGTCAGACAACCGATTGTTTTGCCGATACCGATTGTCTGTCTAAATCTCCAAATCGGGTATTTTTAATGATCATGCACTCAAATAATATACCGTAAAGGTGCAGCGTAAATGTACATGTCTTCGGACTTCGATATGCAGGTGCAATTCGAGACCTGCCAAGAGACTCAATGCAGACTGTGTGTTTAATCATTAATGAATATGATGTTGTCATTAATACTTATTATGTCAAATTTTAGATGTCTCTATTCACATTGTAATCTACAATTTTATATCCGAAGTTATGATTATGAAATTATTCATTCATTAAAATTTCAAACCCCACGTGCTGTTCAAATGCAGCTCGTCCGTTGTTTCGACATTTGTATTTTTACGCACATATTTTATTTATTATTTGATGCAAAAATATATGTAACTTATATCCTATTTAAGCTGCTATAACTGTAGGCCTATGCATTAATGGATAAATTGAAATTCATTCATATTAGATCGGTCAACAACGCGCGAGTTTTAAAATCAAAGTGGCAGCCCCATCCACTGTCACGTAAGCCCATCTTGATTGACGTACGTCTCCGCCAGAAAGACGCTAATATTGAAACATCGACACGGGCAGTTAGCTTTTGAGACTAGTAGGCACTAGGTTGTAACAAGCTAAACTACACTAATATTCTAATCATCTATTGCATCTGAGTAATAACGACGAAGTCAGATAAGATCATCGGACCTAATCGTCTCCGACCGAGGGTGAAGAGATGCCGACGAAGTCAGATCGGACACTAATCGTCTCTGACTCTCCGACCGATGGTTAACAGATGTCATATCTGACAATGATGTCGTATCTGACAATCTGGTCTGACATTAACTGCCCCCGACCGACTTTCGAAAGAAGGATTCAAGATAAGCCGGCCCTCCCTCGTCCCTCCCTCCGTCGACAGTTCTACGAGCTCACAGCCGCCACCGACCTCCAGATGGCGCTAGCACCACCCCCAAAGGAAGCGACCAAGGAGTCTAGACTCCCAGAGGGCGACACTCACCAGTCACCACTCACTCGGGCCTACGGCACCCAGAAAAAAATAATCGGCACCCTACAACCGATTGTTCCGATTACCCTAATAATCGGCCCGAATACGAATATTAGCGATTAATCGGTATCGGTGCCGGAATGGCGCCCGATTACCGATTGTTCCGATTGTCCTAATAATCGGCCCGATTGTGAATGTTGCCGATTAATCGGTACAGCTCTACTCTCGGGTATCATTGTAGCAACTTATGCCCTTCAAAAAATGCTAGGGACAATGTTTGATAGTCTCTGCAAATTAGACTATCGCACTTATTGTTAGGAATTTCTTGCAAATTGGCGTTAAATGTTTAAGTTTCAATTTACGGCGACACACGATCATCTGTTATTGATCAATATTTAAGCGTCATCATCATCATGTTCTCTGTCCTGGGAGGATGGGACAGGTTCAGGGCTCCATTGATTCCATTCCTCTCTGCGTCTTGCTATCGTGAACAGTTCGGAATTTCATTGGAGCTTCAAGGGAATGATAGTAGAGGTGGTTTCCCCCTGCCTTCTTCGACGTAATTTGTTTAAAGTTGTCTTATCATAGGACGATTGCCCTCCCGGGCTCAACGGACCCGTCCTGTCCGGTTTTGAGTTCTCCTTCTTCGGAGTCGTCACCGAAGCCCACGTTATCCGACCGTTGTCAGGGTTCCTGCTAGGCCTGTCCACCTCGCGTAACGCCCAAGAGGTTACTTCAGTGCAAGCACATTCGCCACAGATGGCATATAGCCCCAGCAGTCAGTCCCCTACTTGGTCGTTGCCACACCCTCTCCGCTGTGAGGTGTGGGTCGGTCTTCGAGGGGGTGTATCCTGTCATGAATGCATGCGACTACTCTTCATAATTAAAAAGTCTCGTGAACTGGTAGAAACTCTCTTCCTCCGTTATCAACAGTTACATATATATATATATATATATATATATATATATATATATATATATATATATATTTTCGACCGTCATTAATGTATTTCAAACGCGGATGAAGATAGCGAAAATGAGCTAAGGCAAAAGCAATTATCTATTTAGCCGAATCACTTAGGTCAAGGGATTCATAATTTCAAAAACTGTTCACGTGATCTAGAAAATTCAGGGTCACATGGGATCATAAATTATTACCAAATATTCTTGCAGTGGCGGAGTTAGTGTCCGGCGCCAATGGTCAAAGCATAGGCCCCTACTGATCCCCTCCCTTCAGAAAATCCTGACTGACAAGCAAAAAAAGGGTCACTCATTTCGCTTGGTTGAGCAAGTTATATGAGCGCGGACGGTCTATAGTTCTCTATACAACTACACTGTATATTGATCTTTTTTGTTTGCTTCTTTTTTCGATTTTGGTGCCCTTCAACTCGGTTACCGGGGCCATATGTACCAACTGCCCCGCCTAGCTCCGCCTCTGTATTCATGACAGACTTGACAGTAGGGCATTATGTGATTGTGAATTATATGAAACGAGGGTAGATAATACTGATCAGTTGCTTTTTTCTTACAAATATTTCGGGCTTTTATATTGCTTGTTATCAGCTGTCAAAGGTTTTCGGATCAAAATGTCCTAAAGAACTTTGCTCATGATTTTTGCAGCGCATAACAATTGACTACACCAAAGGCCTCGTACAATAATTGCCACGGACCCTTTAACCTAATTTCGATTAGCAAAATATATAGATGATATACTGATATCTAAATTTCATATGCAGTAAAGCTTGCGCATGAATTTTCAATAACACTACGCAGGCTATTGGTGGGTCTATGTCGACTTCTACCTGATCTCTTAGTTACAGGTCAGCAGTCATCGACAATCAAGTAAATGTATCAAACATCACCCAGTGCCTTTCTCCGTATGAGATAATAATGCTTGGCAAGAAGCCAAATCTGCCTCATGGTCAAGTGAAGGTCATTGCTTGATCGCGTACGGTTCGTCCTCGTCTAGAATAGAGAAAATAGAATGCAAACAGAAAGATGGCGTTTCCTAATTTTCATTTGTATTTGTTAAAATGAAACAGTCAACTGCAGAGATTAAAATAGTCGGAATTGGATTATGCTATAGGCCTAATGGACTTCTTAATTATATGACGTGCATAAGTGCAATTATTTAAGTGAACACTGCGCTGATTGGAATGATCATTGAGTTCAATTAAAAGCACACGAAACTGCGCTAAAGGCAAATGAAGTTAACAAACGGATGTAGACGAGAATATCTAACTACATGTAGGTTAAAACGGAGTGGCACATTATCTTTTCATTAAGATAAAGGGCTGTCCATTAATTGTGTCAACAATGTTTGGGCAATTTTTGACCCCTCCTCCCCCTTGTCAACAACTCTCAGCTTTCAGTGACCCCCTGTAATTATGTCAAAATCTTTTGACCCTCTCTACTAAGACCAGTGACAGGTCCCCGAAAACGTTTAGACGGTTATTAATTTTGCAGCGATGAGACCTCTCTCCCTTTCTTTTGTCCATTAAGTATCACAAAGTGGTGGTGGTCATGACCTTTTTTTGCTCGTCAGACTTTTTCCGTTTTAATAAATAGTATTTCATGAAATTTCCTATTTTTTATCATTTGTAAAAAAATGAAATTGTTGACGTCAACTTCTCTTGGCCCTTCTCCACCTGTCAGCAACTGTCAAACTTGTTCAAAACCCTCCCCTATTTTCTTGACGTAATTAATGGACAGCCACTAAACAGATGATAAACAGTCGGAATTGCACTCTTGCAAATAAGTTATTAGTTACACCAGCTGCATAAGTGCAATTATTTAAGTGAGCTCTATTAAAAGCATCTGAAACTGCGCTAAAGGCAGAGACTAGTTTTCAGTACAAATGAATTTAACAATACGATGTAAACGAGAACAGACAACTAGGCTAAATCGGAGTGGGCACATTAAGATAAGCAGACGATAAATAGCGGCGTGGGTGATCATCTGGATAATTACTATGCGAACAAAATGAAGCGTGTAAAAATAAATTTAAATTGTTTGGCAGTGATAAGCAATCGCAAGAATGACCAAGAAAACCAGCGTTCACTAGACCTACATAATAATGCAAGTTCAGTCAAATATCACGGTGTGCAGTAAACAGTGGCGTAGCGGCAAGGGGCAGAGGGGGCGAAGCGACCCGGGCGGCACTTGCCATAGGGGCGGCATTTTCGAGATTTCCTAATTTTGTTATAATTATTAGGTTTTTTGCTTGTCAGACTTTATTAGAGACTTGATGACGTTGTGCAGTTGCACCCACTGGAAAATGTAGGGGGTGCAGTGCACCCTCTGGAAAGAAGATGGGCTGCACCCCTCCCAGCTAAAATAGGCCAAAAATTGCCAACATTTGATAACAGGCGGCGCTTTTGTTTTCGCCCCAGGCGGCACTTTGCCTAGCTACGCCACTGGCACTAAACTAATCTGTTTGATGGCAGAGTAGCAATGTACAGTATTCGCCAAATTGCCAGGTCAACAAATTGAGCAAATATCAAAACCAAGCAAAATGGAAACATACCAAGAGACAAACACAGAGATGCATCCTGTTTGTATTCACCCACATATTTTTAATATCAACAGTGGCGTAGCGACGGGGGCAGAGGGGGCGAAGCGCCTTAGGCGGCACTTGCCATAGGGGCGGCATTTTCGAGATTTCCTAATTTTTTTATAATTATTAGGTTTTTGCTTGTCAGACTTTTTAGAGACTCGATAACTTTTTTATTTGCTTGTCCGACTTTATTAGAGACTTGATCATGTTGTGCAGTTGCACCCCCCTGGAAAAATGTAGGGGATGCTGTGCACCCCTGGAAAGGAAAGAAGATGGGCTGCACCACTCCCAGCTAAAATTGGCCCAAACATTGCCAAAATTTGAAAAAATTTACCCAAAATTGCTAACATTTGCAAAAAATTTACAAAAAATCTTCAAAAATTTGATAAAATTGGCCAAAAATTGCCAAAATTTGCCAAAAATTTGCCAATAATTATCTCGCCCCACCAAGAAAAGTTTGAAATGACGCTACTGCTTTTACCAAAAAAATGTCTGCACCCCATGCTGAAAATTCGTTCCGACGGGCCTGCTTGCCAGACTTGTTTTAGAGACTTGATTGGCATTTTTTTTTCCAGGAAATTTAGAAATTTTTTCCGCCGCGAAAAGACGGCACTTTTTGTTTTCGCCCCAGGCGGCACTTTGCCTAGCTACGCCACTGAATATCAAGTCAATCTCTAGTTAGTGATATAGTATGTCACCTGACCAACGTAAATTTGAAAGTCTACGCATATTCTCTGTACAGTGTACTGTACAATGTCATAGTGCAAAATCGAGTTTACTATTGCTGGACGCGAATTTGTCGATGACATTGTCCATGGATATGTCCATATCTTTGTGGATATACATCAAGGCAAATCCGTTTAGACGATCATCTTCCATTGAAGACTCAATTTTGGTGGGCCGGTGGGGAATTTAATGTAATGTGATATTTGTATAGCGCCTCTTCTATTTCTACTCAGAGGAGCTCCTAGCATCCCTAGTCATCCTCAACGTGGAACCGCCCTAGAAGGAGTCTATCGGAAGCAACGTGGAAGATACGAGGACTGTTTTTGCTTGGCAAGAAATTTTGGCGCAATCCATTTTTAGACCTGGGCAATGGCAACCCATGCACGCTTGGCCACTGTTCCCAGATTAGCTATCGAAATATCCAAGGTCCGGTTGGCTGATGGTATTAATTGCCCGTCCTTCTACTTGTACTGTATATCAGCTGCTCAACTATCTAGTAGGATCTTGTTTGTGCACAGTTCTTTAGCCTTATGTGTAATTGACGCTTTTGAACGAATAACGTTTGTTGTACAACGAGCTGTTAAAGAATAGAGGCATATGTTGATTATACTGTGTCATACTTTTGACTTTTTACAAAGAAATCGTAATCCCAAGGAACTTCAAACTACTCTCATACGTTTTTTTTCGATCGCTAGGTTTTAAAATCGATTCATCGTTCTTTCCATTTCTTCTCGTCACATTTTTATTATTCTAATTTGGGTTTTTTGTTAATTAGCCCACTGTATTCTACGCTGCTTTTTTGTTATCTAGCGGGAGTTAATTGTGTGTTATTTTGGAATAGGACATTCAATTAAGGTCAACGCCACATAGCTACTTTATCTAGCTAAGTAATCTGCAAGTCAATTGGTGAATATACAGATAGTGGCCTATGATGTCCTGAAATATCACGTGGTCTACGAATGACCCCATTTCAATACAGATGATTCGTTGGCTATAGGCCTATAACGCATAATGACCCGAGGCTAAAACATTAATGGGGCGTTAAATATAGCACTATTTGCACTGAGATCTCCGCGTGAAGCGAAATTCCTAACGAACTTGGGATTTAATTTTATTCTTAGAGGGAGTTTAATCAGTCCAATTTCAGTAAAAAACACATTCTATTCAGTTCATCTGCTTATGCAAACTGCATTTTAGAATACTATTCGGGGGCTGTAGAAATCCATTGAACGAATCGGATGGCATTTTAACCCTGACACTAGAACGCAGGCTCGCTTCGCTCGTTGCGAGCTTCGCTCGTTGCGAGCTTCGCTCGTTGCGAGCTTCGCTCGCAGTGCAGGCTCGCTTCGCTCGAGGCAACGAATATTCCAGAACGACCAAGGAGAACGCTCATACAGCCAACCAATCAGAACGCTTGAAGGTAACCAATGAGAACATCACACAGCCAACCAATGAGAACGCTCACACAGACAAGCAATCGGAACGCTCGAACGCTTGAAGGTAACCAATCAGAACGCTCACACAACCAACCAATCAGAACGCTTGCACAGAGGCACAGGTACGGAGAAAGAATCTTAATATGATAGATGTATGCTTAGTTTGTAACAGCAATTCTAAACAACCCTTGTGTTGTTTGTTGATTTTTACTGTACTTTACACGTGTCCTGCATATGCTGTGAAGATATGCGATTAGTATCCTGTACATCATAATCCGTTTACTTAGCTTCAATAACACTACCATTAACTTACTGTGCTGTATTTAGGCTGATGCATTAGACAAGGGGTCGGCAAAATCCGACCCGCGGGGCGGCGCGGGCCATATCCGGTCCGCCAGCGAGTTTAATCCGGCCCTGCGGTCCCCAGAGCCCAAAAAGTAATCTTTACTGCTTTGCCTACAAACCTTCTGATCAGTGAATTAATTAATAGTCGATCAATGGTAGACTATTAGGCTATTGTACTAAAAGATCATCACCAATTTTTCGTACTTGATCTGTTTATTTTTGAGAAATTCA
The DNA here is from genome assembly GCA_018105865.1 of Metaphire vulgaris. Lineage (NCBI taxonomy): Eukaryota > Metazoa > Annelida > Clitellata > Crassiclitellata > Megascolecidae > Metaphire > Metaphire vulgaris. The sequence goes on along the minus strand of CM030835.1, from coordinate 22,137,972 downwards.
CACTTAATTAATGAAATAGAGTACAATCTTTATAACTTTTTCCAGCACAAAATTTCTAAAAAGCATAAACTTTAAAACTTTTAGGTGCCTGTGACAAAAGTATTCAATTAGGCCTACATGGTCCTCAGCCACACACTACCATAGCTGTTTGGCCCTCGCCGTTCGAAAGGTTGCCGATCCCTGCCTCTGTCCCTAACGGAGCAACGACAGAAGTTGAACAGATCCTGCTGCATTACGACTCGTGACAAGTCAATCACAAGCCATGTCATTCTATGCCATCATTCATAATTCAGTAATAATCTCATGATTAGGCTGTTCAACGAGTTCGTACTCAATGCTGCGCTATTAGACTAATGTCTGCTGAAGCCATGTGTCCCAACAGGGCAAAGACAGAAACATAGCAGATCCTGAAATATAAGTCTAATTGGCCTAAGGATAACAAGGACAGACGAATAAAACGTACATATGCCAAAAGTTTGTTTCAGCTCTATGTAAGCGATTTCAGTCTATCTCTATTTTGTATTAGAGTAAGCCCTGACTCTGTAATCGGATAAAAAACCTCATAAGCTACACAGCGAGAAAAACTGCAGGAGCTAAGTTAGAAGAAGTTCCACGTTATCTCAAAATTATTAGCCGAAAAGCAAAGAGAAAATATTTAACGGATTTGAAATACACAGACTATGCAAAAAGTCACTGTATGCCTCTTACATGATCAACCGCAATGCTAATTCAATTCATTCACTTGCATCCATTGACCTATCACACGATTTGACCTGTGTAATCATACAATATGTCAACTTGACAAAATCCTAGAATTTAACTGATTGAGAGAAAAACCAAAAGACTGGTTTGTCGCTTTAAGATGGAGTTGATAGGCGGCCAGAAGACAAGAGCGAGCGCTTAAAATATGGACGTTCCTTCTGCTTGAAGGCATCGTGAGCCTATAGGCCTACTTTGCTTGGCCTATGTGTGTGATGTAGGATGGTCTAGATTTAGACCTATGTGTATAATATGTCCCTATTGGAAACTTTGCGCATGTACATGTATATGCTGCTTTAGTTGCAACTAAGCCTACAGTAAGTTTCGTATGCATCCAAAACTCTAGGATCTAAAGTAATTACTATAATAGTGAGCAACCATGCTTTTTGGAATTTGGATTTTTTGTTAGATCGCAAGATGGAAATTCTAGACTTATATTTAGTCCTAATTTTTTTTAAATATGGGGTTTCCATAAATGTTCATAAACTGCCTCTGCGCAGTAAGCTTACACCAGTGATGTGAAGCCTTGGTCTTGGTCTTGGTCTCTTAGTCATGAACAGCTGCAGTCAGTACAGTGAAAAAAGGATGATGCATCGTATCTAGGGGCTAGCACATAGTTAGAATAATCTATGCTCAGCCATTGCTACTTCCGGAAGTTCCGGTTGCGTTCCTTTTGTGAATAATCAATTGAATATTGTAGTTATCTACTAGTTTGCTAGTTGTTCCAATGGCTTCAATGGCTTCACGTTCAATTCCGACAGTCTCGTCGCTACATGGCCTCCCCTCGGCATCACCCATACCAGCAACCAGGTAGGTACGTAGCTGGTGGAAAGTGAGTCGTGATCAGCTCATATCGGCGATAAAGGAAAGCCCACTACGAACGATACCGGCAGGTCGAAGCGCCGAAGAGATGTTCGATACCTATAACTCGACTCTGAGGAACATTGCAGACCGTTTTGCCCCACTACATGCCATCCGTTCAAACAGCAGAATACTCTCTTCGTGGATCGATGACGAGTGCAGACGGGCGAGGCGAACGTGCCGTCGACTGGAGCGAAAGTATAAGCGCACACGTACCTCTGAGGATCGGTGCAAATGGGCATTAGAAATGAGGAGGAAGCATTAACTTTTCCGCAAAAACAGGATTCATACTGGCAGCAAAGGATCATTAACGATGGCCGATCGACAGCAAAGCTTTGGAGGTCGTTAAGGAAACTGCTCAAGCGTGACGATCACACAGTGCCGGACGACGGAAATCTGAACGCCGATGGTTTCGCGCAGTTCTTTCAGAGTAAAGTAGAGCAGATACTTTCGATGGTTCGACGCTGCTCGTCATGGATGACAGGAACTCGGGCGGAAATCTACGATCGTTCACCCCCATGACGGAAACTGAAATACGGAAACTCATCCTTGAATCCGAAACTAAGGCCTCCAGCATTGACCCGATTCCAACGTTCCTCCTCAAGGAACTAGTCGATGTGCTACTTGGGTATATAACAGCGATGATAAATGCATCGCTGGAACAAGCTCAATTTCCAGGATCAGAGAAGTCATCGATCATCACCCCAAAGCTGAAAAAGAATAAGCTCGACCAAAACGAAATATCTAACTATCGCCCCATATCCAATCTTTCTTTCATATCGAAAATCATGGAGCGCATAGTAGCAAATCAGCTAAAGTTTCATCTTACCAAGAATGATTTGTTTCCCAAACTCCAATCTGCGTACCGCCGAAATCATTCGACGGAGACGGCGTTGCTGCATATCCTGTCAGATGTACTTGATGCTGTAAGTAAGTAAAGTAAAGTAAAGTAAAATCTCGTGGATTTCTATAGCGCCTTGGAAAGCAGCACAACAGTAGCTGCTTATTCTTAGGCGCTCAGCCTCTCTTAAAATAGCTATGGGTAAGGTATATTATCAGCCAGGCAATAGTCAACATCCAAAAGGCAATGAGGCTAGGTTGTTACAGCTATGGAGGAAATGATTTTAGAAAAAGGAATGATTTAAGCTTAGACCTGAAGACTTGAGGGGATAATGCAGGAATTATAGGAAATGAGGAATCGGATTTTATTGTTTGAAAGTGTCCAAGTCTGCGGAGGGAAGCTGGGATCGAGTTCCAAAGTTCAGGTGAGGCATATGAGAAGGCACGGTTGCAAATTTTCAGAGATGACTGATTCGGTGAGCGTGACAGAGTGAGGTAAGATGATGAACGTGTGGGTCGAGGAGGCTGAGGGGTTAATAGTGCTCTAAGGTAGACAGGTTTTGATGACTGAAGTGAGCTATATGTAAGTGTTATTATCTTATATTGGATACGTTCGGTTATTTTAAGCCAATGTAATGATTTTAGTATGGGTGAAATATGGGAGAATTTAGGTGACTTAGTAACAGCACGAGCAAGTGCATTTTGTATTGATTGCAGACTGTAGATACCGGAAAGGTTACAACTGTGGTACTGCTTGATCTATCAGCGGCCTTTGACTGCGTGGATCACGGCATCTTACTACAAAGACTTGAACACCGACTTGGAGTCCGAGAAACTGCGCTACTCTGGATTCAATCGTACCTCTCACTTCGCGAGTAGCGTACGGAGGGAAGGTGTCTGCCGCTCGAAACGTGCCATGGGGCGTCCCTCAAGGATCCATATTAGGCCCGTTGCTGTTCGTTTTGTTCCTTAGCGATTTCGAGGATGTTGTCAAGAAGCAACAGCTAAATAATCATTTCTACGCGGATGATATACAGATATACTGCAGCCACAACCCGGTTCAAGCCGAAGGAGCGATCCAAGCACTAACCGACTGTATACTAGACATTGAGAAATGGCTACAAGAGAACAGGTTAAAACTAAACCTGAAAAAGTCAGAGCTGATATGTCTAGGCAGCAAGGTACAGGTGGCCAAGATGACGGTAAACAAGATTATTATTGGTCCTGTCGAAATTAACCGATCCAGCGTAGTGCGCAACTTGGGGGTTCTGCTCGACGAGAGTTTAACATTCGCTCAGCACGTCACCAAGACAGTCGCTAGTTGCATCTACGAGTTGAGGCAAATTCTTCTGGTCACAGACTCTCTGACCCCCGAGGCGGGAAAAACACTGGTACATGCCATGATCAGTTCCAGATTGGACTACTGCAACGGACTGCTGGCCTTGGCACCAGACTCCCTGATTCGTAGACTCCAGGTAGTCCAGAACTCAGCTGCCCGACTCATAACTGGTACTGGACGACGAGATCTCAATCACCCCGGTACTAAACCAACTGCATTGGCTCCCAGTAAGGCAGCGGATTAAATTCAAGATTATCTCGTTGGTCAACAAATGTGTCCGGCGAGACGCACCTGGCCTCGGCCTTGTAGGTCACTGCCTTGGCCTTGAGGCTCAGAGTCTTGGTCTTGGCCTTGGTCTAGAGGGTTAGCGTCTTGGCCTTGGCCTTGGCCTTGTACTGGACTGCCTTGGTCACATCACTGGCTTACACTACTGTCGCCTAGAGTGAATCAGCTTTTATATAACCATGATATAACCATATATAAACAGAGCAATACGAATGTAAAATTACAATTTGATTCTGCAAAATTGTTATTAAGTTATTAACTGAAAACATGATCTTGCATTGTATGCAACGCCTAAATATTATCTATTGTCAAATAGAGATCCAAGCATAGGCCCTAATCGAAGTTGTCATATGCTTTAAAGCTACATTTTGATTAATCTCGGCTCCAATCTGTCGATTTTGACACAAATGATGTAAATGATGTAAAAAATGTTTATTTCCATCTTTACGTTTCGTTTTAGGATGGTGCATATTATATTTTCATGTTCACTTATTAGCATCCAAATGATTCCGTATATGTTGTCGATTTTGGCGGAAATGAGTTCTAATTTCAAATCAAATCCTTTGGAAAAAAATTCTACCTTTTTCTTCAAATCCGAGACACATTTACCTCTCTATAATGACTGTATATTTCCACCAAACTGTGGGCCATTAGAAACCCGATGCACAGCGATGAACCCATCCACCCCGCCCCGGCACTTTGTATGCCAAATTTTCACCCACACCCCTCCTCGCCTGCCACCTGATAGGATGATAGCTACAGAGTACAGTAGAGATTTCGCGAGAAACGGTCAAATGTTTGACTGCGAAATGGACGAGGAAGTGTTTTCCACAGATATTCAATATTCGACTGAAGAAGATGACACGATTCAATCAACGCAACAGCACACCATAGTCAGGTCACGTGTCTCAGAGTCAAATTCTCTTCTTTCTTCTAAATCAAGGGTGCCAAAACCTTGGCCCACGGCCAAATTTGGCCCGCGACCTTATTTTAGTTGGCCTGCGAAACTATTTACGCTTTATAATTTTTCGCTAAATGCTTCAAAGATTTCTACGAGCAATTTCCAATAGAAGCATTTCCCTTAAGAAAATAAGCAGCAATCTTGTTCTCTCTCTTTGCCAGCACTTGCACATGCGCGCAAAGCTTCTCCAAAATGACACTAATAAAGGCAAAAGTTAGATCGCGTCTGTCCAAAGGAAATTTACAGGCAAAGTTGAGATTAGTTTTGGCTGCGGATTTATAACCGGACGTTGCTAAACTCGTGTAAAAAATAAACAATGCAACTTCTCAGCTTCCACATCCACATCTACCGTCAGCTCACTTTATTTGTTTTCAATTTGATATTCGCCGTTAAAAGATTTTGAAGTTCAACAATTTTTATTAGACCAGGCTAGAATCCGGTTTGTCATATGGCTACCAGAATAGGTTGTAATCAATGTAACAATTGAATGGCCTTTCAGGTTTTCGTTTTAGATTTTTAAAAAGTTTAGATTTTAGAATGACATTGCCAACATTTAAGCATTTGGCCCGCGAGGACACGGGAGACATGTCATTCCGGAGTATCATTTGGGGGCGGAGGCCGTGGCCCTAAGGAAATGAAGAAATAATGTATAATGTAGGCCTAATAAATAAAAGTGAAATGTGCAAAAAATCGCCTAAAATTGCCCCAAATTTGCTAAACATTTATCAAAAGTTTGCCAAAATCTGGCCAAAAGTTAGCCAAAAGTAGGCCAAAATTGGCCAAAAATTATCTTGCCCCAAAAGTCTGAAATATGACACTACTAATGTCATTTGGCCCGTCCCCCAAAAAGTCTTGACACCCCTGTTCTAAATAGAAGTCAAAACACCGTAGAACTTGGTGCGGGAGGGAAGTGGGCGTAAACATATTACCAGTAGGCTAGGCCCTACCGAATGCTAATAACAGGATTTTTAAAATATATTATTTCAGACAGAGTTGATTCGTCAAACGCCGCATCTGCACACTTTCGCCTTCTTAGGCCAGACAAAATAATGTGGCGAACCGGGCCTATCGAGGTTCCTACGCCTCCTAAACTCAAGATGGCTCCTCCCGGTTCGACGCACTCGGGGTCTGACTCACTCTAAGGCACATGGTCGTTCGTATTAGCTTTTTGACTAGAATTTCAGGCTCTCTTACTACCACCTGTACCTCGCGCACTGCACCTGTACTTCCCTTCGATGCTTCACACTCAATTCCTCTCTTATTTCGTCCCTTTATCTATTCTTCAACTATCCGTGCACCTTACTCCTCTCCGTGCACTTTACTTCTCGCACCGCCCTACGGCTCAGTGCCTAACACTCACCTATCGCACCGCCTTACAACTCAGTGCCTCGCACCCACCTATCGCACCGCCTTACAACTCAGTGCCTCGCACCCACCTATCGCACCGCCTTACGCTCAGTGCCTTGCACCGCACTGCCTTACCTTCGGTGCCTTGCACCGCACCTCGCAATGCACCTTCGCACTGCACCTCTCGCAATGCACCTTCGCACTACTCCTATATCTCTGCACCTGTCGCACCGCACCTACAGTGCTTCTTCCAAAGGTGCACTTAATCTCAAGGGTGCTTCCTTAACCTCAGGGTGCACTCTTCCTAAGGGTGCATAGGGTGCACTATCATTTCTGCACTTACATGGACCTTTCCTTTCATACACACGCTGCCCTCAGCTATCGGTCCTGATCTGTGTTGTTGTTTGTAGGTTTATTTTAGACGCGTCCGTCATTAGACGATGGGCGTCTATGCCCGCCGGCCAAGAGGAAGGGGTTACTACTCACTGACTTGCATGCGCTTCCTTTTCTTTAATGGCTCGATGCATGCATCTGATGCTTTCTCTCTCACTACATGTGGTCATTCTATTATTATATTGGGCCTATCGGGCCTCAGCTCATTATTATAATAATCTTTATTTCGTGACAAGCACAGCATCAAATAAAAAACCAAAAAAATAGACAATAATAAACTAACAATAAACTAATAAAACACACACTTTAAGTAAAACAAACAAACAAAACTCAAATACCTATTCAACTAACATAACATTCATTCCATCATATCCATAACCTCAGACCTCAAGCACACATTAACTATACAGTCAGAAAAAAATAGCGATTTTCCCTTATACTTCAATAAAAAGGATTGCTGCCGGTATTTTACTGCATCATGTGTCAGCTGCAATCCAACCATATCTCTTATACACTCGATCGTATCTTTACAATGAACGTTAAATATTTTACAAACAGCCTGCTGGATAAGTCTATCCAAAGCATTTAACGTGCTTTTGTTGGGATAAGTTGCTTCAGTGCCATACAAAACCAAAGGCAAACAATATGACCTAAATAGATTAACACAAATCAGTTCTGAAGAAGCCGATTTTGCATGATGATATATGCTGTTAAAATTTCTATGGAATTTCAATTTAACTCCCGTAATAGAAGTTCTGAAGTAACGGCCTGTCTTCAACACAACACCCAAATATCTAATCTCCTGTACATATGGCAAAGCAACACCATCCAAAATCAGAGGCGCACACAGACATGCATGACGTTTACCGACTCGCATAACCATTGATTTCTTAGTGTTAAATTTAAGATCCAGATCACGGGACTCCGCGGTACATATATCTAACATATGTTGCATCCCAGTAATAGAATGCGAAATTAACAAGATGTCATCTGCATACATTAGACACCCCAAAAACAGTCCATCGATATGACAACCATAGCCAGAATTCTGCAGTGCAATAATTAGATCATTAATATATACAGAAAAAAGCACAGGGGAGAGGACCCCCCCTTGACGCACCCCAGCCATGAGATTGAATGACTCTGAGAGAGCATTCCCCCATCGAACATTGACGTAACATTTAGAGTACCAATCCAAAAGGATATCAATAAAGCAGCGTGGTGCCCCTCTCTGTGCCAGCTTAAGAAACAACCCATAATGACAAACTTTGTCAAATGCCTTAGAAACATCCAGGGCAGAAATAACAGCCGTGGAATTGTTCTGGTTCAAATATGTTATAGCTCCCTTCAGGGTGTATAGAGCATCTGCACATCCGATCCCAGACTTAAACCCAAACTGTAAATCTGAAGTAATAAGGTATAACCCAAATTTTTCCAGGAGACAATGTTCAAAAATTTTCGAAATTACTGGACTTAAGGTGATTCCTCTATAATTTTCACATTTCGTAGGATCTGAGCATCCATTTTTCAGCAAGGGGATCATAATCCCTCTACCAAACCCCTTTGGTACACAACCAACTTGCATTATCATATTGTATTCATTATTAATGGTCTGCTAAATCTTACCTATGGCTGTTCCGATCGAAGTCTCTTTCATAAACCTATGTTATTCAGAGGCAGAAGAAATAGTCACGTGACGTCAATTCACTACAGCCTTCTTCAGCGAATGATTTCACAAGATTTATGAAGAAAACGGCATCTTGTTTTCCTGGTAAATATCTATGCAAATAGTCGCTTTTAAATAATGCATCGCATACGTTTTTTATGCAGCAGTTCATGTCAGTTTGAATTTATGAAAGAGACACTATTAGAATTATTTCTATTAGAGATTAGGTCTACAGGTCTAAGCAAGCCTTTGAATGGGCTTTGGCTAGCGTTAAATAGCTCTAGAAAGAAAACGCCAGACTAGTTGCGAACGAAAAGTTTTAGATTCCTAAAGATACGTAGAAAACATTGACTTTGATCATTATCAGGATGCAAAATCTCCAGGAAACGAAGAAAAGACAGATAACTTTTGTTAGTCCATTTGATTTTATTAATAAGTATCATTTTCTATTATAACTTTATTTTCCTTTGTGGTGACATGAATAAACAGCGTTTTTCATTTAGTCTTCCACAATATTGCATTGTAATCGTAGAATAGTAAAACGCAAACCTTTGTATATAGATAAAATATAATCAGAAATTTCTGTCCTGTGCCTTATTATATGTAAATGCATGACTATGACCGTAGCAATAATTCACTGGAAAACACGATTGAATATTAAAATCTATGCCTCAATAAAGACATTTTTAAAATAAGATCTTTCTAGCCTAGCCTATAGAGTTTAGCTACATGTGAAACGCTGTTTGCTTGCGTTTCTTGACATTCAAGCGGTGTCACTAGAGTGACTAGACAAACGAAACTTGACAATTAAGCCTAATGTGGTAAATCTTGGCCGACCACGAAGACATCAGTAGTCGGCTGGCAATAAATCTGATCGATTTATCATGTAAACACAGTCCTGTAATGAAAGTGTCTGGTGTATGTCTGCGTCCAAGAGGATTGACTGAGCGAAACCTGTTATCTAGATGTGTTTAAAGAATCAAAGGTCAGTAGGCCTACTCAAGCAGGCGTACCAGATGAAAGGGGACGATGGCAAGATTGCTCGGATGTTAGCTATCGCAAGAAAAGATGTATAGAAGCCAGGTATATACTAATGGAAGGAAATACATGTATACATGCAGTACAGATTTTTGACGTCTTTCACTCTCACATCCAGCCAGGGCCGGTGTCGTATAAAATTATTTCCCCCATAAAGTTATTTCCTGGTCAAGTTTTGATTGGTCGGCAGATAGCCTGTCAATCAAGATTAGAACCGCCCTCCCATAGCAACGACAACTATAATTTTATTTCCTCATTGGGAATTCTTTGCAGGCAACCAATGGCAATGCTTGAAGCAATTATATGGGTGGAGCCATGAGGCATAACACATACGCAAATCTCATGCATATACACAAGTTCATAAATATTCATTACCTATAACCACGGCGATTGGCTGCCAATTACAGTCAATCACAGTCGTCCTATCCATCATTTGTTTTTCGAATGCGGTCAATCGCGATTTTGACAAAGTAGTTTCAAGTTTCCATTTGACAAAGAAGCTTCAAGTTTACATTTAATGAGATAGAAATTGCAATAATCGCTTGGTGTTAAATGTTGTATTACGCTCACTGTTATATGGTTTTTTGTTACTCATTCTCGTACTGTACATTCATTGGTTTGTCAATAATCTTCTACGGTGCCACAATCATATCAGTGGTTTACACACAGGTTTGCTTAGCCTCAGAAACCACTTAAAATCACATTATTATTATCATAATGCCCAGGGCTTCAGCCGATGGCGCACAAAACCCAAATTGAACTAGAGCCAGGTCAATTATTAACGGTATCTGTAAAAAGTAGAAAATTTGCATTATCCATTGAGGATAAAAATATACTTTATGGGCGACTGAACTGTATATATAATTGTTTAGCGATACCAGATCAGTTGGAAAGATTTTAAGGGCTAAACTTTCCTACCTATCTACACATAACTATATAGTGAGGAAATGAAGAAATTAGAGTCGGTTATAAATTTATTTCCTAGTCTACGGTCTATATATACCTGTGTATAGCATTGGTTGGAAATGATATCCTATGGGTAATAAATTTATTTCCTAGGAAATAAAATTATAGCCGGTTATAAATTTATTTCCTAGGAAATAAAATTATAGCCGGTTATAAATTTATTTCCTAGTCTACGGTCTATCTATACCTGTTTATAGAATTGGTCGAAATGATATCCCATGGGTAATAAATTTATTTCCTAGGAAATAAAATTATAGCCGGTTATAAATTTATTTCCTAGTCTACGGTCTATCTATGCCTGTTTATAGAATTGGTTGGAAATGATGTCCTATGGGTAATAAATTTATTTCCTAGGAAATAAAATTATAGCCGGTTATAAATTTATTTCCTAGTCTACGGTCTATCTATACCTGTTTATAGCATTGGTTGGAAATGATATCTTATGGGTAATAAATTTATTTCCTAGGAAATAAAATTATAGCTGGTTGTAATTTTATTTCCTAGTCTACGGTCTATCTATACCTGTGTATAGCAATGGTTGGAAATGAAATCATATTCTATGGGTAATAAATTTATTTCCTAGGAAATACAATTATAGCCGGTTATAAATTTATTTCCTATCTATCTATACCTGCATCATGTAGCATTGGTTGGAAAGAAAATCATGTCCTAACCATATACACATATAAGCAGGGCCGTTTGAAGGTCTTTGTAGGCCCTGGGCACTCTCATAATCGTAGGCCCTCCTCAACTTGAATCCTCCAAGTTGCCAACTACGCAACCAACTGTGGATTAAACTTTAAAGTTAAACACTTTCGCATTATTTTATGACTTCATGTTTAATAATGATTTTGGAATGGACCCTCCTCAGTTTTCGATGTCAAAATTCAAATCTAGTTCAACTTCCTTCTGTCAACTGATGAAACAGTTTCTCAAGCCAAGGCACTAATTATGGTGTATCCATCAGATCTGGAAGAGGCAATTACTGACGACTTTCTTATATTTTCACAAATATTTGGCAAGATTAAAAGAGTGGCTGAAATGCTTGGCCTAGGGCTCAAATAAAGAATAGGATGGTGATACGTTTTCCAAATGTAAATATTGCTTTCCGAATCTACCTTTCAAATTTTGGAACAAGTTATAAAGGTGAACGTTCATTTTCCAAACTGAAACTTATAAAAACTTATCTTTGGTCAACGATAGGATAAACATGACTATCCTCCCTGGCACTACTTTCATTCGAAAAAGACGATGCGGGAAATGACATTTGAGGACATCATAAGTGACTTTGCTTGCTTATGAAAAGACCCAAAAGGTTTACATATCGTAACACTGCTCAAGTGCTCATAGATATTATACTTTTTGTGACTGCTAGAGTTAAACGTTATTAAATTTGTATCTGCAAGACTGCAATTTCTGCCATAGCCTATTTTTTACTCCCTTCATGTTCTCCATATACATCTGACTTTCGTAGGCCCCTGAAAAGGTCGTAGGTCCTGGGCACAGTGCCCACTGTGCCCAGTAGATAAAACGGCCCTGCATATAAGCTTATAGCCTTCTGTTGTGGTTAGGTTTTTAAGTAAGATATAGTAGACTAAGGGCTCGTCTATAAATTACGTCACGCGGTTAGGGAGGGGTCCAGCCATTTGTGACGAAGTGTGAGGACGGTGGTTCCGTAAATGTGACGTCCCAAAAATTTTTTTAGGTGATTACCTTGACATTTTTGCTTGTAAGGATTTTGGAGAGGAAAAAATACAATTATGACCTTTTTTTGCTGTCATGGTTTTTTCGAGAGGAAAAAATACAATACCATTTTTTGCTTGTCAAGACTTTTCGAAAGACGAAAATTCGGGGGGGGGGGAGGTCGGCCCCTGTGACGTCCTATTTTAGGGGGTCCGACGTTTTGTGACGTCGCGTTACGTAGGGGAGTGCCAAAAATCGCGTGACGTAATTTATGGACGACCCCAAAGATGAATTTAGGCTTAGTCGGAGTTTATGGTAGTTGCTAGTATTGTTCATTAGGAACTGGAATTCTGTAGCACCAGAATTACTTGAATATTGTGTTTAAAGTACTTTTGTGGTTTTCTTCCCTTCGCCTCCTCTTCTTCACTTCCTCCCAATCATTGGCAATCAATGCTTCATATGAAATCGTATAGTTATTATTATAAGATAGCCATTATCAGCATTATTGCTTGCTAAGTCTAATCGTATCTGCATATAATCAGCGGCTTATCAATCGCAAAAGAATCGCATTTTCCGGTAAACTCACTACGGGTGGTCTTGAGTATGTTTAACAGTTTAAGTCGATATTGATCATCTACAACAGACCGATTACACTTATTTTCAAATGCGGATGCTACTAAAAATTGAATCATGCATTTCACTTAAAATATGCCAATGATTTGCCATTGTTCTAGCACAGCTGATCTTTATTTAATGATCGTTGTTCTGATAATAATTGTTTCGACAAATGACATGTTTTCTCTGGCGCTTCGTCATAAATCGTCTTTTTAATGTCGACTTATACACAGAGGATGAACTGATAGGCCTATTGAGATTTCTAATCCGGAAACGCATTTTATCGTCTGTTGGTAGTATCTTCCTCGTCACTTTAATGAAGGCCATCTCTTGTTGCTAAGGATAGCATTCACTATATACTACTCTACTGAAGCATTTTTCAACTATGCTTTCTCGTGGAAAATTTAAATCCGTTTTTCAGTTAATACCATCAAGATAACGCCAAAATGCCAAGTGCCAATGAAATAGATAGGTAGGAAATAAATTTATTACCCATAGGATATCATTTCATTTCCAACCAATGCTAGATACCGGTTTACTGTAGTAGATAGATAAGACATAAATTTATAACCGGCTATAATATTATTTCCTAGGAAATAAATTTATTACCTATAGGATATAATTTCATTTCCAACCAATGCTATATACAGGTATAGATAGATAGGAAATAAATTTATTACCCATAGGATATCATTTCCAACCAATGCTATATACAGGTATAGATAGATAGGAAATAAATTTATTACCGGTTATAATTTTATTTCCTAGGAAATAAATTTATTACCCATGGGGTATCATTTCATTTCCAACCAATGCTATATACAGGTATAGATAGACCGTAGACTAGGAAATAAATTTATAACCGGCTATAATGTTATTTCCCTGTCATCAGTAGGCTATATAGTTATGTGTAGATATTTAGGAAATAAATTTATCAGCTATAGGATATGATTTCATTTCCAACCAATGCTATGCACAAGTATAGATAGACAGAAGATAGGAAATACATTTATTACTGGTTATAATTTTATTTCCCCACCAACAGCAGGCTATATAGTTATATGTAGGAAATAAAGTTATTACCTGCTACTAACCGTATGCATTAAAGTGATTACAGCTATTTTTAGATATTATGTTGATAGGCGGAAATAAATTTATACGGAAATAAATTTATACGTATGCCACATAATTTTATTTCCCTAGCAACCGCAGGCTCCGCCCAGGAAATAATTTTATGGCGGAAATAAATTTATACGACACCGGATTAAGGTCAGAGTGGGCCTGGGGCTGCATATTTTGAGGGGGCATGTTTGGCAATTTTAAGAGGGCCTATTTTAAGGAGGCCAATTTTAAAGGGCCTATTTTTAATATTAAGGGCTTCTTTTTGCATTTTTAGCAAGTAGACCTATTTCGGGCCTATTTTAGCAATATTTAAAATTTCAAAGATTTTAGCAATTTTATTCCAAAATTTTAGTTTAAAATTGAAATTTTATTCTATAAGTGTACAATTTTTATTAACAATTTTTAATTAAAAGTCTAGTTTAACATTTGTAACATTTTAGATATTTTCCCCGGGGAACTGAGAAACGGCGGTCAACTTTTACACAGGCTTTTGTTGTTATTTAACTTGTTTTCGAAATGTTACATACAGTATAGCTCTATATAGGCCTATATGCCGTATTTATTCATGTATTTATAATCGGTTTATATACAGTATGACATTATTGCCCCGCAAAGAAATTGTTAATTTAATATAAAAATACTGCTATTAAATAACTTGTTATATAAGTGAGAATCTTTTAGAAGTATTTTGGCATAAAATTAAATAAACGGTTCACATATCTTTACATGGTGGGCCTGGAGCCTCAGCCCCCGCCTTAATACGGCCCTGCATCTAGCGGTCATTAGCAGGCTCAAGGGAGTAAGCAAACTTAAAGGCGGGCGGGCGGGCGGACGGGAAGATGTTAATAGCCTAATCCCGTATAAACAAACTGCAGCGGACCAAAGTCAAATTATTGGTGGGATTTTTTGAGTGGGATTTGTGCATACATTTATACACAGAAGTAAAGAAACGTGCACTTTCGAAATGTTATAACATCACTTCTGGTTATTGTTAAATGCACATGGCATTTTCAGCAATATCAAGGCACAAAAGAAACCTGACTATGACATAACTCAATCGTATGTAGGCTTACAAAATGGCAACAGCATGTTCAAACTATGTTTTAATAAGGCTTGCAAGAATAGGTGGCGTGACCGTTCGTGACAATGTCGCCAATGTTCTGCATGGGTAAGTTATGTTGTAGTCAACAAGGCGTTATATATACTATTTTGTTTAATTGAGGCAATGCTAGCTTGTGCAAATTGCTTATCCAGTTCTGTGTATGTAATGTATGCTTGTGTGAAATGTATGTACAGATCAATTTGTAGCTTATATCATGAAATGCAATCTTTGAAATGTGGCATTTTTCATTGTGCACGACATAAAACGACTGAAAAGAAGACGAAGTCTCGGTAATGTGTATGGATATTTCATAGCGTTAAAATGACAGGGTGTTAGTATGTTGGCTTATATGATACAACAAAGCTGTTAACTAGTTTGTGAGTTAAACCTATTACCACTTTGTATCATAGTTTATGGCAAAATAAAAATTTTGTGTGAACTCCTTCACTTTCAGGCTTTGTCAGACAGCATGATGAGTCAGATGAGCCTTCGTGGACGAGAAGGAAAGTTGGCGTTTGAGTCGATGAAGGTGGCATATTATTGGTGTCACACTCAGAGGCGTCATTTGGAGAGGCTGGGGGCCGTGCCCCCCCCCCCCAAGAAAATGAAAAAAATAATTTATAATGTATTAATGTGCAAAATATGGCAACAAACCAACAATTTGCAAAAAACTATAAGAAATTGCAAATATGCCAAATTTGGCCTAAAAATTGCCCAACATTTGCCAAAATTGCAAAAAAATTGCCTACAATTTGCAAAAAATTGCCCAAAATTTGCAAAATTTGCCTAAAATTTGCCCAAAATTTGGCAACAAATTATCTCGCCTCCAAGAAAAGTGTAAAATGACGCCACGCAGGCCTACTGGTCACACTCCATATCTCGTGTGCCGCACATGCTTCATATTTGCACCAAGGACTTTGTGGATTTGGATTTAAAATATTTTGTTAAGAAATCTATATGGTCATGAGGATTGGGGCACATTGTAACATTGTGTGTGCTGCACCGGTTCTTGCCATTTCTGGAGGAGATGAGATATTTTGGAGTGACACTGAAAATGGACAGGCACTTTGTGATGCAGTGTTATATAGTATTTGAATTACAAGTGCTTGAAATATGTTTGATGTATTTTGTATTTTATAGTCACTGAGAGAGTATTTTGTATTTTGTTTTACAAATACATTTCACAAGTATTTTGTGTATTTGAAATACAATTTACAGTCAAAATAGCCTGCTGTTCTGTACTCTTTTAAAAGCAATGAGCTGCCAACTAGTCACACCACTAATTAAATTTAAATTATTTAACTGGACTTACTTCCTTATTGTAAAAATAAATCTGCCATTATTATATATTCTATGCATTTATTGAATTAAGGGAATTTACAAAACGGTGTTACGTTGTGAAGTCAGCAAAGACAGTTTCGGCAGTGTCAGTTATTCTAGATGGCAACACTTTGTTATAAAAGCCAAGATGGAGACACATTTAGTCACGACTACATGTCTAAAGTGTATACCAGTGAAATTTATGTTGATGCTGACAACTGACTTTAACTGAGTAGGCCTAATTATATTACTAATCGTCTTTGCCAATTTGATCAACGTTTAATCTGACTGTACTATCTGTCGTAGTCGAAATATAAATGTTTCTGCAATTTCTGCTGTTACCTTTACTGTAGTGTTGACCATTTTGTGTGAAGAGACTAGACAGACACTGTTTTTGTTGCAATGTTAATACACTTACCTTAGAGACCGTCCATAAATTACGTCACGCGGTTAGGGGGATGTGGTCCGGCCATTTGTGACGAAGTGTGACGACGAGAGGGGTCCGTAAATGTGACGTCACGCCAAACAATTTACGTGATGACCTTTGACCCTTTTTTGCTTGTCAGGGATTTTGGAGAGGTAAAAAACACAATTTTGACCTTTTTTAAAACACAATTATGACCTTTTTTGCTTGTCAAGGTTTTTCGAGAGGAAAAAATACAAGGATGGCCTTAATTTTGCTTGTCAAGACTTTTCTGAAGACGAAAATGGGGGGTCGGCCCATTGTGACGTCATATTTTAGGGGGTCCGACGGTTTGTGAAGTCGCGTGACGTAGGAGGGGACGGGGTGAAAAAAGTGTCAAATTCGCGTGACGTAATTTATGGACGCCCCTTATTACACTTATTAAAGCACTCGGAATTAGAGACTATATTAAGCCCTTTACACTGCTGTTGATTGTCATGGGGCCGGAAATGCATTTTGTATTTGAAATACATTTCTGAAAATGTATTTTGTATTTTGCTCTCCTGGAAGTATTTGAAAGTATTTGAAATACATTTTAAAATGTATTATGTATAATATACAACACTGTTGGGATGTCTATCTCTGAAGCTAAACTAATAATTTTACTTACTTTTAATTCCTTGTATAGTCGCAGCAATATAAGTTGCAAGAATTAAGTTTAATAAATGTTCAGTTCCTAAAAATTTAGGCAACGTCTATTGCTAAACGTTGACTGAATTTCCATTTTAAACATGCACTAAACGTTTTATAAATGTTGCAAGAATTACGTTTAATAAATGTTCAGATACTGAACGTTTAGGCAACGTTTCTTGTTAGACGTTTGGGCAACTAAGCATGAAATCTGTAGGCTATCGGTGCTGGTGCTGACTGCGGATCTAGTCTTGCATTGACTACACTTCGCTGGCTACGAGTCAGCTAAAGTGTAGGCAATACATTCCTTCTGAACTTTGATCCTGAACTTACTTTTAGAACAGGTGAGTTATCCTTTGTATTTTCGGATTGTCATCAGCTCTTAATATAAAGTTTTAACTAATTAGAATCCTTAGCGTTTTACTGTACGATAAAACTGTAAATCATTTGAATTCTGTCTATAATTTTAACTGCAATGTTTGGCACCTTCTTTGTTATTCTGAGATCACGTATAATATTGTGTGCCGTTGAATATTGCAATTGTTATATTGCTTTGATTGCATGCATTCGTTGTATCTTCTTCTGTGAAGGAGTTCATTTAATATATGTTTCTTCGCTCTCTTTGCTTTTTGCATTGCTTTGCAATATTGACTTGGTATGGGTTACCTGATGCTAAATTTTATTTAGGTGTAAGCACAATGGCGTTTTAAGATGACGTTCAAAAGGTTACAGTAGGCCTATATCGCGATTATCAATAGAAATAGTCAGGGTAAAATCACTTATGAGCTATCTTTGGCATAAAATATATGCAAACAATGATAATAAAAAACATCCAAATATACGCATTTAGTGAACTGGCAAAATGCTTCAGTACAATGCAAGCAGTGCTTTCCCTGTAGCGTTTTAACAGAAGTCCAAGAGAGTCGCATAACAGGATTTCGACCCAAAAAGCTACTGATGCGAAGCTGGATGCCAGGCAGACTGGCAGACTGGCAGATGTCTTAGCCATGTTACTGAGAAAAAACACTGAACAGGCATATGTATTGTCGAAGTCATGTTCAGTCGTATTGTAGGCTCTGCTTAAGTTAAGTTTGGCCTACAGTGAGAGCTCTAATAATTGATGCAATGGTCTGACAAATGCAGAGCATTTGACATATTCGCTTCTTTTCAGAAACTTAATTGTCCGTCTAGTTGGCCATAACGATGACTAAACTTGTTAAGCAGACCGCGACTGTTAGCCTGGATTTGAAACGCTTTTTGTTGTTGCATTTTTGCCGAATAACTGCCGAATAACTCCGAGTGCCTACAGAGAAACCTAACATTGCAATAACATTATTTATTGATTCAGATGTATTTAAAAGATTATTGACTCACATTAATTTGTCATGTTAACCTCCCTAGCGTTAACCACGAGTTCCTGTCGTCGTCGGATTCTGAAACTAAAAGCGTTAAGAACGCGTTACTCTCGTCTATTGTCTACGTCTCCAGTGGAGCAGGTGCAGCTGCAGGAGCAGGAGGTGACCACCCACTTAATTGTTTTGGTGACACGCCCAACCAAATGGAGCCGCGGTCTGTGTCACACGAGGTATTCTTAGTGGACACTCTGAGCCAATAATTGGCATTCCAATATCCAATGCAATTCGGCCAAA